>CM067170.1:5897685-5921923 GCA_034093135.1 Erigeron breviscapus | reverse complement strand
TAAAGTGTCTAAGATCCGGTCCGTCGTGTGGGTAAGAACCGTGAAGTTAGGCGACTGCAATGCTTGCGGAAATATATGGTGGTATGTGTTGCCAAGTTGTCTGTTTAGCGTTTGTCTGATAGTTATTGTTTACTTGATTCCCCGTTTTATAAACAAGCATACACATTTTTTGCACGATGCAACACGGTTTCTTTTGTTCAACGGAAAGCTGACAAAGGCAACTGCGCGTGAACTCCTTGATCATCGGACTGAGGTAAACCCTCTCTTTTGTGTTCAAAAGTTAAACGACCAAACATTTGAAGTTTATGGTATTCATAGTCCTTTTTGGGTCCTTCATGATACATTTACCACTCGGTTCTCCCAAACAGGAGATATTTGAGATAAAATATAATTGTATTCAACTTTACATGTCTTTTTTATCCTTGTTAAGTTAACATTTTCCTTTCAATGCCCCAAAATTTCAATTACTTGATGTTGTGTCTATCAGGTGCTCTGGTAACCTTAGATTTCTATCATTTTTGCTTTCGTGACAAGCATATTAAGTTACCAGGTATTTGTTCATTTTAGATTTAACTTTAGTGAATATAGATTTCGGTCTTTTGAAGATTTAATGGTTTAGACATTAATTAAAGGTATAAGTAGTAAATCCTATAGTGGTAAAATTGTAACATCCGTAAATTTTGACCCGTTGACTTTATGTGTAATATGACTAACAATTCAAGTTAATGAAGTATTTGGGTCGTTTTATGAATTAAATGACAATGTGTTATATTCGGGTCGATAATATGTTTTGATCGGTGTTTAAATGCATAACGATTGTATTTTGGCTTGAGAAGAGAAACGGTTCGGCCAGTGGGTCATCCACGACCCATCAGCCCTATTTGGCCCATTTCTCCCCTTATCCTTTCCTTTACCTTTCATTTCTCTCTTCTATCTCTCTTTCTCTTTTTCTCTCAAGTAAAGAAGGCAAAGGCAACCCATTTCATTTCTTCATCTCCTTTACATCGACTTGGTGTGTTGAAACTGATATAACACTAGAATCATAGTCCTTTATATCTCATTATCATCATATCGAAGAATCAAAGGTCAAAGTTTAC
This sequence comes from Erigeron breviscapus, assembly GCA_034093135.1. NCBI lineage: Eukaryota > Viridiplantae > Streptophyta > Magnoliopsida > Asterales > Asteraceae > Erigeron > Erigeron breviscapus. The sequence continues at coordinate 5,920,826 of CM067170.1, read as the reverse complement.
CCATTTTACCCATTTTGCCATAAATCGGGTTCTAGCTCGGAAAGGAAGTTTTGGTAAGTTTAATTCATCCCATTTGCATCTATTTATGTTTGTTTATGCATTTCTAGCCTTTTCAAGAAGTTACAGGTCTTAGAACGACTTAAAACGAGATTCGGGTCAATTTAGGGTTTAACTAGGGTTTGATCGATTTGGAGAAATTGATGATGTTACGGATGGAAATACGGGTTTGGGCAGGTGTATTTAGGTGTTAGAAGGTCAAATGTATCATCAAAATCGAGTCCTTTAACCTTAGATATCGATTTAGGGTTTTGGGTTCTTGAAATAGGGTTTTGGTTCATGATTTTCTGCATAAAATGTTCTTGGTCGTGTTGCTGCCCAGTAAGGGGCGTAACCTACGCTCCATAGGGGCGTAGGCTACGCTGGGTGTATTTTCTATGGGCGTAGGTTACGGCCCTTTGGGGCGTAGCTTACGCCGAATGCCCCATCTTACGCCAAAACCTCCTGTTTACGCCACTCAAGACGCCAAAAGAATTGCACTTTAGAGAACACCGTACCTTACGCCCCCTTTACCCTAAAATTTTACAAAGGGCGTAACCTACGCCAGTGTAGGGCGTAGCTTACGCCAGTTGTACTTTTCAGATTTTCTTGTTTGACCTAAAATGACTTTCTGGACCTTTTTACGCGTCGAGCCTTGATCTATTTCACTTCTTATCTTATGTAACAGTGAATAAGAGTCTTAGAAGTCATTTATCGTTGAGAAGCACTTTGGAAACCTAATTTGGGTTTTGCCAAGTACTTGATAACTTCGTATATGTGTTTATGTATGTTGATGTGAATGTATATGATCGATATTTAGGTGTTGGACGTGAAGTGAACATTGTACAACAATAACTTGACCTTATATCAATCTTAGCTTTTCATAGCCAATCGAGGTGAGTTTCGTAACTCCCTACTCCTTTGAGATTCGGGCTGAAAAGTGTAAAACTTGCGTGTTTACTTACGTTGTTGATTGATTGATTGGATTAAATGTTGGATTGATGAGGCAATTTATCACGTTTGATTGACTTGGTTTGTGTTTTGTTAAGTATTTCATTAATATTAGGATAGACGTACATACATGGAAGTCGGTTATGCCTTCATTGAGTTTTAGATGTGGTGGGAAGGCTGCGGGTGACCCTATATATAAGCATCTGGGACTCGAGGAATGGATAATCCTCTTAAGTGTATGTACGTATAGTTGGTTTGAATTGTGATTATTGGTTTATGATTGACGAATATTGATTGTTGGTTTATGACAGACGATTTGTGATTGACGCATATACGATTGATTGTAAGCATGCATACGTAGTTACATAATCCCTCGGTTGAGGACTCAAACATCCAAGTGTATAGATGTATACACTTAATCTATGAGATGTTGGTGACATGACTCCGAGTATATAGACATATATATCTCGATGATTTTGAGATACAGCCTTGTTCATTGTGATGGCAGGCAGGTATCGTTGCATAGGTGACTTGAGTTCACGCATAAGATAGGCATGTTGGCTATTTATGCATTCAGCACTTACATTGATATTTACATCATTTGTGCATACTTATTACACATTTACTGATAATGTTGTAATCTTGTTGTTGGACGTTATTGTGTTACTTAGAGGCTCGCTGTAAGTCATGTCTAGCCTTTACTCGTATATTGTGATTATTGACGATGGTTCCTTATGGACCATTACTACGAACTCACCAACCTTGTGTTGACTATGCTTAGTACACTTTTCAGGAAATCAAGTTATCCCCGGACGTGGAGTTTGATTGTTGCTTGATGTAAAACCTGGGCTTTGGACTTTATGGATCAAGGATTCATTGGCCTTCTTTTTGCATTATACTTAGGATCGATTTGCCATCTTCTGGATGTTATTTTGTTAACTTTGATGGTTATTTGCTCCTTATGTATTTTGGTACTTGTTTCGTATTGTAATGGATTCACTGAATCTTTATTTGCATTTAGTCCTTGTTCTATTGTAATTCCACCTTGTGCTATATGATTTCCGTGATATTTCGAGCCTCGGCTTGGGGTGTTACAGAATGGTGGCCCATGCGTGGTCGTAAAGAATTAGGCGGTTTGACCTAGACTACGACTTAAGTTAAAACTCTTCATATAGCATGCATGGTTAAGAAATTCGTGTGCAATGTGAATTATGTGAATCCCCGTGTGAGTTCGTAGTTAAGACCACTTGTGTGATAGCTTGAATTCAATGTGATGAATGTGGTTAATATGGTTTGTTGTTGTTCTTGGTTGGAGCTAATTTGATGATTTAGGGTAAAATGAAGTTATGCCATTAACTTAGTATAATATTGTGGCAACCCTAAAAGAACCCGATCAACTCTTTTATGGTTACCCAACATTATAACAAGTTAATGACATCGTGGATTGCGCACGTGTGGCTTAAAGTATAATAAGGAACCGATATGCTTAATGGAAGTTGATTAGGTGGAGGGTTAGCCATTGGTACACCTGTATACATACCTGGTCAATAACTAGAGAGCATATCGAATTCGGATTATACTTTAAATCATTCGTGTTAGTTGTTTGATTGCATGATGTTATGAGCATGATTACATGAGTTAATGATAGACAATTGTAATGAATTTGACATGATGATATGCTAAGTAACAATCCCATAGGATTCCAGCACTCTTGCCTTAGCTTAATGATATGAAATGAGTATGTGGTATCGGTATGAGAGCATTGACTACTTGTGTGACTAACATGTGAGCATTTGAGACTAACTCTCGGGTCAACGTGTCACTTGTTTTATAGAAATGGTGAGACCCAGGAGAGCCGGAATGAACTATAGGGCTGAAGATGAAGAACCTCAACCGAAAGCTCAACCGGAGGTACAAGGAGGTAGAGGTAGGGGCCGTGGTAGAGGTCGTGGTAGAGGCCAAGGAAGGGGCCGTGGTGAAGCTCCCGAGCCAAACTTGGCTGAGGTGATCGCTCAAACGGTCACCAATATCATGCCGACCATTATTGCTCAAGTCACGGCAAGTCTGGGGGGAAACAATGTGGCTCCAAACAATGGGCCTCAAAACAATGAAGTCCCAATTAATATGAATAATGAAAATGCTCAACCTCATGCTGTGGAGGAGGAAGAAGAGGAACCAGTGGGAGTTGATAACTGTATGCCCATGTATAATCAACATGGAGGATACCGACAGGGGTGTATATTTAAAGACTTCAAAAGCTGTGGGGCACCGGAGTTTGATGGAAGAGGCGGTCCCACAGAGTGTATAAGGTGGTTTGAGGAGATCGAGGCAGTGATTGAAAGAAGTCATTGCACCTATGACAACCGGATTTCTTATGCATCCGGCATGTTTAGACATGACGCCTTGAGTTGGTGGAACCAAGAGATAACTTTGGGGCGGACTTATAACTTGGAATGGATCGATTTCAAGAACAAAGTGAAGGCAAAGTTTTGTCCTCCCTATGAACTACAAAACTTGACCATTGAGTTTGCTAATCTCAACATGGAGGGAGCCGATTACAAGAGCTATGTTAGACGATTTCAAGAGTTGTCTACCCTCATTCCTCACTTGGTGGATTCCGAGTCTCGGGCCATCGAGAAGTTTTTATTGGGCTTGAATCCTCAAGTCCGATCTTATGTGAATTCTAACATGCCTACTTCTTTGGCCGATGCGGTTAATCGGGCCGGTAGCGTGACCAAAGACTTGTTGAGGAACGGTGTTTTAAGAAAATCCTCAACATACAAGCGAAAGGAAGTGGGAGAGTCTAGCGGGGTAAAGAAAGTGGGAAGGTTTGACCCCAAGAATGCAAATAGGGGTAGAATAATGGCGGCGGTGGAACCGACTAGGAAAGCTTATACTGGGACTCATCCTTTCTGTGGGAGATGCAACAGGCATCATCCCGCCAATGTCCAATGTGGGGCATGCTTTAACTGCAACCGAGTTGGGCACGAATCCAAGAATTGTAGAGCTCCAAGAACGGGCCCAATGAATGTGGCTCCTGTTCGGGTCGTCCCTCCTCAAGGTAATCAACGAAGAGGTGAATGTTTTGAATGTGGTATAATAATTGTCCTCGATGGGTGGGACAACAAGTTCAAGTAGCCGTCCACCCCAACCAACTACAAATGGTCGGGCCTAACCAAAACCGGGGACAACAAGGCCATCAAGTGCAACCCGCGGCCGAGCCTTTGCGGCCAATGCAAATGAAGCCCGCAACGATCCCAGCGTAGTAGCAGGTACCTTTCTCCTTAATGGTCACTATGCAACAGTTTTATTTGATTTCGGAGCCGATTATAGCCTCGTGTCCTCTAACTTTGTCCCTTTGATTGATGTGCATCCTTGTGCTCTAAACTATGTGCTTGACATTGAAATGGTAAACGGGTCACTAACTAAACTTAGCCAAATAATACGTGATTGTGTCTTGACTCTAGACGATGTTGAATTCCTCATAGACCTCATGCCTTTCGATATTGGGAGTTTTGATGTCATTGTGGGTATGGATTGGTTGACGGCAGTAAACGCGACTATTGATTGTGGTGAGAGAGTTGTTAAGATACCTTTGACTAACGGTAGAATTCTTAGGGTTCAAGGCGAAATCTCTGATTCCTCAAATTCTAAGGTCTTTAGTGCTACCATCACAAAGGTAGAATTAAAGACTGTTCCTATTGTTTGTGAATTTCCCGATGTTTTTCCGGATGACTTACCGGGATTACCTCCAACTCGTGAACTTGACTTTCGTATTAATCTTATCCCCGAAGCCGCGCCCGTAGCAAAAGCTCCGTATAGACTAGCTCTAACCGAAATGCAAGAGTTACAAACTCAGCTCAAGGAACTCCAGGAGAAGGGTTTCATTTGCCCTAGTCAATCTCCTTGGGGTGCTCTTGTTCTCTTCATCAAAAAGAAAGACGGGTCCTTTAGAATGTGTATCGACTACCGGGAGTTAAACAAGCTCACAGTGAAGAACCGGTATCCCCTCCCTAGAATCGATGACTTATTTTATCAACTTCAAGGTGCTAAGCACTTCTCAAAAATCGATCTTCGCTCGGGTTATCATCAACTCCGAGTACATGAAGATAATATCCCCAAGACGGCCTTTCGCACAAGGTATGGTCACTTTGAATTCACCATGATGCCTTTTGGGTTGACTAATGCACCGGCGGTGTTCATGGACTTGATGAATCCGGTGTGTCAACCATACTTAGATAAGTCTGTCATTGTGTTCATTGATGACATACTTGTATACTCGAAGACAAAGGAAGAGCATGTTGAGCACTTGCGTGAGGTGCTTGAACTACTAAGGAAGGAGAAATTGTATGCCAAATTCTCCAAGTGTGAGTTTTGGTTGGAAGAGGTCCACTTTCTTGGTCATGTAGTGAGCAAGGATGGTATTCATGTGGACCCAAGCAAGATTGAAGCGGTCAAGAATTGGAGAAGACCCGAAACGCCATCCGAGATCCGTCAATTCCTTGGATTGGCGGGTTACTATAAAAGATTTATTGAAAATTTCTCCCGTATTGCACAACCACTCACTCTCTTGACTCAAAAGGAGAGAAGCTTTGAATGGGGCGAAAAACAAGAAAACGCCTTCCAAACTCTTAAAGATATGCTATGTGATGCTCCTATTTTGACGCTACCGGATGGAATTGAGGATTTTGTTGTTTATTGTGATGCCTCGGGACAAGGTTTGGGTTGTGTTCTTATGCAAAGGGGTAAAGTCATTGCTTATGCCTCTCGTCAATTGAAGGTGCATGAGAAGAACTACCCGACACATGATTTGGAATTGGGAGCGGTTGTGTTTGCTTTGAAGTGTTGGAGACATTATCTCTACGGCACCAAATGTGTGATTTATACCGATCACAAAAGTCTTCAACACATCTTTAACCAAAGTGAATTGAATATGAGACAAAGGCGTTGGCTTGAACTATTTAGTGATTATGATTGTGACATCCGTTATCATCCGGGCAAAGCAAATGTAGTAGCCGATGCCTTGAGTAGAAAGGAGAGAGTGAAACCAAGACGGGTTAGAGCTATGAGCCTCACGGTGGGGCCAAATATTCGTGACCGGATCATTGAAGCCCAAATTCAAGCCACCCTACCGGAAAACTTTGGAAACGAGAACCTAGATGGCATGGAACAACAATTTGACCGAAAGAGTGATAATGGGCTATACTTGGTTGAAAGACTTTGGGTTCCTATTTTCGGTGACTTAAGAACACTTATTATGAATGAAGCTCATCAATCGCCTTATTCGGTCCATCCCGGGTCGGATAAGATGTACTTTGATTTGAAAAACTTGTATTGGTGGCCGGGCATGAAGCGTGATGTGGCTAAGTATGTGAGTGAGTGTCTTACTTGCTTACAAGTCAAAGCCGATCACAAGAAGCCACCCGGATTGTTGGTACAACCGGTGATGCCCGAATGGAAGTGGGAACATATTTCAATGGACTTCATTACTAAACTACCGAAGACGAGGAGCGGTCGTGACACGATTTGGGTGATAGTAGATCGGTTAACGAAGTCGGCAGCCATTCGTGAAACCGATAAATTTGACACATTGGCTCGTTTGTACATCAAGGAAGTAATATCTAAGCATGGGGTGCCGATTTCTATCATTTCAGATAGAGATGCCCGTTTCAAATCAAACTTTTGGGAAGCTTTTCAAAGAGCAATGGGTACTCGACTCGACATGAGCACGGCGTTTCATCCTCAAACGGATGGACAAACCGAGAGAACCATTCAAACCCTTGAAGACATGTTGAGGGCTTGTGCAATTGATTTTGGTGGAAGTTGGGAAGACCATTTGCCACTAGTTAAATTCTCGTACAACAATAGCTACCATGCCACCATCCAAATGGCGCCCTTTAGAGCATTGTATGGTAGGATATGTCGTTCTCCTCTAGCTTGGGCGGAAATTGGTGAGAGTCAACTCATCGGGTCGGAAATTGTAGTTGAAACGACAAAAGTGATTTCTCAAATTAAGGAGAAGTTGCAATTGGCCCGTGAACGTCAAAAGAAGTATGCTGATGTGAGGCGGAGACCGTTAGAGTTTGAAATTGGTGATTATGTACTTTTGAAAGTGTCACCTTGGAAAGGTGTTGTACGTTTTGTGAAGCGGGGTAAACTTGCGCCAAGGTATATTGGTCCTTTCAAGATTCTTGAACGGGTTGGGAAGGTTGCCTACCGATTAGAATTACCACAAGAGCTTAGTGGGGTACATGATGTGTTTCATATTTGTAACCTACGTAAGTGTTTGGCGGACCCTACACATCATGTGCCCATGGACGAGATTAGGGTGGATTCGAATCTTAATTTTGTTGAAGAGCCGGTAGAGATCTTGGACCGTCAAGATAAGAAGCTAAAGAATAAACGCTACACGATTGTTAAGGTTAGATGGAATGCTAGACGTGGAGCCGAGTTCACTTGGGAGCGAGAGGATCATATGAAAACTAAGTATCCGCATTTATTTAGTAATTAGTGTTTTGTTGAATTTCGGGACGAAATTCTTTTAACGGGAGGATAATGTAACATCCGTAAATTTTGACCCGTTGACTTTATGTGTAATATGACTAACAATACAAGTTAATGAAGTATTTGGGTCGTTTTATGAATTAAATGACAATGTGTTATATTCGGGTCGATAATATGTTTTGATCGGTGTTTAAATGCATAACGATTGTATTTTGGCTTGAGAAGAGAAACGGTTCGGCCAGTGGGTCATCCACGACCCATCAGCCCTATTTGGCCCATTTCTCCCCTTATCCTTTCCTTTACCTTTCATTTCTCTCTTCTATCTCTCTTTCTCTTTTTCTCTCAAGTAAAGAAGGCAAAGGCAACCCATTTCATTTCTTCATCTCCTTTACATCGACTTGGTGTGTTGAAACTGATATAACACTAGAATCATAGTCCTTTATATCTCATTATCATCATATCGAAGAATCAAAGGTCAAAGTTTACCCATTTTACCCATTTTGCCATAAATCGGGTTCTAGCTCGAAAAGGAAGTTTTGGTAAGTTTAATTCATCCCATTTGCATCTATTTATGTTTGTTATGCATTTCTAGCCTTTTCAAGAAGTTACAGGTCTTAGAACGACTTAAAACGAGATTCGGGTCAATTTAGGGTTTAACTAGGGTTTGATCGATTTGGAGAAATTGATGATGTTACGGATGGAAATACGGGTTTGGGCAGGTGTATTTAGGTGTTAGAAGGTCAAATGTATCATCAAAACGAGTCCTTTAACCTTAGATATCGATTTAGGGTTTTGGGTTCTTGAAATAGGGTTTTGGTTCATGATTTTCTGCATAAAATGTTCTTGGTGTGTGTGTGTGTGTGTGTGTGTGTGTGTGTGTGTGTGTGTGTGTGTGTGTGTGTGTGTGTGTGTGTGTGTGTGTGTGTGGTGTGTGTGTGTGTGTGTGTGTGTGTGTGTGTGTGTGTGTGTGTGTGTGTGTGTGTGTGTGTGTGTGTGTGTGTGTCTGTGTGTGTGTGTGTGTGTGTGTGTGTGTGTGTGTGTGTGTGTGTGTGTGTGTGTGTGTGTGTGTGTGTGTGTGTGTGTGTGTGTGTGTGTGTGTGTGTGTGTGTGTGTGTGTGTGTGTGTGTGTGTGTGTGTGTGTGTGTGTGTGTGTGTGTGTGTGTGTGTGTGTGTGTGTGTGTGTGTGTGTGTGTGTGTGTGTGTGTGTGTGTGTGTGTGTGTGTGTGTGTGTGTGTGTGTGTGTGTGTGTGTGTGTGTGTGTGTGTGTGTGTGTGTGTGTGTGTGTGTGTGTGTGTGTGTGTGTGTGTGTGTGTGTGTGTGTGTGTGTGTGTGTGTGTGTGTGTGTGTGTGTGTGTGTGTGTGTGTGTGTGTGTGTGTGTGTGTGTGTGTGTGTGTGTGTGTGTGTGTGTGTGTGTGTGTGTGTGTGTGTGTGTGTGTGTGTGTGTGTGTGTGTGTGTGTGTGTGTGTGTGTGTGTGTGTGTGTGTGTGTGTGTGTGTGTGTGTGTGTGTGTGTGTGTGTGTGTGTGTGTGTGTGTGTGTGTGTGTGTGTGTGTGTGTGTGTGTGTGTGTGTGTGTGTGTGTGTGTGTGTGTGTGTGTGTGTGTGTGTGTGTGTGTGTGTGTGTGTGTGTGTGTGTGTGTGTGTGTGTGTGTGTGTGTGTGTGTGTGTGTGTGTGTGTGTGTGTGTGTGTGTGTGTGTGTGTGTGTGTGTGTGTGTGTGTGTGTGTGTGTGTGTGTGTGTGTGTGTGTGTGTGTGTGTGTGTGTGTGTGTGTGTGTGTGTGTGTGTGTGTGTGTGTGTGTGTGTGTGTGTGTGTGTGTGTGTGTGTGTGTGTGTGTGTGTGTGTGTGTGTGTGTGTGTGTGTGTGTGTGTGTGTGTGTGTGTGTGTGTGTGTGTGTGTGTGTGTGTGTGTGTGTGTGTGTGTGTGTGTGTGTGTGTGTGTGTGTGTGTGTGTGTGTGTGTGTGTGTGTGTGTGTGTGTGTGTGTGTGTGTGTGTGTGTGTGTGTGTGTGTGTGTGTGTGTGTGTGTGTGTGTGTGTGTGTGTGTGTGTGTGTGTGTGTGTGTGTGTGTGTGTGTGTGTGTGTGTGTGTGTGTGTGTGTGTGTGTGTGTGTGTGTGTGTGTGTGTGTGTGTGTGTGTGTGTGTGTGTGTGTGTGTGTGTGTGTGTGTGTGTGTGTGTGTGTGTGTGTGTGTGTGTGTGTGTGTGTGTGTGTGTGTGTGTGTGTGTGTGTGTGTGTGTGTGTGTGTGTGTGTGTGTGTGTGTGTGTGTGTGTGTGTGTGTGTGTGTGTGTGTGTGTGTGTGTGTGTGTGTGTGTGTGTGTGTGTGTGTGTGTGTGTGTGTGTGTGTGTGTGTGTGTGTGTGTGTGTGTGTGTGTGTGTGTGTGTGTGTGTGTGTGTGTGTGTGTGTGTGTGTGTGTGTGTGTGTGTGTGTGTGTGTGTGCTTGTGTGCGTGTGTGTATGCTTGTGTGCGTGTGTGTGTGTGTGTGTGTAAGATGCTCTGGTTTTTTTTTTTAGTTTAATACAAGGAGACATGATCCGTGATTAAATCTTGTCGTTTGCAATTATCAAATTGTGAAACCACAGTTCACTCATGTGAACCAACAATCAATCAATCATAATATTTTCTCCCCCTCATAATGACAAAATTGGGAATCAATGTCATTATGCACAAATGCGATTGATTAAGTGTCACAAGGAATAAGAAGACATGGAGAAATGTCAACCATCAAAACATCAACCCAAACTAGTAGCCCAACCCAAGAGATCCTATGGGTGACTAAAATGTAAGATTGAAGTTGTTGGGACAAACAATATATCATGGTGTTGGTGGTTTCTGTGTTTGTGTGAAGAGAAATGAAACCGGATAAGAATGATCCGTTTACATGTTCAAAAATCAAAAGGATTAATGAAATGACCGATTGAAATGTATAACATTTTTCGGATTTCCTATGTATCATTGAGATATGCACAAAACAAGTCTCTAACATAGTTCGGTCTGCGGCTTTTCAACCACTAGATTGCTTCAAAGAATATAATCATGCTCCCCCTCAATCCATGAGTATACATCTTTTGGAGCATCTTTGAATTGTTGAATTGTCTTGAGTGAAAATCTTTTCATCTTCGGTTTCATTCTTGAACGAATCTCATCTTCTTGAACTGAAGTTTCATGAATATGAACTCTCCCCCTTGATTTATGCATTGGAGTTTCTTGATAAAATGTTGTTGTATGACTTGAAGATCTTGAATGAAGTGTGTTTGATGAAGACTCGTTTGAAGCTTTACTTCTTTGACTTGAATCTTCGAGATTTGATGAATCATAAATCAGAGTTGTCTTTTGAAATGCAGAAGAGATGAATCTTGGTTTTGATTCTTCAATCTTCGATTCTTGAGTAACATTCAACTTTTTGATTCTTCAGTCTTTAATTCTTGAGTAACATTCAACTTTTTGATTCTTCAGTTTTAATTCTTGAACGAATCTCAATCTTTTTGATTCTTCAATCTTCGATTCTTGAGTAACATTCAACTTTTTGATTCTTCAGTTTTAATTCTTGAACGAATCTCATCTTCTTGAACTGAAGTTTCATGAATATGAACTCTCCCCCTTGATTTATGCATTGGAGTTTCTTGATAAAATGTTGTTGTATGACTTGAAGATCTTGAATGAAGTGTGTTTGATGAAGACTCGTTTGAAGCTTTACTTCTTTGACTTGAATCTTCGAGATTTGATGAATCATAAATCAGAGTTGTCTTTTGAAATGCAGAAGAGATGAATCTTGGTTTTGATTCTTCAATCTTCGATTCTTGAGTAACATTCAACTTTTTGATTCTTCAGTTTTAATTCTTGAGTAACATTCAACTTTTTGATTCTTCAATTTCAATTCTTGAGAACATCTCAATCTTTTTGATTCTTCAATCTTCGATTCTTGAGTAACATTCAACTTTTTGATTCTTCAATTTCAATTCTTGAGTAACATTCAACTTTTTGATTCTTCAATCTTCGATTCTTGAGTAACATTCAACTTTTTGATTCTTCAATCTTCGATTCTTGAGTAACATTCAACTTTTTGATTCTTCAATCTTCGATTCTTGAGTAACATTCAACTTTTTGATTCTTCAATCTTCGATTCTTGAGTAACATTCAATCTTTTTGATTCTTCAATCTTCGATTCTTGAGTAACATTCAACTTTTTGATTCTTCAATTTGATTCTTGAGTAACATTCAACTTTTTGATTCTTCAATTTGATTCTTGAGTAACATTCAACTTTTTGATTCTTCAATCTTCGATTCTTGAGTAACATTCAACTTTTTGATTCTTCAATCTTCGATTCTTGAGTAACATTCAACTTTTTGATTCTTCAATCTTCGATTCTTGAGTAACATTCAACTTTTTGATTCTTCAATCTTCGATTCTTGAGTAACATTCAACTTTTTGATTCTTCAATCTTCGATTCTTGAGTAACATTCAACTTTTTGATTCTTCAATCTTCGATTCTTGAGTAACATTCAACTTTTTGATTCTTCAATCTTCGATTCTTGAGTAACATTCAACTTTTTGATTCTTCAATCTTCGATTCTTGAGTAACATTCAACTTTTTGATTCTTCAATCTTCGATTCTTGAGTAACATTCAACTTTTTGATTCTTCAAGTTTTAATTCTTGAACATTCAACTTTTTGATTCTTCAATTTCAATTCTTGAGAACATCTCAATCTTTTTGATTCTTCAATCTTCGATTCTTGAGTAACATTCAACTTTTTGATTCTTCAATTTCAATTCTTGAGTAACATTCAACTTTTTGATTCTTCAATCTTCGATTCTTGAGTAACATTCAACTTTTTGATTCTTCAATCTTCGATTCTTGAGTAACATTCAACTTTTTGATTCTTCAATCTTCGATTCTTGAGTAACATTCAACTTTTTGATTCTTCAGTTTTAATTCTTGAACGAATCTCATCTTTTTGATTCTTCAATCTTCGATTCTTGAGTAACATTCAACTTTTTGATTCTTCAGTTTTAATTCTTGAACGAATCTCATCTTCTTGAACTGAAGTTTCATGAATATGAACTCTCCCCCTTGATTTATGCATTGGAGTTTCTTGATAAAATGTTGTTGTATGACTTGAAGATCTTGAATGAAGTGTGTTTGATGAAGACTCGTTTGAAGCTTTACTTCTTTGACTTGAATCTGAGAAATGAAACCGGATAAGAATGATCCGTTTGCATGTTCAAAAATCAAAAGGATTAATGAAATGACCGATAGAAATGTATAACATTTTTCGGATTTCCTATGTATCATTGAGATATGCACAAAACAAGTCTCTAACATAGTTCGGTCTGCGGCTTTTCAACCACTAGATTGCTTCAAAGAATATAAATCATGGTTAACACTACCGAAGCATTTGATAACCACAATTTTATCCTTAAAGACTTTTAGGGAAAACCGAGGTCACTTAGACTTCTCGTTAGCTCAATAATCACATAAATGTAATTATGAGACCTACGTTCAACGTTGGAAAAGATGTTAGCATTGGTAGGATTTCCATTCGATCATCGTGGAATATCATTGCAGATATCACTACGAATGTTCCGGCTATATCACAAAGATAAGCAATTATATCACAAAGATATGACGCGAATGTGTTCTAAAAGAAAGAATAAACAATGATCAATTTATGATCAATCAAATTAGCTCTAGACACAACGTGATAAGCAATTATATCACAAAGATAAGCAATTATATCACAAAGATAAGCAATTATATCACAAAGATAAGCAATTATATCACAAAGATAAGCAATTATATCACAAAGATAAGCAATTATATCACAAAGATAAGCAATTATATCACAAAGATAAGCAATTATATCACAAAGATAAGCAATTATATCACAAAGATAAGCAATTATATCACAAAGATAAGCAATTATATCACAAAGATAAGCAATTATATCACAAAGATAAGCAATTATATCACAAAGATAAGCAATTATATCACAAAGATAAGCAATTATATCACAAAGATAAGCAATTATATCACAAAGATAAGCAATTATATCACAAAGATAAGCAATTATATCACAAAGATAAGCAATTATATCACAAAGATAAGCAATTATATCACAAAGATAAGCAATTATATCACAAAGATAAGCAATTATATCACAAAGATAAGCAATTATATCACAAAGATAAGCAATTATATCACAAAGATAAGCAATTATATCACAAAGATAAGCAATTTGAAGTTTGAGAATTTTTGAAATCACAAACTCCTCCTTAATCTATGCAAGAATATATCAAAAATGGTTTTCATAGAAAGGTGGAGCAAAAATTGTTTTTGCGAAATCAAAAAGAAACACAAAGTTTTGCTTCAACAACAATGTTGGTAGTAAGATAGCTAGGGAGTACACAAAGGCGTTCGATCCTTCGTTTCCCATATCACTAATTGAGAGTTTGAAAAGGTTGTTTGAAAAAAAAAACTTGATTGCTATTACACATACATATTCATATAAGAATACTTGGAAAAAAAAAAAAAAAAAAAAAAAAAAAAAAAAAAAAAAAAAAAAAAAAAAAAAAAAAAAAAAAAAAAAAAAAAAAAAAAAAAAAAAAAAAAAAAAAAAAAAAAAAAAAAAAAAAAAAAAAAAAAAAAAAAAAAAAAAAAAAAAAAAAAAAAAAAAAAAAAAAAAAAAAAAAAAAAAAAAAAAAAAAAAAAAAAAAAAAAAAAAAAAAAAAAAAAAAAAAAAAAAAAAAAAAAAAAAAAAAAAAAAAAAAAAAAAAAAAAAAAAAAAAAAAAAAAAAAAAAAAAAAAAAAAAAAAAAAAAAAAAAAAAAAAAAAAAAAAAAAAAAAAAAAAAAAAAAAAAAAAAAAAAAAAAAAAAAAAAAAAAAAAAAAAAAAAAAAAAAAAAAAAAAAAAAAAAAAAAAAAAAAAAAAAAAAAAAAAAAAAAAAAAAAAAAAAAAAAAAAAAAAAAAAAAAAAAAAAAAAAAAAAAAAAAAAAAAAAAAAAAAAAAAAAAAAAAAAAAAAAAAAAAAAAAAAAAAAAAAAAAAAAAAAAAAAAAAAAAAAAAAAAAAAAAAAAAAAAAAAAAAAAAAAAAAAAAAAAAAAAAAAAAAAAAAAAAAAAAAAAAAAAAAAAAAAAAAAAAAAAAAAAAAAAAAAAAAAAAAAAAAAAAAAAAAAAAAAAAAAAAAAAAAAAAAAAAAAAAAAAAAAAAAAAAAAAAAAAAAAAAAAAAAAAAAAAAAAAAAAAAAAAAAAAAAAAAAAAAAAAAAAAAAAAAAAAAAAAAAAAAAAAAAAAAAAAAAAAAAAAAAAAAAAAAAAAAAAAAAAAAAAAAAAAAAAAAAAAAAAAAAAAAAAAAAAAAAAAAAAAAAAAAAAAAAAAAAAAAAAAAAAAAAAAAAAAAAAAAAAAAAAAAAAAAAAAAAAAAAAAAAAAAAAAAAAAAAAAAAAAAAAAAAAAAAAAAAAAAAAAAAAAAAAAAAAAAAAAAAAAAAAAAAAAAAAAAAAAAAAAAAAAAAAAAAAAAAAAAAAAAAAAAAAAAAAAAAAAAAAAAAAAAAAAAAAAAAAAAAAAAAAAAAAAAAAAAAAAAAAAAAAAAAAAAAAAAAAAAAAAAAAAAAAAAAAAAAAAAAAAAAAAAAAAAAAAAAAAAAAAAAAAAAAAAAAAAAAAAAAAAAAAAAAAAAAAAAAAAAAAAAAAAAAAAAAAAAAAAAAAAAAAAAAAAAAAAAAAAAAAAAAAAAAAAAAAAAAAAAAAAAAAAAAAAAAAAAAAAAAAAAAAAAAAAAAAAAAAAAAAAAAAAAAAAAAAAAAAAAAAAAAAAAAAAAAAAAAAAAAAAAAAAAAAAAAAAAAAAAAAAAAAAAAAAAAAAAAAAAAAAAAAAAAAAAAAAAAAAAAAAAAAAAAAAAAAAAAAAAAAAAAAAAAAAAAAAAAAAAAAAAAAAAAAAAAAAAAAAAAAAAAAAAAAAAAAAAAAAAAAAAAAAAAAAAAAAAAAAAAAAAAAAAAAAAAAAAAAAAAAAAAAAAAAAAAAAAAAAAAAAAAAAAAAAAAAAAAAAAAAAAAAAAAAAAAAAAAAAAAAAAAAAAAAAAAAAAAAAAAAAAAATATATCTAACATCAATATGCTTTGATCGAGAGTGGTTTACTGAGTTGACTGCAATTGCAATGGCACTCTGAGAATCACAATAGATAGGAATATGATCATATGTCAGACCATAATCAGTCAGTTGTGTCTTCATCCATAAAACTTGAGCACAACAACTAGCTGCAGCCACGTATTCTGCTTCAGCCGTTGATAGTGAAACACAATTCTGTTTCTTGGAAGACCAACTCACAATTTTGTCTCCTAAAAATTGTAAAGTACCGGAAGTGCTCTTGCGATCAAGTTTACAACCTGCATGATCTGCATCTGAATAAGCAGTTAGATTGAATCCAGTATCCCTTGGATACCAGAGACCTAAATCAGGTGTACCCTTCAGATAACGAAAGATTCGTTTCACAGCTTGATAATGTAAATCAGTTGGAGCAGCTTGATATCTAGCACACATACATGTTGCAAACATTATATCTGGGCGAGATGCTGTAAGGTACAACAATGAACCAATCATACTTCTATATCTCTTTTGGTCAAATGGTTTCCCATTTGTATCAGTATTAATGGTTGTTCGAGCAGCCATTGGGGTAGAAATTGAAGAACATGAAGTCATATCAAACTTTTTCAACATGTCATTTATGTATTTACCTTGTGATATAAAAATACCAGTTGGTAATTGTTTGATTTGAAGACCCAAAAAGTAATTCATTTCCCCAATCATGCTCATTTCAAAATGATTGACCATTAGAGATGAAAAGTTTCTGCAAAATGTTTGACTGGTCGACCCAAATATAATGTCATCAACATATATTTGAACTAGTAGAACATGCTTACCTTGTTTGCGAATGAACAGGGTAGGGTCAATTATACCTTTGGTAAATCCACCTTTAAGTAAGAAAGTAGTTAAGGAATCATACCATGCTCGGGGTGCTTGCTTAAGACCATAGAGAGCCTTGTCTAACCTGTAGACATGGTTTGGTCTTTGAGGATCAACAAAACCTTCAGGTTGATCAACGTAGACTTCTTCTTTGAGGTCACCATTCAGAAAAGCAGTTTTCACATCCATTTGAAACACAGTGAAGTTTCGGAATGCGGCATAAGCTAAGAAAATTCGAATGGCCTCCATTCTTGCTACTGGAGCAAAAGTTTCGTCGAAATCAACACCAGGTTGTTGGCAATAACCCTTTGCAACAAGTCGAGCTTTATTCCTTACTACCACTCCATTCTCATCCTTTTTGTTTTTGAATATCCACTTCGTTCCGATTGGATCAGCTTTTCTAGGATTTGGAACTAACCTCCATACCTTCAGTCTTTCAAATTGAGCGAGTTCATCTTGCATTGCCTTAACCCACTCTGGATCTTTAAGAGCTTCAGATACCGTTTTGGGTTCAATATTGCTAAGAGAAAGTGCAACAAGACACTCATTCACTGAAGTACGAGTAGTTACTCCTGCTTGTGGATCTCCAATTATCTGATCAGTAGGATGGTCTTTCTGCATACGTGTCCACTTGTGAGCATGAGGAAGTGGATCTTGTTCTTGAAGATCAACATCATCATCATTGAAACTTGAGTTTTGTTGAGAGATAGAGTCATAACTTGGTATAACTCTTTCCTCATATGCTGGATGATCAAAGTCAAGTGGCACATACACATTCGGAGTGTTCAGGGGATTGGTTGTCTGAGTGAATTGAGAAGGTTGTTCTTGAACATTCACTTGAGAAGGATTCTCAGGAGAGGATGATGGAATAGAATTATTTGAAGATGATCTTTGCTCAGAAGAACTTGATGCTGATTCATGAGTGTTGTTAGGAACTGGATCGTGGTTATGAATAGGTTCATTGTTTGGAATTGGATCAACGATGATCTGAGGTTCTTGATCATGAACCGGTTTTGAATTATAGAATTCTTCAAAAAGAATATCTAATTCATCACTGGTTGGAGTTGGAAATTTCTTGAATTTAGAAGCTAAGGTAGAATTCCTTGTAGAAGGACTTGAAGCACTTGAATCCATACTTGTTGGTAGCAAGCTTTCTTGCTCAAAAATCATGCCTGACATCTCATCAAACCACACATTCATTGTTTCTTGAATTGTGTTTGTTCGGCGATTGTAGATTCGGTAGGCAATTGATGTTTTGGAATAACCAACAAAGTATCCTTCATCACCTTTCTTCTCGAACTTTCCAAGATTCTCCCGATCATTCAACGTGTAACAAACACACCCAAATATATGAAAGTAGTTGATGTTGGGTTTCCGTTTGTTAACAACCTCATAAGGAGTCTTTTCGAACCGCTGATTGATAATGGACCGATTCTGAGTGTGACAAGCAGTGTCAACAGCTTCAGCCCACATATTTGATGGCAATTTGGAATAAGCAAGCATTGTCCTTGCTGCTTCCACCAGCGATCGATTTCTCCTTTCAACAACACCGTTTTGTTGTGGGGTTCGAACTGCTGAGAATTGATGAGTAATACCTTTGGATTTGCAGAATTCATCAAAAACAGCATTCTTGAATTCAGTACCGTTATCCGAACGGATGTAACGAACTGGAAGTTGAAGATTTACTTGAGTAATGGTGATGAAATCTATCAACATCTGAGTTGTTTCATCTTTGGATGCTAGGAACTTAACCCAAGTATATCTTGAATAATCATCAACAATAACCAGGATGTATTTCTTCCCATTTCGGCTTTGTACTTTCATCGGCCCACAAAGATCCATGTGAAGCAAATGAAGAGGTGCCAAAGAATTTGGAGATTTCTTTGGTTTATGAGAAACTCTCTTAATTTTCCCAACAGCACAAGAAGGACAGACATGCTCACTTTCATACTTATAGTCAGGTAAGCCTTCAACAAGATGCTTATTGACTAAAGTATTGATTGTTTGGAAATTCAGATGAGAGAGCCTTCTATGCCATAACCAAGAATTCTTCGAGGTAGCCTTTGAAATGAGACAAATATTATCGGTTGGTTGGTTATCATCGAGATTGACGGTAAAAAGGTTATCGTCACGATCGCCACAAAGGATATCAATTCCATCTAGGGTTTGGACTTTGCAAAGAGATTTTCGAAAAAGAACTTGAAGATTGTTATCACAGAATTGTCCAACACTGAACAAGTTGTGACTTAAACCTTCAACATAGTGAACTTTCTTGATTGTAATCCCATTTCGTTCAATGTCCCCATAACCTAAGATAGGAGCGAAATTGTTGTTTCCAAAGCGAACAGTTCCCATGAATCTTTCAACAAAATTCTTCAGCAAAGATTTATTTCCAGTCATGTGCTTCGAACACCCGGAATCGAGTATCCAAACACAGATGGTTATTTCCTGCAATCAAAGAAATTTAACCATTTTTAGGTACCCACTTGAAAACGGGTCCTTTTTGGTTAGATAAAACAGGCAGGGTATATAACTTAGGATGCGCATTCAAACATGTTATTGAATCAACATAAGCATCAGCACGCATATTATCAACAAACATATTTGAATAAAATGTACGAACATTCACACAAGACTTAAAGGTAACATGTCTACAAGCATTCGTCTCCACCATACAGGAATTAAAATTGTTTACAAGCTCACAAGGCTTTGCCTTGGCACATTCAACATTTATTGACAAATCAGAATTGTTTTGTTTAACAGGAACACCTTTCCACCGATTAACAGCTTTTCTCCTCCTCATTTTCTTCTTTTTCTCAACCTCTTTCTGATTACTAGTGATCTTAGGTACTAATGACTTAGCAACCCATTTAGCATCACTACTTAAGCTCTTTCCACCTGTTGAATTGAAGCTACAAAGATTAGAACGAGGAGTTTTAAAAACTTTCATCTTTTTGGTATCTTTTGGTGGTGAGGAAACTTCTTGCTTCTTTGGTTTATCATGAGAAAACCATCCATATCTATCCCTATATCTAGTTGAACCATTAGATGCATCCTTAGTTAGCAAATTTGAGCTAGACTTAGACACCTTAGGTTTAAAGCTAGATTGAGAGCTAGATTTAGAAGCATTAGGATAGTCTTTCGGAAGTTTCACTTTGGTGTACTTTGTTGTGTGTGGGGTTTCAGCTTGTTCCTTTTTGACATGTTTCACAGGTGTAGCAATGGTCTTTGGTCAGTTTGAGTAGAAACATTCTCACAAACTTTCTTAGTATTAACAACAATACATTTATCCTCTAGTTTCGGACTTTGAGACTTGAGATGATTGATCACTGTTTGTTGAGATTTCACCTTCTGTTGTAAATCTTCTATTTGCTTTTCCAAAATTGTGGTTGGAAAATACATTTTAGTTGATTTAGGTGAAGTACCAACAGATTCTTGGTTTTGAAAATTTGATTCAATTTCTTCCAATTTGAAAATTTTGAGAAATCAGGAATCTTTGTGTCCAACTTCACATTATGGGTAGTCTCAGAAATTAGGTCAACTTGAACTGACACATCTTTGGTCTCACAAGAAAATTGAGTAGACGTATCAACACCTATACTAGCACTAGTCTTAGGGTGAACAACTAACTCATTAACATCGTTGCATGTGAAAAACCTATAGAAGTACCATATCAAAACTAAACTATGTGCAAGTTCTTCATCAGAAAGATCAGATTGCACACAATCATCAGCTATAAAAGTAGCAGTATTTTGACAAGTACATTCAAGATAATCAGTCAAGGTCTGGGTATTGGTAGATGAATCACAAGTAGTTTGGGTAGAATTTTCTACTGATGGTCTTTGGTCAGTTTGAGTAGAAACATTCTCACAAACTTTCTTAGTATTAACAACAATACATTTATCCTCTAGTTTCGGACTTTGAGACTTGAGATGATTGATCACTGTTTGTTGAGATTTCACCTTCTGTTGTAAATCTTCTATTTGCTTTTCCAAAATTGTGGTTGGAAAATACATTTTAGTTGATTTAGGTGAAGTACCAACAGATTCTTGGTTTTGAAAATTTGATTCAATTTCTTCCAATTTGAAAATTGAAGATTGTTTTGTTTTGTATGAATCATTGATTGCATCATAATTAACCAAAAAATCTTGATTAGGTATTCTCTCAACTTCATCAGTCTCAAATTCGTCATCTGATGGACGAATAAATTGTTGTATCATACCAAGGCGAAGGAATTTTTCATCATATAGGGGTTCGATTTCCTCTTTGGCCTTTTTTAATGGTGTGATATTCTCAAATCCCAACCCGAGTAGAAGTTCTGTTTTGTCAATTTTTGACTTGTTGAAATAAGCAGTGAAATTCAAGAGAGGATTTTGTTCAACTTTATATAACTTTTCTTGATAGAAAAGTATATTCTTTTTAAATTCCTCAACTTGTTTTTCAAGATTCTCAATTTCAATGCCTTTAAGAAAACAATTATGATTTAAGTCAGAAATCTTCCTTTCGAGTTCAACATTGTTAGGTTTAGCTTCTTGGAGCTTCTTATTGAGAATATCAACGTCCATTTGTCTCGCATTTGCCCGAAGCCATTCATTGGTCTTTTGAGTTTCAAGATCTTGATTGGCTTTTTCAAGATCATGAATGGTCTTCTCAAGGTTTTGACATCTTTGTAATAATTTAGAATCAGGAGTGACATTCATTTCACATTCTTTAACCAACATTTTGTCTTTGTATGCTTGAAAGTCTTGTTTTATAGTATCATGTTCAAAAAGTAATTTTGAGTGTTCTTCAAGAAGATTTGAAAATTCACTTTTTGAAAATGCAATACTATTTTTCAACTTTTTGTTGTTGTTGGCTAAAGAACTGATATGATTTGTTAATTTAGATAAAGCTAATCTACAAGACTCTTTGTCCTTAATTGAAGAAAAAGTAGAGTCGAGATTTACCTCATCATCAGGGTATTCATCATCAGTGAGCAATAGCCATTTGTCATCTTCGGCAAGCAATGCATGTCCTGCTTCGACCTGTTTGGCTAATAGCATCTTCTGTTTGTAGTACTCATAGTTCCGCTTCTTGGGTTGTTTGCAATCAACAGCAAAATGTCCAGGAATTCCACAATTGTAGCACCTTTTGTCTGATGTCTTCCCCTTTTCACCTGCTTGTTTCTCATATGCTTCCTTCTTATCACCATATCTTGAACCAGTAGCTTCACTTTGATCATTGCTCCTTGGATGATAGTGTTCCTTCTTTGGAAATGCACTTGTTGAAGAAGTGCGGAGATTGTTGTTGTTGGCCTCGCTTTGAAATATCTCTTCTTGAAATGCTTAGTTACTGCGGCAAGAGCTTGATATAGTTCGTCTGATACACCATCTCTTGTAGCCATCACATCATCTCCCTCCTCATCTGACGAAGAAACAACCACCATTTGCCTTTTGAGAGCTTCAGAGATCTTCTTTTCAACGATCAATGCCAAAGGATCAGAAGATACAACTTCCGGCATTTTGTTCGATGAAGCTTTGTTCAGGACTTGGTTTTCATTGAGCTTGAAGGATTCATATAGAGTATGAATAGTGAACTTGGTCAGGTTTTGATGTTGCTTGATTTGGGTTCCAAATTCTTCCCATTCTTGACCAAGTGCTTTGATGAACTTGATGTTTAACTCAATCTCAGTCTTCTTGACATTGTTCTTCCTCAGTTCATTAATGACATTGCAGAATCTGTAATACACTGCCTCAAGAGATTCATTTGGCATTTTGGAGAAGTTATCAAACTCAGTCAAAATGTTGGTCAATCTGATTGTTGAAGTCACGTCAGCTCCTTCCATTTGTCTTGCCACCTCATCCCATATCTCTTTTGCTGTATCATAGGAATCAACAGACCCATAGATTTCATCCGGTAGGGCTCTGTATAAACATGACCTTGCTCTGTTATCTGCAGCTGTTCGATCCTTTTGTTCAGCATTCAAAAGTTCATGAGTTGTAATAACTGCACCAGTAGTGGGATGGAGATGAACAGCAAGTCCTTTCAGAATGGATTCTTTCATCATATGACCATTTGTTTGACTCTCCACATAGTCCATGAATCGTTTCTTCCATAGTCCGTAAGAACCACGGTAGAGAACTGGAGGTCTTGTATCAGAACCTAATGCCAAAGCTTCACGAGAAGCCATTAGAGATTGATTTGATTTGTAAACTTTGAATTGAATTTAAAAGTGGAAAATGAAACGGTCTTGGTAAGGTTATGATTTGAAACGATCTTGATTTAAGTAAGGAATAAAACGATCTTGATCAATCAAGTAAATGAAACGATCTTGATTAAACAAAACTTGAAACGATCTTGATTGAAATAGGTAACTGAAACGATCTTGATTAAACTAAACTTGAAACGATCTTGATTGAAATAGGTAACTGAAACGATCTTGATCAATCAAAGAAATTGAAACGATCTTGATTGAAATAGGTAACTGAAACGATCTTGATCAATCAAAGAAATTGAAACGATCTTGATTGAATAGAGAATGAAACGATCTTGATTAACAAAGTAACTGAAACGATCTTGATCAATCAAAGAAATTGAAACGATCTTGATTGAATAGAGAATGAAACGATCTTGATTGAATAGAGAATGAAACGATCTTGATTGAATAGAGAATGAAACGATCTTGATTGAATAGAGAATGAAACGATCTTGATTGAATAGAG
>CM067170.1:5810185-5895185 GCA_034093135.1 Erigeron breviscapus | reverse complement strand
GTGTGTGTGTGTGTGTGTGTGTGTGTGTGTGTGTGTGTGTGTGTGTGTGTGTGTGTGTGTGTGATACCATTATGGCTGCTACTGTTGCGACCGTTTTCTGCCATTACCACGCCATGCTCTACAGTGAAGAAGGTTCATCTAATTCCTTTCCATGTTTACTTGCATGTTTAAAAACCTTAAACGTTTTTGTTTCGTAATCTAGCTCGTCACCACAAAACCGCCACGAACTGCCATCATCAACCACCTAGAATAATCATTAAACATATTTTTTTATCACTTATAAGTTTCCCATAACGAATTTGAAACATGAAATACAAACTTGAACTCTAACCGTTAACACCGTTAAAGTTTCTGACACTTTCAGTCCTAAACCGTTAGATTTTCTGACAGTTTCAGTCCTAAACCGTTAACTTTCTTACAGACTTAGTCCTTCGTCCGTCAGTTTCTGATTAAACTAATGACTCTTTTGAAATAACTACAAAATGGGTTATTTTTAATATTAAACTGTATATATTGCAGAAACTGTTATTTTCCAAGACATCAGAGACTAAAACTGAAAGTCATATAAACACTAAAAATATGATGACCAAAATTGAATGATAAAGATAAAACAACTAAAACATTGGTATAATTATTTATTAAATGAATTATTTTATGTTTTAGATTAACTTGTCATGAGGATTATCTGCTGTTCTGATTTGCCACTATAACTAAGGTGAGTTTCGTAAACCCTCCCTACTCAATTGAGATTCGGGCTGAAAAGTGTACATGTTTGTTGATTGTTGACATGATTGATTGTATGATTGAATTGTTGATGTGGACATGTTAGCGCATTATTCATTATATAAGTCGCACCGTTAGCGCATTATTCATTATATAAGTCGCACCGTTAGCGCATTATTTATTATATAAGTCGCACCGTTAGCGCATTATTCATTATATAAGTCGCACCGTTAGCGCATTGTTAATTATTAACTATGTAAGCCGCACCGTTGTTGAATGTTATTGATTGTTATGGAACGTTGTTGAACGTTATATGGAATCGTTGTTGTTGAACGTTGACTTGTATTGAATTGTGATAATGTGAAACCTTATAGGTTTTCCTTGGATGTGATTAGTTCTCCTAATCCTCACTTATTGTTAATGGTTGTTATCCGACACGGTTATTCCTTGTTACTTGTCCCTACGAACTCACCAACTTTATGTTGACGCTCTTTAGTACACTTTTCAGGTAATCAAGTTAGTCAGAGACAAAATGGATGATTGCATGCTTAATTGCTAGGATTGGACTAGCTTTGGACTTTCTGGATCCATAATCCTTACTTCCCTTTTATGGGTTACTTTTAGGATCAACTACTATCAATTGAATTGCCTTTTATTATTGATTGAACATGTATTTCGATGAATGTTGATGATTGTATACGTTTGTATAAGTTTAAGGATTGTTTCAATCCTATGTTTTCATATAGTTTGACTCTACATAATTCTCATATCGTGCTGTGCTTTTCTAAGTGATACCCCATGATTTCGCCATGTTGGGGTGTTACAGAATGGTATCAGAGCCGTGGTTGTAGAGAATTAGGTGGATTGACCTAGTCTATAGCCATTGCACCCACATTTCATATTAGCATGCATGATAGGAAATTTTGTGTGCAACGTGAACTGTATGATGCATAAAAATGGTTTAAACGGAGTTCGTAGGTTACTTATGATTTGATGACTTGATTGTTATATGACAACTTGATGGACGTATATGATAGTGTCGGGATACACCGTGAATTGTGGAATTATTGTGATAAACGTTGATGTGTGTGGAATCTTGGATGCATTTATTATTTGTCCCCCAGCAAAATGAAATGATGGCATTAATGGAGTATAACATTCGATAACCCTAGAGACGCCTGATCAACAAATCTATGGTTATCCTATGTCATATAAAGTTAATGATCTCATGGATTGCGCCTCGTGGATAAAGTATGGTAGCTAACCCGGTATGTTTAATGAGTGTTGGTTAGGTGGAGGGTTAGCCGCTGGTACACCCTGTATACATACCCGGTCAACACTTAGAGAACATATCGGAACCGAGTTTTGGACATCCATTCTATATATTAACGGTGTGGAGGGTTAGCCGATGGTACACCCTGTATACAAACACTTTTAATGTGTCGAATGTTGAAGTTAAAATTCGGACTATGCTTTACCCACCTTGTTATGACTTGACCCTTTTATTTATATAGTGTTGAATGTTTCGTGATTGTATTGTTGATTGTAAATTGTACGATTGCTGAAGCCTTAGATTATTGCCATGATAATATCCCTGTAGAGATAACTATATTCATGCAATGATTTATAAGGACTTGATGTGGAAATTGTGTATTACTTGAAGGTCAATTTTGATATTCAAGTGTGAATTGTGTGGACTTGAATTTTATGTTAATAGAAATGGTAGTACAGGCATAGGGTATTTTGGACGAGTTGGTAATGTGATGGGCTGACCGTTGGTGCGCTCTATATTATAAGCATTATCAAAGTATATAGGATGACCCATGTCTAAGCCATATTACTTATAATTGTCTACAATTACCAGTCATTGTTGGAATAACAGTATGAGAATAAGATCTAGAATACATGCTTATTAAGGTCTTAGATAATTATAATCTATAATTGTAGACCAATGATTTATTATGAACTATAGACTAAGTTCAAACTTATAGTTACGATTGACTGATAGAATGAGCTAATATTTTTGGAGACTATAATGTTCAATTAAAGTGAGATACTATGAAATATTAAGAGACCTAGTGTGTTAAGAGGCATTTTTACGAACATGAAGTTTGAGTTGGTAATTTAACGGATGTGTTCAAGAAATGACTAGAATAAGAGCAAACACGATGGTTGTAGAAGATTATGAACTTAAATGATTATATGCAGGAATAAAGTCTTGTAGTTTTCACTCTTAAATGATTTGTACTTTAAGGTAAGAATACATGATTTTACTATGAGGTACTATTCGCTTATATAATGTAAGCAATGACGTCAAATGAAAATAATTTTTCAAAATGGCCGACAACAAATAAGATATCTGGATCTTGATGGAACAAGATAAAGTAGGATGGCTTTATCAGACTATTTTGATATAAGCAATAATAAAAGTGTTAACTACAAACAAATTATATATAAATTTCGCAATAAAGAAAAGAGGGAAATAGACATACAAAAATCACTAACTGTTTATGTAATCCTACTCTGTAGTTTAAGTAGCCAAATTCCTGAATCTATGAAGATCACACATTTATCTATTTAATGCATACTTGTTAGTCCCATTTTTAACCCAATGATCCTTCAAGTCAATTGGGCAATCGAGATCGTACCCTGCTAACAATAACTTCTCTATGACCTTTGAGAATGTACTACAACCCATTCTTCTCCCCGGCAACCTTACAATACGACTTGGCCCGACATATGTTGGCAACAGATACATGGAAAGAGTAGCTGTACAACAAGTGGAGGTCCATCCCTCTGTAGTCCAACCGCGACAGGCCCTAGGTATCCCTGTGCATGAGCATATCGGTGTTGGCATCTCTGATACGTCCATTTCTTCCCCAAATACTACCAAAGTAGTATTTTGTTTCACAAACTGGTAAGACCTTTTCGACCTTACATTTCTTTGGGCTTTCGAGGACGATACTTTTGTGGACTTTTTCTTACGACTATAAAGCTTGCAAATATAAGCCCATGAGTCTTCTACGTGCTTCTCAAACTCGGGTCCATGATTCATTATCGTATTAACCGGTTCCACCCTGTTCGAAGTTGAGACCCCATAATATGTGTCACTAATTGGATTAGGGTATAGTGTGGGGGAGTCTGACATTGGACGTTTGCCTGGTGCCCTGTTACCCTCCTCGGAAGATTCTGGTTGGAATGATGGTTCCGGTTGGAATGTTGATTTCAACTGGAATGTTGCTTCTGGTGTATCGAAAGAGAAGTTTTGATATAAAGGGTTCATTGGGATTGAAGATGAAACTCCATCAACAAGAGTTGGGAACGATGCACTGACATTTTCGGTTGGGGGTTCTAGCTGTGATGTTGGTACTGTATTTTGGAGAAGCCAGTCTTGGCAAAAATCATCGATTGATGTTCCCCATTCACTAGTACCAATCATCTGGTTTTGCCATGCGTCCATGATTATATTGAGTTCTTCTTATCTACAATAAGTTTTGGTTAGACAATTGACATAACAAATACATAAGAAACATTATCAACAATATTATTCTGATTTAAAAACACATTCTGGACAACTTAAGATTTGATTTATAAAATTTATAACAGATTCCAAATATTTCTATAAAATCCCTCTTGATTTCAAGAATTAGGAGTTCTGTCAGAGCTCGATCCCGGAATGTTGCTTCCTCCGACAACATCTCTTTTTCTTCTCTTAAGAGGTGGAATATTGGAATTTTCTTCTTCTTCTTCAGATGACATGGCAAAAATGGACTTCTCCCTTTGAGAGAGATTATTTTCGTCTTGCTGAGCTAGGGCTCTTGCAAACTTTTCATCTTCTTTTATTTGACGATTCACAAGGATAGATTCCTCCTCTGTTAAAAATTGAGATAAAATGTTTGCTAGTTTTTCATCTTCAGAAGTTTGTTTCTCAAAAAGGTGGACATCTTCGTCTACCATCGCCTTGTAATCTTCAAAGGAAATACCTAACATCACGGCCTCCTGCTTAATCCTTTTGACCCTATTTGTTTCAAGATCTTCAAGATCCTCTTGAGTCATTGGCCTTTTGCCTTTTGGATCGCTCGAAGAGGCACCGAAATGTTTCATTATCTTATGATAAATCGGCGGAACAATATTGTTAAATTAAGCGAACATGAATTAAAAGATAAAAGTTTTATATAAACATATAAATAGATAGTATATTATCCAAGATGAGCAAGAAAGAGCACAAAAATGTAGCTTACCAAAGAGAAAGTCGGAGATCTGTTAGAACACAAGCTGGCTGTGAACGGAATAGCTAAAAACAAATTAGCAGATGAAGAACTAAGTAAATAAAAGAGATAGAGAAAGAAGATTTAGTGTGCATTCTTCTTTAAGAAAACGCGTTTCTATATAGAGGATGAAAAGGGAAATGTAACCTGAAAGAACGGACAGGTGTCCATAAACTACAGAAATTTTAATCATTGCTACGGTAAATAGTAATTACCGAAATATATATATATTTTTTTTCTAAAAGATAAAATTTCTAAACTTTATCATCCCTTTAACCAAGGTTGAAAAGAGCTGAACAGTTTACTCAAAAGCGTATACTATGTCGAGAAAATCCTCAACTTAATTAATAGCTTAATGAATAGACCGTATTTTTCTTCACTGCTTCTTTTTCGAGAACCATATCAATTGCTAATTAATCTTTTTGAACCCTAGATGAATTTTTGATCCAGACTATTGTTTCAGGAGTGATCTAGGTAATATTTGTTTCTTTGACCCATGGATCGCCTTTAATGATTGAATTTAAATGTTATCAACAAAAATATGTCGACTTTTCCAACTGGATAACAGTAGTGTCTTGGTAAAAGAACTTCAAATTTGAAAATAAGAATTATTTGAAGGCTAAAATTTATGATGGGCGATCAACGATTAAAATAGACAAATGAACTTGGTATAAAAATCTATCAAGACAAATATGGGAAATTCTTTTAACTGGGGAATTTCCCTAATCGACAACAATCCCAAAAGAGATCCAAGAAATTTGTATTTCATTATTCATACAATACGGGTGAAACTCATTACATTATTTTAATGGAAATACAACAATTAGGGATACAACATATTTAAAAACCATACAAAGAAACCCATGTGGCTACAAACAGTAAGGGAACAACGCCAAAGACGAACGCTACTAACCACGGATAAGCCTCATCCAATGGTAGTTGAGCCACAGTAATTAACCACGCTATGATAATAATGTAAATTACGATTAGGAAAGGACTCAACATTTTTGATATTAGGTTTTGGGTTTTGGTTAGATTCTGAAGAAAGGAAAATGTTAAGTTGATATGGCATGGAGAAAAGTATGCTAAGGTATTATTATATAGTCTAAAAAGGAGCCGTTTCTAACGGTTAAATATAGAAGATAAAGTGAATTTGAATTTTTGTATAGTGTTTTAGTCAGACTTACCTGTGTACGGACAGATCATCTATACCATAGATGTTTAAGTAGTCTATACTATATGTGTACAAACTATTGATTTCTTCATGAGTACAAGTTGCAAGATGTTATACATGCTAATTATAAATACTAATCGTGTTGAGGATTGTGTGCAAGTTCATCCTACTCTGTTGAGAGTAGAAGGATTCTGTTTAGAATCATATGAGTTCATCCTACTCTGTTGAGAGTAGAAGGCATCAATTAGGGATGTGCCTTGTATCTTTCTGTTAATTATGTGTGATTGTCTAATGTAGAATAGATACTTAGATACCATGTCCTCTAATATCGATTTATTGTCATTGAGATAAAACGTAAATCAAGTTAAGTATAATTTCATTCGATACAATCCAGATTTCGAGGGCGAAATCCTTTTAACTAGGGAATAATGTAACAACTCGCAAAAATCCGAGTAAATATAAAATTTGATTAATTCAATATTTTCTGTAACAATTCAAGAGAACAAACTAGATACTTGAGTTCTTTTATATAATATATGTTGATATATATATATTTTTCCAAACTATTTAACGTATGTGAAATTATTAGTTTTCACAGAAATACTTTGAAATAACTTATAATAAAAGAATAACTAATGAAGGATATAAAAGTTGGATCTCTCTTCTCTTCCCTATTTATTTTATATTTGTCTTTTGAATGGAAATGAAGGCATGTGACTACATGATGTAGTTTGTCGATTATTGCTTTGATTATTACTACACTCAATATTCCATAACAAAAGAACAACTCATATCTCACATAATGGCATGTGCTCTCTACCTGACTCTCTATATATATATCTGTTTTAAAACACCGAATAGTGCGATCCAAAATAAGGCCCATAAGATGCTGCTGGTTTTTTTTGTTAGTTTAATACAAGGAGACATGATCCGTGATTAAATCTTGTCGTTTGCAATTATCAAATTGTGAAACCACAGTTCACTCATGTGAAC
Organism: Erigeron breviscapus; assembly: GCA_034093135.1. Taxonomy (NCBI): domain Eukaryota; kingdom Viridiplantae; phylum Streptophyta; class Magnoliopsida; order Asterales; family Asteraceae; genus Erigeron; species Erigeron breviscapus. The sequence continues at coordinate 5,888,027 of CM067170.1, read as the reverse complement.
CAACAATCAATCATAACCATATTAAATATTATATATATATAGGAACACAACACACACACATACTTACACCGACACTCACACACATACTACTATATATATCATACATATATATAGATATATATCTTTCCCTCCTTCCCTCAACTCTGGGCAAAACATATAAACATACATATACGTATGGAATTAGGAGTGTTGAGCATCATTGAACTCCACCACCTTTAAACACTCCCTAGAGCTGCTGTTGTTACTACTTGCTAATACTAAATGCTACTGCTACTACTCGTTTTTAGAACAACCACCACAACTAGCAAGCTGCTCGCTGATGGTTACCATCTTCCCAAGCAAACCCCACGGCTTCAGCCCCTGCAACATCACCATTTTACAAACCCGTAAATATATGTATGATCATAAGTTCGGTACAATCCATAAGTTCTGTGACACAAACTCGGTGCCATATATTCTGTGAAACTTAGTTGCAGAATCAATAACTCGACTGTTATTATTATGCTACTACCACTGCTGCTCGTTTTTAACCAAACCACCATTGTTACTATTCATCATCTTCAACCTTCAACCTATTGCTGCTGTTCATTATTGCTTTTGCCACGAACCACCACCATTTGAACTACTATCACCTTGTTGTTCCTGCCGCTGTTGTTCTTAAACTAATACTACTGCTCACTGCTTGCTACTGTTGTTCGTAACACACCACCACCGTCCCTCTCCATGTTCTTGCAACAACCACCACAAGCCGCTGCTGTTGATACCATTATGGCTGCTACTGTTGCGACCGTTTTCTGCCATTACCACGCCATGCTCTACAGTGAAGAAGGTTCATCTAATTCCTTTCCATGTTTACTTGCATGTTTAAAAACCTTAAACGTTTTTGTTTCGTAATCTAGCTCGTCACCACAAAACCGCCACGAACTGCCATCATCAACCACCTAGAATAATCATTAAACATATTTTTTTATCACTTATAAGTTTCCCATAACGAAATTGAAAAATGAAATACAAACTTGAACTCTAACCGTTAACACCGTTAAAGTTTCTGACACTTTCAGTCCTAAACCGTTAGATTTTCTGACAGTTTCAGTCCTAAACCGTTAACTTTCTTACAGACTTAGTCCTTCGTCCGTCAGTTTCTGATTAAACTAATGACTCTTTTGAAATAACTACAAAATGGGTTATTTGTAATATTAAACTGTATATATTGCAGAAACTGTTATTTTCCAAGACATCAGAGACTGAAACTGAAAGTCATATAAACACTAAAAATATGATGACCAAAATTGAATGATAAAGATAAAACAACTAAAACATTGGTATAATTATTTATTAAATGAATTATTTTATGTTTTAGATTAACTTGTCATGAGGATTATCTGCTGTTCTGATTTGCCACTATAACTAAGGTGAGTTTCGTAAACCCTCCCTACTCAATTGAGATTCGGGCTGAAAAGTGTACATGTTTGTTGATTGTTGACATGATTGATTGTATGATTCAATTGTTGATGTGGACATGTTAGCGCATTATTCATTATATAAGTCGCACCGTTAGCGCATTATTCATTATATAAGTCGCACCGTTAGCGCATTATTCATTATATAAGTCGCACCGTTAGCGCATTATTCATTATATAAGTCGCACCGTTAGCGCATTATTCATTATATAAGTCGCACCGTTAGCGCATTATTCATTATATAAGTCGCACCGTTAGCGCATTATTCATTATATAAGTCGCACCGTTAGCGCATTATTCATTATATAAGTCGCACCGTTAGCGCATTATTCATTATATAAGTCGCACCGTTAGCGCATTATTCATTATATAAGTCGCACCGTTAGCGCATTATTCATTATATAAGTCGCACCGTTAGCGCATTATTCATTATATAAGTCGCACCGTTAGCGCATTATTCATTATATAAGTCGCACCGTTAGCGCATTATTCATTATATAAGTCGCACCGTTAGCGCATTATTCATTATATAAGTCGCACCGTTAGCGCATTATTCATTATATAAGTCGCACCGTTAGCGCATTATTCATTATATAAGTCGCACCGTTAGCGCATTATTCATTATATAAGTCGCACCGTTAGCGCATTATTCATTATATAAGTCGCACCGTTAGCGCATTATTCATTATATAAGTCGCACCGTTAGCGCATTATTCATTATATAAGTCGCACCGTTAGCGCATTATTCATTATATAAGTCGCACCGTTAGCGCATTATTCATTATATAAGTCGCACCGTTAGCGCATTATTCATTATATAAGTCGCACCGTTAGCGCATTATTCATTATATAAGTCGCACCGTTAGCGCATTATTCATTATATAAGTCGCACCGTTAGCGCATTATTCATTATATAAGTCGCACCGTTAGCGCATTATTCATTATATAAGTCGCACCGTTAGCGCATTATTCATTATATAAGTCGCACCGTTAGCGCATTATTCATTATATAAGTCGCACCGTTAGCGCATTATTCATTATATAAGTCGCACCGTTAGCGCATTATTCATTATATAAGTCGCACCGTTAGCGCATTATTCATTATATAAGTCGCACCGTTAGCGCATTATTCATTATATAAGTCGCACCGTTAGCGCATTATTCATTATATAAGTCGCACCGTTAGCGCATTATTCATTATATAAGTCGCACCGTTAGCGCATTATTCATTATATAAGTCGCACCGTTAGCGCATTATTCATTATATAAGTCGCACCGTTAGCGCATTATTCATTATATAAGTCGCACCGTTAGCGCATTATTCATTATATAAGTCGCACCGTTAGCGCATTATTCATTATATAAGTCGCACCGTTAGCGCATTATTCATTATATAAGTCGCACCGTTAGCGCATTATTCATTATATAAGTCGCACCGTTAGCGCATTATTCATTATATAAGTCGCACCGTTAGCGCATTATTCATTATATAAGTCGCACCGTTAGCGCATTATTCATTATATAAGTCGCACCGTTAGCGCATTATTCATTATATAAGTCGCACCGTTAGCGCATTATTCATTATATAAGTCGCACCGTTAGCGCATTATTCATTATATAAGTCGCACCGGCTCCAGACTGGACTACTGGAACCTTATTTAGGTTTGTTAAGAAAACTTGTTTTGCTGGTCTCGCTCCAGACCCGACTACTGGAGCCTCACTGAAGATCTGACCAGAAAACGTTTCTACTGGACCTACTCCAGACTTGGAATCTGGAGTCCCTCTGAAGATTTGTCCAGAAATAATTGAAGACTAGTGAGCATTTACTTGTATAGATAATCTGGAGCATTCTCCAGATTAGCTCACTGAAGACTTCACCCCAGTCCAGATCTACTCTACTGAAGACATTCTGACTGAAGTCAAAGACTGAAGTCTGAAGGAAGAAGACTTAACAAATGGCGGAGTCCACTGGAAAGTCTTACCAGATCTGCACACTGGAGGATTGTTAGTGTTCTAGATCCTGCAAGTCTGAACACTAATATCGAGGTTTGACTTATGCCTTTAACACACTTTCCAAAGAACAATCCACTTGTTCTTTAACAAAGTAAACGTGTGTTAAGGTGGTTGGATAATAGGATACACTTGCACTTGATGTGACTTTATCCTTATTCTTATCCAATACATTTAATGTTCATGTCGGATCATTAAATGTATGCCAACCATATTTGTACGGCACAAATTCACTGGTGAATTTGTTGCCTATAAATACTAAGTCATTCCTTGAACAAAAATACTTTTAAGCATACACCTTGCATGAAAGTGAATTTGTCTAAAATACTCTCGATCTTAAACAGGGATACTTCACAACTTTAAGTATCTCAATCCTAAAGAGCTATTTGACAAATATAGATCATTTGTAATTCAAAGGTTGTTAGGATACATACTTTATTGTATTATCTTGATTCCGCAACAACCTTGTATTTTATTTAAACATCAATAAATGAAATACCCATGAAACATACATAATGGTCCACTTTATTTGTTTATTGCTTTAAGTCTTGTATTACTTTGTTTATATATCTTGCATCTTTATTTACAAGTAATACTAGTCCAAATCTAGTGATTATTAGACTTGTTGTATTTTACACTTTCTATTGGTTAACCATCTCGTTAATTAAGGGACTCACATTTGGTATCAGAGCAGAAGGCTAATCATTGCCTAGATCTGTTCTTGATGGCTAACCAAGAAAATACACAAGGTTTTAGTCTTGGTCCCGATCCTAATGTAAATATTCATGATCAAAATGAACCACAAAATGTTAATAACACTAATCCTCCACCTCCTCCTCCTACTCCTGCTTCTCCACACGTGCATGTGCACTACTCAAATAATCCTGTTCCTAAATTCAGTGGGAACAGTGATGAATTTGGTACGTGGAAGGCTAGGATGGTTTTGCATGTCACTGGTATTGAGAGGAACATGATGAAGATTTTAAACGAAGGTCCTTATGTACCTACATCAACTCTCAATCCACTTCTTGATCCTTCTGGATCTAGAAGGGGAAGGGAAAAGAGGGAGGAACATTGGTCAGAAGAGGAGAGGAGATTGGTGAATCTTGACACCCTCCTTAAAAACATGATCCTCGGGGCTGTTCCAGAAACCCTAATTCCCACACTAGTTCTTTTTCCTAGTGCCAAAACCATGTGGGATGAGCTTCTTAACCAACATGAAGGAGGAGATGACACCATTGTCACCAGAAAGGTCTCCTTAAACAAGAGGTATGAGTCATTTTTTGCTCAACCTAACGAGTCTCTCACTGGTACTTACACCAGATTTATGAGTATCATAAACCAATTGAGAGGTCTTGGGGTTGAGAAGGACAAGGATATACTTCTGGAGAAATTTTGTGACATTCTACCCACCAAATGGTCTCACATGATACTTGTTTTACGACAAGGTAAAACTCTGCACACACACACTCTCTCAACTCTATATGGAGCCTTCAGGTACACTGAAGAAAATCAAGCTCAGAGAGTGGTTGCAGAACAAGATGCTTTTAACCATGCCGCCAGTACTCCTAAAGTGGTTAGTTATTCTGAACCACAAAGTACAGCACTGATATCTTCTGAGAATGTATTTTCTATGAAGAAGATGGTGTCTGAACTTATGGATTCTGGAGAGTCCAGTCAAGTCTCTCCAGACTGTTGTGATGAAACTGAAGATGATGACCTTATTGCAATGATTGCTAAAACGTTTAACCGTTTCAAAGCAAGAGCAAATAAGCCATCTGGACAATTTGCATCCAGTTCTTCCACTGACAAGACCAATTTGACATGCTTTAAGTGTGGCAAAAAGGGTCATTTCATGAAAGAGTGCAGGTCCAACCAGTTTGCATCCAAGCCTGGTCCATTCTCTTCTAATAATAAGCCTGATGATAGCTATAAATTGAAATATAAAAAGCTTAAGGCCCAAATTGCTCTCATGGCACAACAAATGGAAACAAATAATAAGTGCATGATTGCTACAACTGAAGAGAAGTGGGTTCCTTCTGATGACTCATCTGTTGATGAAGAAGAAGAAAGAGATTGCTGTTACATGGCTCTGGAAGTTGATGAGCACCTGGTGAAGGAAGATGTCACATCTGGACGATGGGTGGACATAGTTATTAAAAAGGTTAGTGATTATGATAATGCAACTGACCAAGAACTAAAACTGGACATTGCTGAAGCTTTAAATTCTGATTTGATTTTTGTAGAAACTGTTAGATCTGATTGTGTAAATGGTCTAGAAACAGATTCTTCTGAAATAAATGCTTTAAAATCAAAATTAAAAGAGCTTCAAGACATTGAACTGGCATTTCAAGCCCAGGTTCTGGTAACTGAACAATTGATTCAAGAAAAGCAAGATCTTGAGATCATTCTAGAGAAAGAAAAACTGGTAATAAAGTCATGGCTAGAAACTAAAAAGCCATATGATGCTTCAGTTAAACAATTTCCTGCTCAAAAACGTGCATATTTAGATGGAAATACTAATGTTGCATCATTAATACCAGTAATCGATCGATTACCAGAGGTGTTAAGGCCCACAACTGTTTATGATATGCCTGAAACACCCAAGACCAATTTGACATGCTTTAAGTGTGGCAAAAAGGGTCATTTCATGAAAGAGTGCAGGTCCAACCAGTTTGCATCCAAGCCTGGTCCATTCTCTTCTAATAATAAGCCTGATGATAGCTATAAATTGAAATATAAAAAGCTTAAGGCCCAAATTGCTCTCATGGCACAACAAATGGAAACAAATAATAAGTGCATGATTGCTACAACTGAAGAGAAGTGGGTTCCTTCTGATGACTCATCTGTTGATGAAGAAGAAGAAAGAGATTGCTGTTACATGGCTCTGGAAGTTGATGAGCACCTGGTGAAGGAAGATGTCACATCTGGACGATGGGTGGACATAGTTATTAAAAAGGTTAGTGATTATGATAATGCAACTGACCAAGAACTAAAACTGGACATTGCTGAAGCTTTAAATTCTGATTTGATTTTTGTAGAAACTGTTAGATCTGATTGTGTAAATGGTCTAGAAACAGATTCTTCTGAAATAAATGCTTTAAAATCAAAATTAAAAGAGCTTCAAGACATTGAACTGGCATTTCAAGCCCAGGTTCTGGTAACTGAACAATTGATTCAAGAAAAGCAAGATCTTGAGATCATTCTAGAGAAAGAAAAACTGGTAATAAAGTCATGGCTAGAAACTAAAAAGCCATATGATGCTTCAGTTAAACAATTTCCTGCTCAAAAACGTGCATATTTAGATGGAAATACTAATGTTGCATCATTAATACCAGTAATCGATCGATTACCAGAGGTGTTAAGGCCCACAACTGTTTATGATATGCCTGAAACACCCAAGACCAATTTGACATGCTTTAAGTGTGGCAAAAAGGGTCATTTCATGAAAGAGTGCAGGTCCAACCAGTTTGCATCCAAGCCTGGTCCATTCTCTTCTAATACCACTATTGAACAAAGTGAACTAGACCAGATTGCCCCAGGGACCTATAAGGGAGGGTCCAGTGAACCCATCAGTCGATGGGTTCCCAAATCTAACTGATAAATATCTGGTGTATGTGTAGGGCGATCGAAAGAAGCTTATCTGGTATCTTGACAGTGCAGCTGGCAGGACGATGACCGGATGTAAGACCCTACTGGAGGAGTTCACCATTTCTGATGGACCCTCCATCACGTTTGGAAATGATGGTTGTGGGAAGACTGAGGGATATGGTGTTCTGAACAATGGACAAGTCAAGTTCAGACGAGTTGCATTTGTGAATGGTTTGAAATATAACTTGATCAGTGTAAGTCAACTGTGTGACGATGGCTATCAAGTCTTATTCAATGTTGCTCAGGGCATCGTATTCAACAAGGACTGGAAGGTAGTGTTGATTGCTCCCAGAAAAGGGAATGTGTACGTGATGGATATGGAAAGCTCTCCTTCAGAGCAGTGTTTCTATACTCAAGCTGATGAAGGGTATTTCTTAGGCTATTCAGCCATTCGCAAGGCCTTCAGAGTCTATAACAAGAGACTGGAGAAGGTCCATGAGTCAATTCATGTAACATTTGATGAATCAAATGCCTCAATCAACAAGAAGCTAGTCCCTGTCACTCCCCCAGTAACACCAATTGTCTTTTGTGAATCTGATCCAATAAACGACAAAAATGAAGATTCACCAGACTCAGCTTCCAGTCATCCTGATCTGGAACCTGTTCAGAAAAAGAAACTCTCCAGTAGTACTCCATTCTATCCCTCTATTATTTTCAAACTACCCTCTGAAATTAATATTGGTTCAGATGTACGTACTACTCCCCCAGTAACACCAATTGTCTTTTGTGAATCTGATCCAATAAACGACAAAAATGAAGATTCACCAGACTCAGCTTCCAGTCATCCTGATCTGGAACCTGTTCAGAAAAAGAAACTCTCCAGTAGTACTCCATTCTATCCCTCTATTATTTTCAAACTACCCTCTGAAATTAATATTGGTTCAGATGTACGTACTACTCCCCCAGTAACACCAATTGTCTTTTGTGAATCTGATCCAATAAACGACAAAAATGAAGATTCACCAGACTCAGCTTCCAGTCATCCTGATCTGGAACCTGTTCAGAAAAAGAAACTCTCCAGTAGTACTCCATTCTATCCCTCTATTATTTTCAAACTACCCTCTGAAATTAATATTGGTTCAGATGTACGTACTACTCCCCCAGTAACACCAATTGTCTTTTGTGAATCTGATCCAATAAACGACAAAAATGAAGATTCACCAGACTCAGCTTCCAGTCATCCTGATCTGGAACCTGTTCAGAAAAAGAAACTCTCCAGTAGTACTCCATTCTATCCCTCTATTATTTTCAAACTACCCTCTGAAATTAATATTGGTTCAGATGTACGTACTACTCCCCCAGTAACACCAATTGTCTTTTGTGAATCTGATCCAATAAACGACAAAAATGAAGATTCACCAGACTCAGCTTCCAGTCATCCTGATCTGGAACCTGTTCAGAAAAAGAAACTCTCCAGTAGTACTCCATTCTATCCCTCTATTATTTTCAAACTACCCTCTGAAATTAATATTGGTTCAGATGTACGTACTACTCCCCCAGTAACACCAATTGTCTTTTGTGAATCTGATCCAATAAACGACAAAAATGAAGATTCACCAGACTCAGCTTCCAGTCATCCTGATCTGGAACCTGTTCAGAAAAAGAAACTCTCCAGTAGTACTCCATTCTATCCCTCTATTATTTTCAAACTACCCTCTGAAATTAATATTGGTTCAGTGTAAGTCAACTGTGTGACGATGGCTATCAAGTCTTATTCAATGTTGCTCAGGGCATCGTATTCAACAAGGACTGGAAGGTAGTGTTGATTGCTCCCAGAAAAGGGAATGTGTACGTGATGGATATGGAAAGCTCTCCTTCAGAGCAGTGTTTCTATACTCAAGCTGATGAAGACACAAACTGGTTATGGCACAAAAGGTTATCCCATTTAAACTTCAAAAACATTAACAAGTTGTCCAGAAAACAACTTGCAGATGGGATACCTTCAGTCTCCTTCAAAAAGGAAAGACCATGTCCAGGATGTGAGATGGGTAAGCAAAAGCGTACCAGTTTCAAGACCAGACAGAATTTCAGCATTACTGAACCTCTTCACATGCTTCATATGGACCTTTTTGGTCCAGTGAACGTTCAGACTCGTGCTGGTAAAAGATACACCCTGGTGATCATAGATGAGTTCTCCAGATATTGTTGGGTGATCTTTCTGAGGTCCAAAAGTGAAGCTGCTGCTGAAATCATCAGTCTTATCAAGCAAATTGAGCTCAAGTACAGTCGAAAAGTGTGTCAGTTAAGAAGTGACAATGGAACAGAATTCCAGAATGCAACTCTGGAGTCATTCTGTACTGACACTGGCATCTCCCAGAACTTCTCTTCAGCCCGCTCTCCAGAGCAAAATGGAGTTGTGGAAAGGAAAAATCGAACGCTGATAGAAGCTGCCAGGAGTATGCTTGTTGAATCTGGACTGTCTACCAGTTTCTGGGCGGAAGCAATTGCAACTGCTTGCCACACCCAGAATCGATCAGTGTACATCAAAAGACACAAAAAGACAGCCTATGAAGTCTTAAGAAATAGAAAACCAAACATTGGTTATTTTCACGTTTTTGGATGTCCAGTTTACATCCTGAACGACTCCAGTCAGCTAGGCAAATTTGATGCCAAAGCTGATGAAGGGTATTTCTTAGGCTATTCAGCCATTCGCAAGGCCTTCAGAGTCTATAACAAGAGACTGGAGAAGGTCCATGAGTCAATTCATGTAACATTTGATGAATCAAATGCCTCAATCAACAAGAAGCTAGTCCCTGTCACTCCCCCAGTAACACCAATTGTCTTTTGTGAATCTGATCCAATAAACGACAAAAATGAAGATTCACCAGACTCAGCTTCCAGTCATCCTGATCTGGAACCTGTTCAGAAAAAGAAACTCTCCAGTAGTACTCCATTCTATCCCTCTATTATTTTCAAACTACCCTCTGAAATTAATATTGGTTCAGATGTACGTACTACTCCCCCAGTATCAGTGTCAGTTGAGAATTTACCAGAAATGTCTTCTGGTGAAGAATTTCATACTGAACCAGTACTCCAGGAAATGCCTTCAAATGAAGAATTTCATGATGCAAATCGTGATTTAAATGACTCAGATGAAGATACTGAAGTAATTTGGCAAGACCCTCCTCCAGAATCAACTCCAGAGGAGACTCAACTGAATTCTTGCACTGATATTGTTGTCAGTAACAATCCTGGTCAGTACTCCAGATGGACAAAAGCTCACCCTATTGATCAGATCTTAGGTGACTCCAGTCGTGGTGTTCAGACCAGAAGAGCCTCCAGTAATCAATGCTTATACGTCAGTTTTCTATCTTTGATAGAACCTAAGAAGATTGACGAGGCTCTGGAAGATCCAAACTGGGTGACTGCTATGCAAGAAGAGCTTCACCAGTTTGAAAGGAACAAAGTATGGTATCTGGTTCCTTTCCCAGTTGGAAAGAAAGAACCAATTGGAACAAGATGGGTCTTCAGAAACAAAGTAGATGAAGATGGCCACGTAATAAGAAACAAGGCCAGACTGGTAGCACAAGGCTACTGCCAGTCAGATGTCGACTTTGATGAATCTTTTGCTCCAGTGGCTAGACTTGAAGCGATCAGAATTTTCTTAGCATTCGCTGCTAATCATCAGTTCAAGGTCTACCAGATGGACGTAAAGAGTGCTTTCTTGAATGGGAAGCTTGAAGAAGAAGTTTACGTCAGACAACCTCCAGGTTTCGTTGATGACAAGCATCCACATTGGGTATATCGTCTGGACAAAGCGCTATATGGCCTCAGACAAGCCCCACGTGCCTGGTATGATACTCTGACTAAACATTTGTTGAAAAATGGTTTTAAACGAGGTGCAATTGACAATACCTTGTTCATTCTTCATGAGAAAGGTAATCTGTTAATGGTACAAATTTATGTTGATGATATAATTTTTGGGTCTACTGATGAAAACATGTGCAAGAAATTTTCTAAAATCATGTCCACTGAATATGAAATGAGTTTGATGGGTGAATTAACATATTTTCTTGGACTCCAGATTAAACAAAACAAAGATGGAATTTTTATTAATCAGGAAAAATATGTTAGAGATCTTTTAAAGAAATTCGATATGAATTCTTCACCATCTAAACCAACTCCAATTTCTGCACCACTGACACTGGACTCGGATCCAGATGGCAAACCAGTGAACACCACTGTCTATAGAGGCATGGTTGGTTCACTGATGTATTTAACGGCCAGTAGACCAGATATTATGTTTTCAACATGTTTATGTGCCAGATATCAGTCTAATCCAAAGGAATCTCATATGCTTGCTGTAAAGCGCATACTGAAGTACCTTAAAGGTGTCCCCAGTCTAGGTCTTTGGTACCCCAAAGGCTCAGGCATGGATCTAATGGGTTATTCAGATTCAGATCATGCAGGTTGTAAGATAGATAGGAAATCCACAACTGGTGGATGTCATTTCCTAGGTGGCAAACTGGTCAGCTGGACCAGTAAGAAGCAAACTTCAGTTTCATTATCCACTGCTGAAGCTGAATACGTGTCTGCAGCCAGTTGTTGTGCTCAGATACTCTGGATGAAGAACCAGTTGCTTGATTATGGTATTAAATATTCAAAAACTCCAATCTTTTGTGATAATACCAGTGCCATCGCTATCTCCAACAATCCAGTCATGCACTCCAGAACCAAACACATTGATCTAAGGTACCATTTCATTCGCGATCATATTATGAAAAACAACATTGAACTCCATTTTATTCCCACTGACAAACAACTCGCTGACATTTTTACTAAACCACTGGATGTAAAAACTTTTGAATATCTTGTTGGTGAGTTGGGAATGTTAAACCCTTAAATCTGGAACCTTGGTATTGAACGCCATTGTGTACTACTAAGGATCTTTGATTTAAAGATTCAAAAATTTATTTCTGGATCAACATTCCAGGGAAGACTTGAAAAATATTTTCTCTTAAAAATGTTTAAGTTCAGGGGGAATTAATTTTCTCACTGGACAAATTCTTCAGAAAATATTACTGGTGCTTTGTAAATATGTCCCTCTCACTGGTAACTGGACAGGTTGAAGTGCGTGTTTGAGTTGACTTATGTCTTCTTGTAAATGTGTCCCTCTCATTTGTCTGTATTAGTTGACGTGCAAGTTTAAGGTTTCCAGTCTTTCAAAATTGGTTTTCACTGGTACTTTACTGGAGTGTCCCTCCAGTGTACCATCAGTACATGTTCACTGGACTAATCCACCAGTGATACTGGACGGTCCTGTCAACCTCCAGATGCACTGAAATATGTCATAATATTTTCAAAATACTTGATCTTTGTATGTGCCACGTAAGCAAACTTTTTCAAAGATATTTATCTTATAAATCCTACGTGGCATGTAAGTTTTTCAAAACAATGATGGTCTTTTTACTTTGGGAAAACAAAAAGTACAAGTTGTTACTGTTTTGTGGGCTGTAAACCGTCATGCATTTATGTGTGATGTGATGTAATTAATGCGGATCTCAAAACACGATCAAAAATGTTATTTGATAAATTCAAATTGAACGTTTGAGTTCCACATTCTCAATCCTATATATACCCACTTTCACTTTCAATTTCATTTACTTCGAACATTTACTCCCAAATCTTCAAATTCCTTCATTCAATTCTTCATTCATTTTCCAATCATAATACTCGCATATTAACTTCAAATTCATTAAATTCTTCATAAACCTTAAATATTCATTTTCATCTTCATCTATAATCAAATGGCACCAAGAAATCTTTTATCTACCGAATATGCTCCGGTCGAAGATGTTGTTAGACCGAGACATATTTCTCTTGATGCGAAAACCATTCGTATCAATATGAATAACTGGATGGCAAAACTTTCCAGTGTTCATCCAGCTCAGTCTATCATTGGGAGATTGAATACGTTCTTTCTCTCATGCCCTCTGTATGGTGCATTAACCCTAAATCCAGGGAAAATGTACCATGACTACTTATGTGAGTTCTGGTACTCCGCGTTTTACAACGAAGAAACTTCATCAATTTCTTACACTCTCAAGGGAGGTACCAGACCGTTAGGTTTCTCAGTGAGTTTGCTCAGGTCTGTTCTTCAGTTAAATTATCATGACCAGAATGAGCAGCCCATGGAACTTCCAACAGGCATTAATTTCAGAGAAGTGTGCAGAGTGATGGGGCACACCGAAATTGTTGATGAAAATGGCCAGTTATTGAGAAAAGGAACCATTTATATGAGTAGGCTTACAGATTCGTGGAGATTTTTCTTCACTCATTTGGTAGAGTGTCTTGGAGGTAGTTCTGGAGGACTAGATCAGATAAATCAAACGCAACTCCAGATTGCCTATTGTTTATGGTTTGGGATAAGGGTGGATTTTGCTCAGATCCTATTTAATGATTTGGTGGATCGACTGAAGGCAAAGGGGAGAAAACCCCATGTTCCTTATATTCGTTTTCTTTCCCTGATGTTCAAGAATGGTCTAGGAAACCAATATGATGTTGATACTACTCATTTTTCAATGAGTGAGTTTTTAAGAGATCTGAACAATCTACAATCAAGAGATGGTGAGGTAGATATTCCTCAGTCCATGCTCTCGTTCCAAAGAGTGGAAGAGAATGTGGCGCCAGTACAAGTGGTTGAAAGTCCTGGTGTGGTACAAGAAGATATTGCTGAAATTGTTGAGCAGGTTGAAGCATCTGGTGAGCAAGAGGCTCCACTGGATTTAAATGTTGAGGTTGGTGAACAAGTAGAGACTGGTGAACAGTCTGGTGAACAATTTGTTGGGAATATTCCAGAATGGGATGATATTGACTCCCCCATGTCTGAGGGATTTGATGCAAGTTTAAACTTTCTGGGTGAAGATGTACAAGAAGAAGAAACTTTACCTGAAATACCAACACCTTCACCAGAAATACCTACCCCTACACCAGAAATACCCCCACCAGAATCAATGCCACCACCTCCACCACCTTCAATTCCTCAAACAACTCCATATTTCACTCCTTTCATTCCTACAACTCAACCTCCAGTCAACCCAACCGACCAAAGTGTGCCAGTCTCACATGTTGAAACTGAAGAGGACTGGGCACAAGTCCCAGTAATGACCAGATTGACTTCTCATCTGGAACCACCCACTGGTCTCTCCAGTTCTTCTTCAACCGAGGTCCAAGGCCTTCTTAGTAAGGTGGCGGACCTGGAGAGATCACTCCAGTCATCATCTAGGGTTATTTCGGACTTTAAGTCTTTACTTTCAAATAACCTAGCTTCAGAGATGAATGTCTTCGCTGGAAATGAAAAGCTGGTCTTTGATAAATTGGATGAACTGGTGCTGGCCACAAATACTAACACTGAAAACATCAAAGTGGCAGTCCAGGGGTTGGAATCCAAGATGGTATCTTCTGTTCAGACTGCAGTCTCTGGCGAACTGGCAGGGCTGAAAGAAGAGGTTAAAAACTTGGTGTTTAGGGTAAGCTCTCTGGAGAGTAGGCCCGTACTGGATCAAGGAGAAGTTGTAAGTGTTATAAGTGATGCATGTACAAGGAAGTTCAGAAACCACATGTTGAAAGAATTATGTGAAGAGGTTTCTGGGACTGTCCTTCGTAGTATTTATGATGGGGTTTTACCACAATTTGAGAAGCTACTGGATGAGAAGCTGCCTAAGCACTTGCCTGAACAAATTGAAAATATGAAGAAGGAAGTGCTGGAATTAAAGAAAGGTATGACTGCTTCCTTGCCAGAACAAGGCAGAACATTTGGCTCACTGGATAGGCTAATGATGGAAGAATTGTGGAATGATCTAAAGTCCAGGACTAGAGATCATTCCAAAGGGGAAAAATTGTCAGTTCCATCAACTGGTGACCAAGAGTTAATAAGGAAGAAGAGAGAGGTTGTAAGGGCAGTCGCTACTGAAAGCGTTGTTCAGAGAAGGCAAGTGACTGGTACTGATGCCAGTGCACGTATGGCCCAGAGAGCACTTGGCACTGAAGCCATTGTGCAGACTGAAGAAGAGGCTGCTGGTACTGAAGCCGAGCCCCAGTTTGAATCCTTCCCAGACATCCCTACCACACTGAAGGCAGTTAAAGGGAAAGAAAAGATGGTGTCTGGTGAAGAGGAAGAGCAATTTCAAGATGTTGACAATGAAACATCAAGGAAATTGCAACAACAGTGCATAATGATCGAAATTTTCAAGAATAATCAAAGAGATGAACTGCTGGCCCATCATAGGGATATGGCAACAATGGGTACTCTGGACTCCTACAACGCTGGCAGGTTAGGCGTAAATATTGAAGTTTTCAAGAGGATGAAAGAGGATCCAAGAGTTCATCAGTGTCTTGATGCACTGAATGATGTTCATATACGCTCGTTCTATGCTGAAGAAGAACAGGTATATGACTCATTAATTTATGGTGTGTCCATTCCAGAGTTGATCAAACAAAGAAAGGAGGAGCTGGTAAGCCTCCAGAAGAAAATTAGAAAAAATGCTGGTGCTCTGGAACTGGAATACAGGAAGAGAATGACTGGTCTACCCAAGCTTACTGCCAAGCAACTGAAGGCAATTAAAGATGGTGATGTTAGCACTTTTATTCCTCTGGATACAACTCTGAAGATCAATAGACAAGAACACCAGTCCACTGAAGGACAACAGAGTGGTGTATCCAGGGAAACTGAAGATATGGTTCAGTTGGCTAAGCAAAAGGCTAAGTTTGAAGAAATGATGACGTTCAGGGCCAATGCAAGAAGAATAATTAATGCTGAAATCACACTGGCTGAACATCATCAAGGTATGACCAGGTTTAATGTAAAGTTGACCAGAGAAGGTAACTTTACTGATGAAAGAAAAGATACTTCAGTCCAAGCATTTGGATGGACTGAACTAAAGGAGATTGGAATGACTTTCAAAGGCAAGACTGATCTCTCTCCAGACGTGAAGGCCTTTATGAAGAGGATTGAGAAGGTCTGGAAGAGAATTCAACAAATGGAAGCTGTGTTGGGTCTGAGACCACCAGTGTCTGTTCCATTATCTCCATCTCCTAAGAGGAAGGCTACTGAAGATGCTCCAGAAAGGACGTCGAGAAGAAGGGCCTGAACTCTTACCATTGTACTTGTTGTAATTATTTGTTTATGAAAGTTGTAATTATTTTCCTTTTTGATGAAAGTAATAATAGTTGCAAGTTTTTATTTTTACAAGTAGAATGACCAGATTTAGTCTAAGTTAGAACTTAAAAGATGAAACTGAAAACACTCATGATCTATAAAGTGTTTTCCAGTAACTTAGATTAGACTTAAATCGACCAAGTGTTTTCCAGACATACAAATTTGTATATCTATAAGTCTGAAAAATACTTGCATTATTTCTAAACAAATAAGGGGAATTTGTTAGGTCCAGATTTAGTCCAGACTTACTGGACTGGCTCCAGACTGGACTACTGGAACCTTATTTAGGTTTGTTAAGAAAACTTGTTTTGCTGGTCTCGCTCCAGACCCGACTACTGGAGCCTCACTGAAGATCTGACCAGAAAACGTTTCTACTGGACCTACTCCAGACTTGGAATCTGGAGTCCCTCTGAAGATTTGTCCAGAAATAATTGAAGACTAGTGAGCATTTACTTGTATAGATAATCTGGAGCATTCTCCAGATTAGCTCACTGAAGACTTCACCCCAGTCCAGATCTACTCTACTGAAGACATTCTGACTGAAGTCAAAGACTGAAGTCTGAAGGAAGAAGACTTAACAAATGGCGGAGTCCACTGGAAAGTCTTACCAGATCTGCACACTGGAGGATTGTTAGTGTTCTAGATCCTGCAAGTCTGAACACTAATATCGAGGTTTGACTTATGCCTTTAACACACTTTCCAAAGAACAATCCACTTGTTCTTTAACAAAGTAAACGTGTGTTAAGGTGGTTGGATAATAGGATACACTTGCACTTGATGTGACTTTATCCTTATTCTTATCCAATACATTTAATGTTCTTGTCGGATCATTAAATGTATGCCAACCATATTTGTACGGCACAAATTCACTGGTGAATTTGTTGCCTATAAATACTAAGTCATTCCTTGAACAAAAATACTTTTTAAGCATACACCTTGCATGAAAGTGAATTTGTCTAAAATACTCTCGATCTTAAACAGGGATACTTCACAACTTTAAGTATCTCGATCCTAAAGAGCTATTTGACAAATATAGATCATTTGTAATTCAAAGGTTGTTAGGATACATACTTTATTGTATTATCTTGATTCCGCAACAACCTTGTATTTTATTTAAACATCAATAAATGAAATACCCATGAAACATACATAATGGTCCACTTTATTTGTTTATTGCTTTAAGTCTTGTATTACTTTGTTTATATATCTTGCATCTTTATTTACAAGTAATACTAGTCCAAATCTAGTGATTATTAGACTTGTTGTATTTTACACTTTCTATTGGTTAACCATCTCGTTAATTAAGGGACTCACAGAAACCTTATAGGTTTTCCTTGGATGTGATTAGTTCTCCTAATCCTCACTTATTGTTAATAGTTGTTATCCGACACGGTTATTCCTTGTTACTTGTCCCTACGAACTCACCAACTTTATGTTGATGCTCTTTAGTACACTTTTCAGGTAATCAAGTTAATCAGAGACAAAATGGATGATTGCATGCTTAATTGCTAGGATTGGACTAGCTTTGGACTTTCTGGATCCATGATCCTTACTTCCCTTTTATGGGTTACTTTTAGGATCAACTATTATCGATTGAATTGCCTTTTATTATTGATTGAACATGTATTTCGATGAATGTTGATGATTGTATACGTTTGTATAAGTTTAAGGATTGTTTTAATCCTATGTTTTCATATAGTTTGACTCTACATAATTCCCATATCGTGCTGTGCTTTTCTAAGTGATACCCCATGATTCCGCCATGTTGGGGTGTTACACGTAGCTTACGCCGAATGCCCCATCTTACGCCAAAACCTCCTGTTTACGCCACTCAAGACGCCAAAAGAATTGCACTTTAGAGAACACCGGGTATTTGTTCATTTTAGATTTAAATTTAGTGAATATAGATTTCGGTATTTTGAAGATTTAATGGTTTAGACATTAATTAAAGGTATAAGTAGTAAATCCTATAGTGGTAAAATTGTAACATCCGTAAATTTTGACCCTGACTTTATGTGTAATATGACTAACAATCAAGTTAATGAAGTATTTGGGTCGTTTTATGAATTAAATGACAATGTGTTATATTCGGGTCGATAATATGTTTTGATCGGTGTTTAAATGCATAACGATTGTATTTTGGCTTGAGAAGAGAAACGGTTCGGCCAGTGGGTCATCCACGACCCATCAGCCCTATTTGGCCCATTTCTCCCCTTATCCTTTCCTTTACCTTTCATTTCTCTCTTCTATCTCTCTTTCTCTTTTTCTCTCAAGTAAAGAAGGCAAAGGCAACCCATTTCATTTCTTCATCTCCTTTACATCGACTTGGTGTGTTGAAACTGATATAACACTAGAATCATAGTCCTTTATATCTCATTATCATCATATCGAAGAATCAAAGGTCAAAGTTTACCCATTTTGCCATAAATCGGGTTCTAGCTCGAAAAGGAAGTTTTGGTAAGTTTAATTCATCCCATTTGCATCTATTTATGTTTGTTATGCATTTCTAGCCTTTTCAAGAAGTTACAGGTCTTAGAACGACTTAAAACGAGATTCGGGTCAATTTAGGGTTTAACTAGGGTTTGATCGATTTGGAGAAATTGATGATGTTACGGATGGAAATACGGGTTTGGGCAGGTGTATTTAGGTGTTAGAAGGTCAAATGTATCATCAAAATGAGTCCTTTAACCTTAGATATCGATTTAGGGTTTTGGGTTCTTGAAATAGGGTTTTGGTTCATGATTTTCTGCATAAAATGTTCTTGGTCGTGTTGCTGCCCAGTAAGGGGCATAACCTACGCTCCATAGGGGCGTAGGCTACGCTGGGTGTATTTTCTATGGGCGTAGGTTACGGCCCTTTGGGGCGTAGCTTACGCCGAATGCCCCATCTTACGCCAAAACCTCCTGTTTACGCCACTCAAGACGCCAAAAGAATTGCACTTTAGAGAACACCGTACCTTACGCCCCCTTTACCCTAAAATTTTACAAAGGGCGTAACCTACGCCAGTGTAGGGCGTAGCTTACGCCAGTTGTACTTTTCAGATTTTCTTGTTTGACCTAAAATGACTTTCTGGACCTTTTTACGCGTCGAGCCTTGATCTAATTCACTTCTTATCTTATGTAACAATGAATAAGAGTCTTAGAAGTCATTTATCGTTGAGAAGCACTTTGGAAACCTAATTTGGGTTTTGCCGAGTACTTGATAACTTCGTATATGTGTTTATGTATGTTGATGTGAATGTATATGATCGATATTTAGGTGTTGGACGTGAAGTGAACATTGTACAACAATAACTTGACCTTATATCAATCTTAGCTTTTCATAGCCAATCGAGGTGAGTTTCGTAACTCCCTACTCCTTTGAGATTCGGGCTGAAAAGTGTAAAACTTACGTGTTTACTTACGTTGTTGATTGATTGATTGGATTAAATGTTGGATTGATGAGGCAATTTATCACGTTTGATTGACTTGGTTTGTGTTTTGTTAAGTATTTCATTAATATTAGGATAGACGTACATACATGGAAGTCGGTTATGCCTTCATTGAGTTTTAGATGTGGGAAGGCTGCGGGTGACCCTATATATAAGCATCTGGGACTCGAGGAATGGATAATCCTCTTAAGTGTATGTACGTATAGTTGGTTTGAATTGTGATTATTGGTTTATGA
The DNA here is from genome assembly GCA_034093135.1 of Erigeron breviscapus. Lineage (NCBI taxonomy): Eukaryota > Viridiplantae > Streptophyta > Magnoliopsida > Asterales > Asteraceae > Erigeron > Erigeron breviscapus. The sequence goes on along the minus strand of CM067170.1, from coordinate 5,868,083 downwards.
TTGACGAATATTGATTGTTGGTTTATGACAGACGATTTGTGATTGACGCATATACGATTGATTGTAAGCATGCATACGTAGTTACATAATCCCTCGGTTGAGGACTCAAACATCCAAGTGTATAGATGTATACACTTAATCTATGAGATGTTGGTGACATGACTCCGAGTATATAGACATATATATCTCGATGATTTTGAGATACAGCCTTGTTCATTGTGATGGCAGGCGGGTATCGTTGCATAGGTGACTTGAGTTCACGCATAAGATAGGCATGTTGGCTATTTATGCATTCAGCACTTACATTGATATTTACATCATTTGTTCATACTTATTACACATTTACTGATAATGGTGTAATCTTGTTGTTGGACGTTATTGTGTTACTTAGAGGCTCGCTGTAAGTCATGTCTAGCCTTTACTCGTATATTGTGATTATTGACGATGGTTCCTTATGGACCATTACTACGAACTCACCAACCTTGTGTTGACTATGCTTAGTACACTTTTCAGGAAATCAGGTTATCCCCGGACGTGGAGTTTGATTGTTGCTTGCTGTAAAACCCGGGCTTTGGACTTTATGGATCAAGGATTCATTGGCCTTCTTTTTGCATTATACTTAGGATCGATTTGCCATCTTCTGGATGTTATTTTGTTAACTTTGATGGTTATTTGCTCCTTATTTATTTTGGTACTTGTTTCGTATTGTAATGGATTCACTGAATCTTTATTTGCATTTAGTCCTTGTTCTATTGTAATTCCACCTTGTGCTATATGATTTCCGTGATATTTCGAGCCTCGGCTTGGGGTGTTACAAAAATAATGGATGTTTTAGATAAGTAGTAAATCCTATATTACTACTTATTTCTATCATTTTTGCTTTCGTGACAAGCATATTAAGTTATTAGTTATAATGGATGTTTTAGATAACAACAAATAAGCATTAGTCACAACATTCCCTGACATGTGAGAAGAAATCCAACATACTTTGTTTACCACTTTCGCCACTCTATGTTTTAACATCATTAGTCACAACATTCCCTGACATGTGGTGTTTCAAATCATGCAGGTTGTGACATTGACATGTACGGTCAAGATTGTGTATTGCGGACTAAGAATAGTTGGTACTATCTTACTTGCACAACAGGCGGGTGTAGCAAGGGGATTTCAAGGAAAGGACAACAATTTCTGGCGTGATGGCTGTGAAACATAAGTGTCCTTTCCGCTCGTGAGGTATGTGTATGGATTACCAGTTAGCGCATTTTACAGGGTGGGGCAAGATTTTTGCCGATTATGGCCGTATGTTTTATTTATGCTGTAAACATTTTAATTGTTCTACTTTACTAGGTCAAAATTCTGGCTTGTGCGCATAACCACTTTTAGAGCTCCATACATTATACATATACATGAAGTCTCAAGAAAAGCATATCTAGCAAATATAAAACATCATAATAAGGGGGCTGATAAGAAGATGATCGATCGACTTGAGGTATAAACAGTAAGACTTTACTCTTGAGGACTGTTCACAACCATTCCAGAGATCGAACGCGCTCCACTTAACTACTTGAGTCTGACAAACCAAAGGTAATTGATATCTACAACTTGATAAGTTGATATTATCATGTCAATTTTTTTTTTCTTTGAATTGCAAATTTCTAATCATGTCAAATTAAAAGTAAAGCTTCTATTGGGAACTGTTACTCACATTAAAACATTACAAAACACTCTTTAGCGGCTAAAGCATCGGTTATTAAAAGGTTGCATAAGTATTGGATTTGGCTTGCACATGATAACAAACAGGCATGTTTTTCTTGATAAAAAAGCCCTAACCAAAGTTTTGGTAGTTCAACCAGCCTTGATCTACTCATAAATGATAGGACGCTAATATTTTTTATCCTCATTGTGTGCTTTTAGACCACCCGATAATCTATCACAAGGTTTGCACTTTGGTTAACTTACCATGATAACTGGCTAGCCATGAAATTCAGTCATTCCTAACAACATTATCTTCACCAGTAGACATTCACCATAACCTTGATGTGACACGAGTCAACTTATATTATTTTTAGTATCTTTATTTCCTTAGATTCTGCTTGGACCTTGACTTTTCTGCTCCTACGTGTCTAACCAACAAAAACTATCAGGAGCTTTGCCCGATCTCTGTTATCTTCTTTGTGCACGTCACTTCAACTTTGACACTTTGTAGTATTAAATTTTGAAATTATAGATGGCAACGGACGGATCTATAATTGCATTCATATTTTATGCAAGAAACGCATTGAGAAAATTATAGGTTACTCTTCTCTTTTCCTACTTTTATACATAATATATATATATATATATATATATATATATATAGGGTAGGGTTAACGTGAGAACAACAAATATGGAGAGAACCGTGAGAACCACTAGTTTTCCTCCTTTCTTTTTTTTTGTGTGGTTTTTTATTTTTTTAATTTTTATTTTTCATTTTTTAAAACTTTTTTTTGTTATTTATTTTCTTGAGAAAATTTCATTACATACCCCTGTGGTATACCATATTATTAAGTTTCACCCCTCTCGTTTTTTGTATCATTACATATCCATATGGTGGCTTTTTGTATCATTACATACCCCTCCATGTAACGTCCGTTTGTTGCCATCCGTTTACCCCCTCACGTGCGTTCCACGTGAGGGTATTTCTGTCTTTTACCTCTAAACACCCTCTTCTTCTACTTGCTTTTCTTTTCAGATCTAACAAACACCCTAAAATCATATTCTAATTTCTTCTCCATTTTCTTTTCCAAGATCCAACAACCTAAAATCATATTTTTCTTTTCCAATCTAACACCCTAAAATTAATAAACCCTAACATCAATAACAAAAAAAATTACATGTATATCTAACACTCTACCCACACATATATGACAACTTATGTTGCAGAGATTTTGTGCCACATATATTTTTATGTATTATATTTATAGATGTGTTCCCAGACCAACCTTCACCGACCTACTCCTTCTTCGGCCACCCTTTGCGGACCAACCTCTTATCCGGTCATCTCCTTCGCCGGAAAACGCAGGTATGTCTCCGATCTTTTTTCTTTTCTTTTTTGCTTTGTTCACCCGCCACACCCCTTGCCGGCCACATCTTTTGGGTATTGCTCAAATAGATAGGAAAAGAGTCCTAGAATTGATTAAAGAAGTTGATTTGATCATTATCTTTATCACTGATCTATTTTGATGTTTGTTGATGTGGGTATTGATGTTTATCTATGGTATAAAATGTGTAATGAGATTTGAGGGTTGTTTTTAACTTGGATTCATGATGATGTGTGTGACAAAGTTGAAGCTTGAATTCAGTAGGGTGAAATTCGAAACAGGTCAACAACAATGGGGATTCGATATGGGTGTGAATTGTGATAGCATTGTATTTATTTATTCATTTATTAATTTTTATGAGGATATTATTTTATCGAATACATACTTGATTGAAGGGAAACTCATGAATGAGTTTATTTTGTTTGTAAGTTTGACGGATCATATAATGGATTATAGTCATGTGGTATATTTATAATTATTTACAGTATTATCCATGTCAACCGATTAAATAGATGTAGGTTTAGTTTTTGAATTTTTTTTTTTAAAATTTAAATCTGTGTTGTGTTGATGTTGATGTTGATGATGATGATGAAAAAGATACATAGATGGAGAGAGTATCAGGTCAAAGAAAAAGGTAGAAGAAAGGAGAAGAAAAAATGGTGTTTTCAAGGTAAAAATACAAAAATACCCTCATGTGCAATGCACATGAGGGGTTTAACGGAACCCAACTAACGTTCGTTAGGGTGAGGGGTATGTAATGATACAAAAAGTCACCATATGGATATGTAATGATATGAAAAAACGAGAGGGGTGAAACTTAATAATATGGTATACTACAGGGGTATGTAATGAAATTTTCTCTATTTTCTTTTAAAAAAACCCATTCCAAAAAAAAAAAAAAAATTGTAAAAAATCATATGGGTTACGTGTTAAGAAAACGTATGGATACGGTACGGGCGTTGCCCTCATCCGTTCTAAAGGGGTTGTCACCGGACGCATATGGGAATGGTATGGATTTGATGGGCGGCGATCCAAGAGATGGTGGCGGTTGTATACGGTACGGGCGTAGCCCTTAACTCTAAGGGCAAAGCCCTTAGAGATGATTTTTTAATGGTTCTCACGGTTCTCACCATATATGTTGTTCTCACTTGATCCCTTCACTATATATATATATATATATATATAATAATTTATATATATATTGTAACTCTCTTATATATCTCTTATTCAGCCGTGGAAGTTGAGTTCACAAGGTCTCAAGTTGTTGCTGTTGTTCCTGGTACCTTTTTTGGTGCTTGATATGTTACTCAACCCTCCCATCTTGCAATATTTGGTGATCTATGATCCAACTTCTTAATATCGTTAGTTATAGTTTGTATTAGATTAAGCAGATATAACTTTTCATACTAAAAAGATATGACCAAGCTACTACCATAGCCGTTATTAATGGTGGTGAAAGTTTAATGGTAACCTGAAAGTAACATATCTTAGTATCCCATCATAAACTTGACGACCAATAACATAACAGACCCCAACCATTGATATTAGGAAAAACTGCAACATATTTTGATTTTATCTGTAATTTGGTCATTACATCTATAAAATCATTATTGGGGCAAATGATTTGTAAAAGTTGTAGCATTTAGCAATTGCGATAAGAGACCATCAAAATGATGGCATGGCTGAACAGTCCTTATAATGCACTGGCAAAGAGGAGTTTATAGATGCTTTGGTTGTTAACTTTGAAACAATGATAAAAGCCGATCGGAAAATTACTTCATTAAAATAGTTACAAGTAAGCATAATGAATTAATGACGTAGAGAAATGGTTCTGTATGTTGGACTTCCTGTTGACATTTGCTAATACAGGGGCACACTTGGCGCACGAGATTACAAAAGAAAGAACAAAAAGGAGTTATGATGATGTTCCTGAAGCTCTTGAAAGATAGCATGCTTCTGGTGTAAGTTCCAACTTTTATATATAACAAAAAATGGGACTCATTTTTGAGTATTGATTTGATCAAATCATTTTGCAGTCACACAAAAAGAAGGATTTGTTAATGACATGGAGTTGTTTTTTTTAAATATTTTAACCGTTCTTCCGGCTAATAATTCATTTGTAAACGAACCTGATCATTGCTTGATTAAAGGAAGTAGTAGCTTCGTAACTCAACAATGTACTGGAGTGATGGCTTATCTTGATTAATATATTGGGGAAAAAGCAAAGTCGGAATCAAAATTTGATGGTATATGCCAATTTAACAGACCCAGTTGAACATGGCACGTATTCATGGCTACTTACGGTATCCGGAGGGTCATTACTTTTTGTTGACAGAGTTTTTTTAACTTAGCCCGAGAGTTGAGAGTATACTCTCAGGTAAGTTATGTTTGATAAATTTTAGTTGGTGGATTCATTAATCGTTTCATGTATAAACAATGATTATCAAATAATTTCAAACAATCAAAATTAAAATGCAATCTTGTGTAAATGGGTAGCTCTGTAGCTAAAGGTATGCATATATGTGCATTAGATACAACTCCAACTTCAATAACAGTTTCTACTACATAATTAATTTAGTTTTTAGCTATTTGACAACTTAAGAGTTAAGATCTAAAGCTACTAAAGAATAATAATGTGTATGTCTATTTCTTTTTCATTTTTCTTATTTGACTATTTTATCCACGTTCGTATATATAGCGTTTAACAAAAAAAACAATTCAAGCCGTGCATTGCACGGGGCTTCACTCTAGTATGCTTTAAATTCTTTGTTTACAAATATATCATATTATGTCATTAACCAAATGGAAATCATGCATATTATTATTCAATACAAGTATACAACAAATTAAGATGAAAATGACATATAATTAAGTCGAACATTAATAATAATTAAAATAATAATAACTTACTGGACTAATGAATTCTTATCTCTCATGAGATTGAAGATTTATACGTACTACTAATCGAATACTTTAAATATAAACAAAATCCATGCTTATAAGCCATCTAAAATATTTTATTAACTAGAATTTTTAACACATGCGTTGCTGCGAGAATGACTTTTTTCATGTAATATACGAATGAAAATTTTTTATCTGAAATCACATTGGATCCCTATCATCTCACCTTATAAGGGTGATGATATCGTAAAATACTTTTACTTAATACCAAATGATTTAGAGGATCACATTGGATTCCTATCATCCCATCCGGTAAGGGCTACAATGCCGGTAAAATTTCAATACTTGATGCCCACATAATTTGGGTACCTCACAAGTTGCTGGCAAAGTTTATGGGCAAAATTAAACAAACCCATAAGATTGGTACAAAAGTTAAAAAGACCAAAAATGTAAATGAGATTGAAGGGTAAGAAATTAAAAGAAAAAAAAAAGTTGGTTGTAAAGTTTTTGGCCAAAATTTGAAAACCCAAAGTTTGGTTGCAAAAATTGGGAAGACCAAAAATGTAAATGTATGATATAATAATTCACATAGGTAAAGTTGGTGGCCAAAATAAGAAATCTAAAAGTATGGTTGCAAAACTAAAAAACTCAAAAAATTAATTATAGCTAAGCTCAACTTAAAATGTAATATATAATAATCAGGCCGGATTTGAGGGTGTTCAACATGTGCAAACGAACAAGGCATAGTTTTGTTTAAGGACCCAAAAGTTCAATTATTTTTGCTAATATTAAATATTCATATATAGACTTTCCTTATTTTGAGAACCATTTTTTTTGTAAGAACCATGAGAACTCTCAAATTATGTATTGGATCACATGTTTTTTCTGTTCATTCACATGTGAAATGATATAAAAAAGTATGTTGTAGAAGAAATTTTTTTAAAAAACTTTCAAAATAGCCTCTTGTGAATGAATATGTTCACGTTTTCGTTCACATGTTAACAAATGGGTATATATAAGGTTTTGAAAAAAACTTTCTTCTGCAACATATATTTTTATAACGTTTCACATGTGAATGAACAAAAAAAACATGTGATCCAATACATAATTTAAAAGTTCTCAAGGTTCTTACAAAAAATGGGTTCTCAAAATAAAGGTCCCCTTCATTAGTATATTCAACATTAAAATGTATATTTTTTGTTTGGAGTTGCTAATTATAAAAGGTATTTTGTTATTCCATAAAACGATGGAATATAATACGTAAATGATATGGATAACCTTTTGAATTTGCTTTGGTAATAATTTTTGTTATTCTAATAATAGAAGAACTTCTTCGTATAAAATTTGGTTATTTTGTTTGCATATGCTATCACTATTACGAGCTTAACAAATAAATGAAACAAAAAAATTTCCCCAATACCTTTCACTTAGTATAATTTTTTTTAACTAAAAGCCCTTATAAATAATGCAACGCAGGGCCCTTCAAATCCATGATCAAACGGCCCTAATAATAATTAAACTGTAATTTTACACTGTCAGTGTATACATCTGTCTCTCATAATCCGTGTGTCAACACCTGCCTAGAGGCTAGTACATTATTATCACAAATATGGAGGAGCTTAATTTGCTTGAATCAATAAGTTAGTCTCCAAATAGATTTATTCTTGTTAGTTGAAGATGTATCGAGTTAATTATAAGGGTTCTAGCTCTCACATATAACTTTCTCTTCAAGATTTATATTTCAATGATAAATAATGATTGGAAGATGAATCCGGCTTGGAAAGTTAAAGTTTCTATATGTACCATTTATTTGAAGAGATATTGTGTGTCTATAAGTAAAGTTTATGTGAGAATCATTCACATTTGAATATAGGTAAATATAAGTATAATTTGATAGTTCATATGTGAACAAATATGTTCATATATAGTCATATATTATTCACATATGAACATCAAGTTATAACATAGATTTTCTTATGATTCTTCCAATTTAAATGGTTCTCAAATGGACATTTTCCGTGTCTATATATATATAACAAATGGGTTTGTCCGAATAGGAGAAAGTTATTTTAGGACCACTCTTAAATTAGGACCATTATGATCAAATCTCAATCATTCATTTTTCACCATCTCCAACCACCGCCACCACCACCACCATGATCCTCCGGCGACGGCGACCACCGCCACCACGACTTACACATGTGTAAGTTGTGTAAGTTATACAACTTACACATGTGTAAGTTACAATTTACACATGGTCCTAATTTAAGAGTGGTCCTAAAATAACATACATACCCCTGTCCGAATAAACTTAAACATAATAAATATCTGTAAAAAAAAAAAAAGCTTTCCCTTTAATAGTAAGTGTAAACACGTATAAACATTTTTATTTTTGATAAAATAGGATCCCTAAAGCTAAAATTTTAGAAATGTGCCAAGTGGCAAGTTGTTACCATTTCCTTAAAAAACTTCCGTAAAATCCTAATATATGGATTTTGAAAAAAAAACTTAGAAAAGAAAGAGGATAAGTTTTAGATGTTTTATTGGAAAAAGGTTTTCCCAACGATAATCTAATTGAAAATACTATGAAATCAAAAGACTTCCGAAACCTAATCGACTACTACAACAACAATTGTTTAGTATACTATGACTCTCTTGATTCTCATATTGAGATTCAAGATTCTTTTTTTTTTTTTAACTGTTTCATAAAAACGTTTATTCCAATAAGGTATGTGAGATTTTTAAGCTTTTTCTCATTATTTACTTTTGTAGGTGTTTTTTTTTTTGATTTATGGCTGTAGTTTTGTTCTAATAGCGAATTTCAATGTAATCTAATTTAGTTTTACCTTATGGTAATTTTTGTTCTTATAGTTATTTCATATTCTATAGCTTATATCTGTTTTTAGATTTATAATCAACCTCTGCTTGTGTGTTTACGGATCTCTATGATCTTTTTTAGATGAACGAAAGAAAAGGTGTATTGAAATTATTATAAACGACTAAATGAGCATTGCTTATTAGCGGTGTCATGAGCATTTCGCAGAGGTAAGAAGTTGGATTTATGGAGGTAATATACATGTTTAGTTATTTCATTCGTAACTACTCTTGTGTATGTTGCTATTTTAGATATGATCTTATGTCATATATCTCCATTCAATACGTATATTATCAAACTTGGACGGTGTTGAAGATTATGTAGAATTTATAAATGATACAAAATTTATTAAACAGATAAAAGCAACAAATGGAAGTACATTTTTAGGTGGAGAAGATTTTGATAAAGGCATTGTTGGACTATTTGGTAAGTAAGTTGAAGAGGGCTCAAGGTATAGATCTATCTAAGGATAAGACAGCTTTACAAAGACTTCGAGAAACTGCAAAAAGGCCAATATTGAACTGTTATCAACATCTCAAATAGATATCAACCTTCAATTCATAACAACAGATGCATTTGGTGCAAAACATGTTAACATGAACGAAGTTTGAAACTTTAGTTGATGAATTGATTACAAAGACCAAAATTTCGAGTTTAAGTTGGTGGAATTATGATCAATAATCAAAGGGTACAAGCTATAAGATCCTATTATCATCATCATAAACTTTATTCCAATAAGGTATGTGAGATTTTTAAGCTTTTTCTCATTATTTACTTTTGTAGGTGTTTTTTTTTTTGATTTATGGCTGTAGTTTTGTTCTAATAGCGAATTTCAATGTAATCTAATTTAGTTTTACCTTATGGTAATTTTTGTTCTTATAGTTATTCATTTTACGATTGTATATTTTTATAGTTTCTTATTTTTATCACTTAACTTACTTTTAAAGTTTTTTTTTTTTTTTTTTTTTTTTTTTTTTTTTTTTTTTTTTTTTTTTTTTTTTTTTTTTTTTTTTTTTTTTTTTTTTTTTTTTTTTTTTTTTTTTTTTTTTTTTTTTTTTTTTTTTTTTTTTTTTTTTTTTTTTTTTTTTTTTTTTTTTTTTTTTTTTTTTTTTTTTTTTTTTTTTTTTTTTTTTTTTTTTTTTTTTTTTTTTTTTTTTTTTTTTTTTTTTTTTTTTTTTTTTTTTTTTTTTTTTTTTTTTTTTTTTTTTTTTTTTTTTTTTTTTTTTTTTTTTTTTTTTTTTTTTTTTTTTTTTTTTTTTTTTTTTTTTTTTTTTTTTTTTTTTTTTTTTTTTTTTTTTTTTTTTTTTTTTTTTTTTTTTTTTGTTTTTTTTAAATATTTTAACCGTTCTTCCGGCTAATAATTCATTTGTAAACGAACCTGATCATTGCTTGATTAAAGGAAGTAGTAGCTTCGTAACTCAACAATGTACTGGAGTGATGGCTTATCTTGATTAATATATTGGGGAAAAAGCAAAGTCGGAATCAAAATTTGATGGTATATGCCAATTTAACAGACCCAGTTGAACATGGCACGTATTCATGGCTACTTACGGTATACGAAGGGTCATTACTTTTTGTTGATAGAGGGTTTTTTTTTTAAATATTTTAACCGTTCTTCCGGCTAATAATTCATTTGTAAACGAACCTGATCATTGCTTGATTAAAGGAAGTAGTAGCTTCGTAACTCAACAATGTACTGGAGTGATGGCTTATCTTGATTAATATATTGGGGAAAAAGCAAAGTCGGAATCAAAATTTGATGGTATATGCCAATTTAACAGACCCAGTTGAACATGGCACGTATTCATGGCTACTTACGGTATACGAAGGGTCATTACTTTTTGTTGATAGAGGGTTTTTTTTTTAAATATTTTAACCGTTCTTCCGGCTAATAATTCATTTGTAAACGAACCTGATCATTGCTTGATTAAAGGAAGTAGTAGCTTCGTAACTCAACAATGTACTGGAGTGATGGCTTATCTTGATTAATATATTGGGGAAAAAGCAAAGTCGGAATCAAAATTTGATGGTATATGCCAATTTAACAGACCCAGTTGAACATGGCACGTATTCATGGCTACTTACGGTATACGAAGGGTCATTACTTTTTGTTGATAGAGGGTTTTTTTAACTTATAAGTTTCGACTTTGTAACATGCTATAATGATTCCAATGAGAGTGACTATATATTACTTGGATAAAATAGTTCGAGTGTGAATATGTAAGAAATAAAAGTTGTAATTAGTTTAGTGTAATCAAATATCGAAAGCTTTACTTATATTTTCCTAATCATGCCCGGGTAGTTACCCGGGTTGATTAGCTAGTATAATGTAATACGAGTACATTCGAACCTAGTCATTGAAGGACATACATAACTACTTTATCGTGGATGTACAACAGTAATAAGTGAAGTTTCAGCAGGCCAAATTATACCGCTACTAGTATCTGATTCTGGCATTGGCATATCGTGTCTAACTCTATACTGAGACACAAAGGGGGGATTTTGTGGCAAAGGTAAAACAACCGAGTTACTATTGAGCATGAGGACCACTGAAGCCATCGAAGGTCTTAATTCAACATCTTCTTGAACACATAATAACGCGATATTTATACAACGCAAGACTTCATTTTTTGAAATATAGTCCACTACATTCTGATCCAGTATATCAATTGGTTCTCCATTCTTCCACTCATTCCAAGCCTACAAACCATATGTTTGAAAAAGTTAACAAAATAATCTGATAAGATATTTAGTACTGTAGTATAATGGATATTCTTACATGACATAGAAGATCTGTGTAGCCTGATTGAAAGATCCCTGTATTTTTCTTGCCACTAATAATCTCAAGAACTAATACACCAAAACTAAACACGTCTGACTTCACGGAAAAGTGGCCATGCATTGCATATTCTGGTGACATGTACCCACTTACGAACAACAACAATATACATCAAAATCATAAGAAAAAAAAATATGGTAAATGTAGTTTGATTTGGTTAAACCGGAATTTAGGCAACTTACAAAGTTCCAACTATTCTATTTGTCATTGCTTGTGTTTGATTTCCGAAAACAATTCTTGCCATTCCAAAATCTGCAATTTTAGGATTCATGTCTTCGTCTAACAATATGTTGCTAGCCTTGAGATCCCGATGAATGATTCTTAATCTAGAATCTTCATGTAGGTATAGCATCCCTCTTGCAATTCCTCCAATTATTTTATAACGCTTTGACCAATCTAGCTGTGCTTGTTTTGTAGGATCTATTACATTAATCATAATAAACATATTGAAAACGTAATTTTTTTTTTCACATAAGGTATAAGCGTCAGAGTACGTATAGTATGGATTGCAATCGTGTAGCTAGCAGATTAAGCTGTAATTATAACCGGCCCATCTGGATTGAAAGTTGCATATGGCCATTAGGCACGAAACTGAAAATGATGGAGTTGAATATTATATATCCAACCAAAGAATCATTCTGTGGGAAGCTTCCTTGTGACATATGGAACATATACTAAAGTTGCAATATTCTCATAAATTAGTCATTTTGTGGAAAGTTGAATAATATGATTTTTAAGTCAAGTCAATAGTTTATGTTCTCCTTTAGCATATTAGTCTTTACTAAAGTTTTTAAAGAAGAGCTTTCATTATGGTCTTCTGAGAAATATCAAAACATATATGGGTCGCATAAAGTCTTAAATCAAATAGAAAAACTGAACGACTACTAATGATCACTAATCAAGTTTGTCATTTGCGCTTGATTACCAAATACACTTAGGTCTCTGTCCGAAAGTATTGTGTATGTACAATACTTTCGGACATAACTTAGTCCTGTATTGTATGTCTATAAACATTAATATTGAAACAAATCAATACTCGTATAACTTTTGTGTATGTATATATTGACACATAGACGCGGCATAAAAGAATTTGAGATACTTAAGTTAATATAAACTGTGTATTTAATTAGTAAGCTAAAGGTTTTAGAGGCTAACCAAATAGGAAGAAGTCAAGACTATGGTTAGGAACATATTCATAGATGAGGATCTTCTCCTCAGCTTGAAGGCAAAATCCCAAAAGTCTGACTAAATTTCTGTGTTGCAGCTTGGCAAGTAACACTACCTCATTCTTGAACTCCAATGCACCTTGTCCTGAACTTTTCGATAGCCTCTTCACAGCTATTTCTTGCCCATTTTGAAGAACCCCCTTTCATCGAGATACAGAGTTTGTAAAACATATGTAAATTTGGATACAATTATCATCAAGTAATTAACAACTATAACATAGTGTTTAAGTATTCTAACTTGAATTGCATGTGTTATGTACCTTGTATACCCCTCCAAATCCACCTTCGCCAATTTTATGATGAATAGAAAAACTGTTTGTTGCTGCTTCGATGGCGCCCAAATCGAATTGTATAGATTGCTCAGTTATCATTTCACTCTCATCTATATATAGTAAAGCCACGAAAAACAAAACTATACTAAGTAAATACCATATACTTCTTCAAGTAGCTAGTTGCATAATTACTATTTTTATCAAAACGTTGATGGACATTTCAACATACCAGTTTCATCAATCAAACCACCAGACGTGTTGTGACGATGCCTCTTCTTCATTAACCAAAAATAGAATATACCCGCGATCAGTAGAAGAAAACCGAATACAGAAACAATCGCCGCAATTATAGTTTTTGAAGTATTCTTTTTCCCTGAATGACCATTAACTGATGAAATGAATTACACTATAATTCAAGAAACACAAATATTAACTAACAACAATAAGAAGCATAAATATGAGGTCAAACCTGGAGTATCAAATGAAGGTACTAATGCCGTGGGTGGTAAAATCTCATAAATCTCGAATCTAACATTGCAACTTGCAGCTAAAACTCGTGCTCCTTGTCTACCGTAACAATACTGTTCCAAACGGTCTATACTCACTTGGAGACATTGCTCACAACTAGTTTCTGTTAAATCTGGTGTGCACTGAACATATCCATAAATCGTTGTCGTGTCATTATAGGTTACGTTGTTAAATGCATACTTCTTTTCATCCTCTGAACACTTAATTGATAATCGGTCCATCAAACGCTTAGTAACATCCCAAAAGCGTCTTTTTTCTGAAATATTTTGAGCAATATTAACCTTATTGCACTCAGATCTATATGTCTCTGAGACCATCTTAGAGAATATTGAATAATTTGCGTATCTCAGCATGCAGTTATCGCGCCATGCGACTGCAGCTTTTGATAACGGACATGACTTATTGATGTCTTCACGGGCTTTAAGCAAACAGTTACGACAATCATTTGGGATAAGATCTTTCCGACAAAGGTATAACCCGTATGCCATGTCTTGTTGACCGGTTCCAACACTCCGGTTTAAGAACTTTTCATTGTTTACGTTCGTATCTGAAGCAAGTGATTCGAGGACTTTGATGACATTTGAAAAATAAGCAGTATTGTTTTCTTGTCTTGTGGTGTTGAGGTCACAGAAGTGTGTTTGAAATTCAGCTGCACTTGCTGTGAATATAATAACAGGGATCCAGACCAATATTATATTGGAAAGAAACATACTTTCAGGAGCAGAGAAAGACTGCTCTTAGTCTTTTATTAGCAAATTTTTAATATTTTTGTTTTTGGTGTAAGCATATATAGGAAATAGGATAACAAGAAATGGCCAAACAAAAAGGATTATGGATGAGATCATTCTAAGTTTCTAACTCAACTATGGTCTGTAACAAAAAAGAACACTAAGCAATACTTTGAATTTGACTTTTCAAATTACTAGCTTTGACTTTGACTTTCTTTCTCTTTGCGTGCAGAAAACATATACAAGTATATCTTTACTATCTTATAAAAAAAAAAACACTTTAAAAGTGTTAGAAAATGTATAACATTTTCATCTAGTATCTCTTAGGCCGGTTCTTATAAAGGAAGGGAGTCCTCTAGCTTCTTGCCTGCCAGCTTAGCGCCACATCATCCAGGACTCCTCTCAGGATTCTCCCTATTTATAAAGACAGCCTCTTGGAACTTCTTCGCCACATCATCAATTTTTTTATAATTTTTTTTAAAACAAAAACATCATTCAAATATAACAAAAACACATTTTATTATTATTAAAACACATTACAATAAAAAAGACAACACATAATTAAAAAAGACATTACATGATAAAAACACGAAATACATTAGATTGCTACGATTACTCATCGTCTTTTATTGACATACTTCCTATGCCACGGTAAGCGTTTTCGTTGAGCCACCACTTGTCGTGTTGCGGGCATTTTACTTCCCACGTGGTTTTGTCTTCCCCGCAATTCTCGTGGTACGATTCGCCCCAAGTGCATTGGTCACCCAACGTGTGACCGGTCTTAAAAACATCATCGACTACCCTCTTGACCTTGTTGATCTTTCCCTGTAGAAACGAAGAATAGTGCTCTTCGTGCTTCGAAACATTGCGACCTTGGGCTTGTATTGCCTGTATCTGTTGCTCGCATCGTCGTCTTTTTCTCCCGTAGGTAATCCATAACCCAAAGAGTTCAGTTTGATGGAGGGTGTCCTCTTTGATATTTGCCATGATTCGTGTTTTCATCTCATCTTCGGTCAGACGAGGTCGGTGAACATTCTTTTTTGATAATGAGGATGCCATTTGGTTAGAAAGAGTGAGTTTGTAGAAGAATGAAAACTGGAATGGTAATGAAACTGAATTGTATCCTGGGTTCGTATTTATAGAGTGACATTCAGGCTAGCCGTTCAGGGACTGGAAGTGTAAATGTTTTTGAATTTTTGCCGTTTGAGGGACTGAAAGTGTAAATATTTTGAATTCGAACGTTGGAGGGACTAATTGTGTAAATATTTTGAATTAGAACGTTGGAGGGACTAATTGTGTAAATATTTTCAATTTTGAACGTTGAAGGAGCGTTTTGAAGTTTACCTATAAATACTGGCTCTTTATCAAATATTTCTGATCAAAACACAAACTTTTATACATCTGAAATGGCTTCTTCATCAAATGTCACTAACCCAAAACCACCAATGACTGTCGATCAAGTGCAGGACAGTATCATGGCTGATATCCTCGACCACCAATTGTTTAAAGGGGAACTTGTTGCAGTTATGCAAAAACTAAATGCGAAGAAGCAATGGTGTCGAGAACAAATCGATTATATACAAACCGGGTATTGTACTGATCTTGAGTGTCAATACTTTACTTATTTGCAGGGAAGATCGACAAGACTCAAGTTGCTCTGGAACAACTTGATTGTGCGGTTAACACCTTGAACCATTTGATCATATGGGCCAAAGCAGTTTATGAGATGAATGAATAAGTTTGTCTTTTAATAAGTTTGTAATGTGTTCTAGGAACTATTATGTTGTATGTTTCTCTTTAATAAGTTTGTAATGTTTTTAAATTATGAATAAACTTATGTTATTAAATTACCAAGTAGGCATCTTTTATTAAAATACTTATTTCAAAAGACAATACATAATTCAAAATACTAAAACACACTTAATTAAAATAATAAAACATACTTCATAATTCAAAACAATTAAAGAGGAACCATGATAAGCTCTCTGAAACAATGCTCGTATTTAAAGCCCTCCCAAACTTCTCCTGGTACTCCTGATGCGCCGTTGCATAAAGCAACTCATCAGACACGGTCCTCCCCTGTGCATTCAACCTCGTACAGATTGCCTCAAACTGCTTACATTCCTTCCGAATTCTGGTGAAGTGACCTACTAGTTGATGTTTGCTCTGTGGACCTTCAGCTGTGTCCCTGTTGAACATTTCAGTAATGTCGTTCCAAGCGTTTTCGCTTGGGTTATTCATTTCACATCTACCGGTAACAGGGTCAGGTTGCCTCAACATCCAACACCTCGACAACAAAAGATCTTCTGATTCAGTCCACCTTTGTATCGACATTTTTAAATGGAATGATTTGATGAAGATAAAAATGAGTTGAAATGGTATTTTGTTGTTGATTGATTGTTGAAAAATGGTAGGGTTTAAATAGATTAAGTTTTTAAAAACATGAAAAACTAGCCGTTGAAATCAAAAAAATAAAGTTTTTTTTTATTTCGTCCGAAATCACACACTCCTACCCCACATTCAAGCGTCCTTCGCAGTCTCCATGAGGACTATCACTTGAAGACGCTCATCCAGGACTCTCCCTGTCTGTAGCGTCCCGCGTCCCTAACCTCAAAGACGCACGCCTAGGACTACTATAAGAACCGGCCTTAAAATACTTTTATCTACACTACCCGTTAACATTGATGATTAAATTACACTACCAATCCTTTATCTTTTAAAATATATTCATTCACTCTTTACATCAATTACTTTTAAATCAATTATCTACACCACTTAGACCTCTTCTACAACCAACAGTCGTCCCCTCCATCACATCGTCTCTGTCACGACCATCGTCGCATTGCGCGAGTACCGTGCTAGTTAATCTTAATATACTTTTACTTCTCAATTTACTTAGTATACTTTGACTTTTCAATTTACTATACTTTGACTTCTCAATTTACTTTAAACTTCCATTTAATAAAGTTGTTTCAATATTAGTAATAAAGTTTTTTTAACGAGATTAATAAACATATACCAAATAACATTTCTTAAACCGAACAAGGAGCACTAAACAGAACTACAGAAGGCACATTCTCTAATTTATGGCCATAAGAATTGAACCTTATCGCCAGAGACCGCACTAGTTAACTTTTTAAAAGTCTATTTAACTTTTAGGATAACGAAAATTAGTCATTAGTCACTCAAGCTTTCTTTTAAACCCCACCATATATTCCTCCTAGCACCTTGGATCAAGACTCCTTGGCCACTTAGCCGTCGTAACAACTTACATATATTTGTAGCTGCAGTAGAGATTTGTAAAAAATATATAGACTCAAGTATCAAACTGATGAGACTCCAAAAATAAAATAAAAAACCAATAATGGTTAATCGATCGTGGCGTCATGACATTACTATGCATGACCCGTTGGACCCTTCCAAGTAGTTCGACGGCCTCAGGTGCAAGAAATCCAAAGGTATCAAATGCAAAGGGTATAAATACGTGTTGGTTGTCAAGACACGCCTTCTCGTGTTTGGCCACTTTGCATGAGGCAGCTTTTAAAGCGGCAAGACCGGCTGTGAAGCTACACCCTAAGCCCACAAGAGGAGAGACTCCTGTTACATCCACACATGCATGTTTTCCCCAGTCCAACCAAAGACCAAAATGTCAGCAGGTCTGAGAGTAGATCTCCCTTCCAACGGGTCAGTCAAGAAATTCACTGGCGCTTCCTTCTTAGCAGAAATCTCAGCCCGCCTAAAAATGTCAAAGAGAACATCCCTAACCAAATCGTGTCTGTATTTGAACCCCGGGAGCTCTTTACAGTGAAGCGCATGCTCCCCAAAGGAATCCAAACAAGCTTTCCGACAAATAGGACATATCTCATCAATAGGAAATAAGGGGATCATGAGACGGTATTTTAGTATAGTGCGATACTCTACCGGTGACATATGTTGTCCTAACCCATCTATAGGGGCAACAAGGAGATAATCTTGAGCATGTGGTGCTGTAGACACTTAAAAATGGTTTTTTGTCTGATTGTCAAGTCAAAGTGTACCTCCATATCTTGGACAGTTTTACTAAAAAGGGCACTCGCCAATACATGTTGGGCTTTAGGGGGGACGGTGTCCTTGTTAGTGAAACCGTCAACATCAAAGCTGGGAATCATATCACGAAGACCAGCCAAGGCACAAGCAACTAGAAATTCTTTAAGAAAGCCTTTTTCAAATTTGAAGAATAAGACTTTTAATTGAATTACAACGCAATTTAAATTACATTATTGTACACTTTACAAAATCATAAAAATAAGGTGTGAATTAGTATGGGTGCGTTTAAGTCTAACCCAACTTCAAGCAAAAGGTTTGGAACCGTTTGGGGTGTGTACGGGCTCTAAAGCATGCATGGATGTCTTTTAAAACTCTTTTTTATTTAAATTTTAAAATACTTCTCATTTGAACTCACATCTATATAAGAAGATATTATTAGTATTTTCATACAGATTGAGTGGTTAGTATGAACTATAAGAAACAACTAATGAATAAAATTGTGTTTGTTGGGAGAGTTGGCCGACATGGGTGCATCATAGTTGGAGGTGTTAGCCATTTATCCATTCTGCCTTTAAAAAAAACTAGTGAAGTTGGAGCAATCAAATGAGCTTTTGTTAAGAAAAACGCTAATATAATCAATTAGGAGGTCCATGAATTTGGGTTGTTGTTCAACGCGAGACGTAGTTCACTGAACGCACGTCTTCAGGCCCAAAACAAACTGAAACGATGGCTGAAACTTAGGCTAAAAGAAGGCTGGCCAAATGTGAAATATGGGCCGAAATTGATTGTTTTAAACTGATATCAAGCCAGTCCATGATAATCAGTGCACTACTTTTGGGTACATCCGTACATGCTGAGCCTGGGCAAAACGGTAAGCAAGACCAATTTGAATTGGATGATAATCAGTGCACTACTTTTTTTTAGTACACTATCAATTCAAAATTAGGTAAAAGATGATGGTGAACAGAGCATTTCAAGGTTAATTTATCTTTTGTTCCCATTCAACACATGAGCTTAGCTTTCCTATTTTTGAAAAGCTGGTGCCTTAATTCTTTTTATTAGTATTATTATTGCTAATAATACTCTATTTGTTAAGTAAAAACCATAGTAGTCAAGAATTAGTGTATTACAGTAACTTGAATCAAAATCGATCTCTCAAATACAGTATAAAAATAGCAATATCTATCTTATAACTAAAAGATGATGTTGGAGGTACACTTGGCACTACCAAAAGCTCTTTTTGAACCTAAAACTCCTTCCTAATTATTCTATGGGCTCTCTCCTTTTTTCTAGAATTTCTTTTTTTTGCCTTATTAAATGCATAATTATATTTAAAACTTTATAATAAATCTTTTCGTATCAAAACAAATCTTTTTAAATGTTAAAGATATATATACATCCTTAAAACTCTCTCAAAAAGTTATTATATATAACCTAAATTGCTATTTATCATTTTGAAATTTAACTTTGATATATATATTTTGAGACTATCCGTCCATCGGACGGGTCTGAAAACTAGTTTTATTATAAAGAGTAAATTACTTTTTTGTACTTAAAGTTGACACGTTTTTCACTTTCAATCCCTGAAGTTAAAAAATATCAATTTGCATCCCTAAAGTTGGCTAATTTTTTCAATTAAGGTCCTAGCGCTAACGACGTCCAAATTTTTCCGTTAACTCACCCCACGTGACCAACACGTGAGGGTATAAGCGTCATTTACTCCTTGACAGGAACGAAAAGTGCAAAAACGTTACAACTTGGGGGACGAAAAGACATTAATGCCCCCACGTGTTTAGCACATGCGTACGTTAACGGCCAAAAACCAACGCCGTCTATGGGAAGGACCACGATTGCAAATTTTTGCCAACTTTAGGGATGCAAATTGATATTTTTTTACTTCAGGGATTGAAAGTGAAAAACGTGCCAACTTCAGGGACGAAAAATGTAATTTACTTATTATAAATATTGTATGTGTTGTAAAAAGTAATTTGAATTCAAAAACTTAGTGATAAAAATATGTACTTCTATCAATTGAGGCACACGACTCTATATTGTAATCTTTTTGGATAAAAAATACCGAAATTTTATATTTTTCTTTGATCGTGTCATTGTAAGATAATGGATTTATGCATTAAAAAAAATATATACTCTACTTGCTAATATATTTGATTTAGAGACACTACATTTTTCATTATTTTAGAACCCAGCTTTTGATTTACAAACAATTAACGATTTTTTGACTTGTGAAGTAATAGATGGTCATAATCAATACTAGAGAATGATTTTTTTGACAAGTTTGTTACCCACTGTTAACAATGAGCAATTAGCATAAAAACATAGTTTACTTATGGCCGTATCTCAAATTAGTCCACTTATGTCATTGATATATGTACACAGTAGAAGTAGGATTGTTTACTTATAGGCGTCATTTTACGGGTTGTGTCATCTGGGTCAGATTGGAAGGCATTTATATGTTGATAAACTTTGCATTTCGGTTTTGAGAAATGGATTTGAGAACACTTTTGATTTAGTCTTTTGACGTGTTTCGTTTTCAGCTTAATTTCAATATTCGAGTATACTAAGATTATTATTTGAACTATTGTTATTAGCTCAAATGTGACCATTTCTGCTAACTTTTGTATTAAAAAATGTGTATGTTCAGATGCAACCAAAAACATCCTATTAAGTTATCTCAAAAAGATAAATGAGAAATAGAACATTTTGAGCCTCAACTTTTAAAATGATCTAATATTAGCCTTCCAAAAAATTATTACCTTATGGTACCTATTTGGTAAGCTCGTAGTTCTTTTTGCCATTTTTATCTATCGCGATCATGTATGGATATATATATATATACTAGCGAAGATCATGCCGTGCAATTGCACGGCCCTCTAAAGCTATCATTTTTAGTAGAAGCAAGAGTTACAACTTTTTAATAATCTTTATTATATTATAAAACATTCTGGGTCTTTTATTTATGGCATGCTTTAAAATTCAGATTTTTAAATGTTCAATATGCCCTTAATATATTAACATCTCTAACAACTAAAAGATATGGTTTTCCAAAAATACCATTAATAAATTAATTTACAACATTTATTCTTTAACATCTAAAATAAATACACTTTACCCTTTTACATCAATAACATACACCACTTGCTGCCGTCACCACCGGTCGCCACCACCACACTGCCATTGCCACCTCTGCCGCCTCCATCGAGCGGGCATCAATCTATGTATATAAATGTAGGTTGACTGTAGTATATATTTAATCTTGTTTTGATAAACAAATATATTATTAATAATTAAATGTTTATTTTTAAAGAGATACAAGTTACCTGTATTGTAGCTATATGTATCTCTATTTGTATCCTTCATTATGTGATATAACTTTTTTGATTATGATGTAATAATTAAACATATAAGTTATCACATATGTAAACATATATTCTATATTTCAATTTCTATTACAAGTTCATTCACCAACTTAGCCACCGATTTCATGAACATCAAAAATGACTTCATATCTATAATTTACAAATGATATGATATTAAATTTTAGATGTAAGGTTTATGATCTGTATTACAATTAATTAAAAAGTGTTATGTTTATATTTATATTCTAGATACACAATTTATTTTCAATGTTTAACTATTTGATGTACATATAAAAACTATTTATTACCCCTATAGTCTCATACTCTCATATGGCCATATCGATCATGACTTGTTTCTTACCTAAAACATGTCCAATCATATCAGTCTAAGACTTTAATCATTTTTCTTCCTTGACTCTTTTCTTCCTCTACAAAGAAAAAATGAGAAATTAAACATATATTATTAATTAAAAATTATATATCGTCATTGTTTAACTTCTCCTGAAAAAATATGTAATTATATATAAATAACACAACAATAGTTAAATAAATTAAAGATGTATCTTGCTATAAAGAATATATATATATATATAGGTGATTTTGCACTCATGTATCTAATGAGTACAAGTATCATTATTAATAATCAATGTCTTTCATGAATTAAATACAAAATAATTTTTTATACAAAAACCTTAAAAATCTAAATTTAAACTCAAAACGATATGCATACTTCTAAATTTAAATACCACTCATCATATAAAATGTAAAAAGTTAATAATATTTATTTTTCAAACCTTCATTTTTTCAAATATTTCCATATGCAATATCAACTTGAGAAAAAAAAAAGAATAATAATATAGTGGCCGGTATAATCAATATTTATGCAATATAATCTAATACATATATTTTCATGCCATATATCAAATTTAGGAAGTCTATAAATTTTTCAATCAAGAATATTGTACATGTGTTTTGTTTCATGTAGAACCACAATAAATACCACTACCATCTTTAGTATTAAAGGAAATTAAATTACTTTTGAATTTCTTTGTTAATTATGTCTGGATTATATCCTTTTTTATGTATATATAATTAATTATGTTTGGATTATATTTTACATACTACACATTTGGTTAAAAGTGATTACGTAAATTTGTCCTAAGTTTTTTCAATGCTTCCTTTTTAGTTAAAAAAAAATGTTTTTTTGTAAAACACCTTTCATTATAGTACAGTATTCTAAAACCCCTTTAAAGACAAGCAACTTGTTTTGGTTTTGTAGATTAGCCAACTACAAAGTAAAGAATGATCAAAAAGTACTTAACAAAACAATCAATTAAATATCTGAAGGTAGTAATCCATATTCTGAGAGAGGCACTTTTAGTACTGATATAAATTCAAGTTCAATATGTAAAAAAAAAAAAAAAAACAAAAATTTAAAGGTAAAAGAAATGAAAAGTGGCTAACATGATGGATAATCTCCTTCTTCAAACATGCATGGTAGTCATCCCTCATCATATGCATAACAAAAAAAATACCAATAGATTCAATAGTTTACATCGGTGTCAAAGGAGTCAACAAAAACATAATAAGATTACTAATACATACCCATGATTTTGTCAACAAAAGCATAGAAGAACTTGCTTCCAGGAACAAAAAAGATATGTATACCTGTAAAAATGCAAAAAAAAAGAAAAATAAACTAAAGTTAAAATTAAAATAAACCAATATTATTATTATTATTAATCATTATTACTTTATAGTGTTATTACTTTTTTCTGTACTTACAGATTCTATTTTCTTGATTAATCTTATAAATCCTTTCAAGAGAAGAAGATGAACCTTATACTATGAATAGTAAACATACATTTTCACTGATTGTTTGATCTGCAAAATATATTAACAACAACAACAACAACAACAGTACCCAATCCCTGTGCGGGGTATGGGGGAGGTGAAACTGTAGACAGTCTTGCCTCTACCCAAAGGTAGAGAGACTGCTTCCATAAGGACCTCCGGCCACAAAAGCGGTAAAAGTCGGGAAGAGTAAAGGGTTTAGAAGTACCATACCTGACTCACAACGAAAATGCTTAGCAAGACATACCTGGGTCTGTTGGGGCCGACCACCTTGAGAGTAGGGGAGAGTGGCGAACATGCAACCTAGCAAAAAACCTTAACACCGAAAGACAAACAAAACATATAAACAAAAAGGAAAATGACTAAGAAATTCCAAGAGAGTAAAAAAAAAAAAAAAAAAAAAAAAAAAAAAAAAAAAAAAAAAAAAAAAAAAAAAAAAAAAAAAAAAAAAAAAAAAAAAAAAAAAAAAAAAAAAAAGAAAACTAAACTCCTAGTCCTCCACGAAACTTACAAAACCCCTCAAGTAAGCCTAAACCCTAGTCCTATAGACAACCTATCATTGGTCATGTCCTCCTACAGACGAACTATTCCCATATGCCTTGCCTTCCTTGTTCAGATCCTCCGCTCGACCTACCTCTTCTCCTATCAGGTCTAAGTCCCCTGTAGCGTTGAGTCACCTTGGGCCCATTACTCCAAGCCACCCATCAATAGCAGCCTTAGGCAAGGCAATATGGGTAAAAAAGTCGATCAAAAAGTCCTACCCTAACCTAATCCTCTGCTCTAATCCTAGTCCTCCAAGCCGTCCTATCTGACATCATGTTCTCCGACAAGCCAAGCTCTAATAGGTCCTTCGTTACTCGATCCTCCCACCTCATCTTAGGCCTTCCCCTTCTTCGTATGCCGTCAACGTGAATAGCCTCCGCTCTCCTTAGTGGTGCCGTCAGATCCCTTCTCCTAACGTGGCCAAACCATCTCAAGCGCCCTTCTCTTAGCTTGTTAATGATGCTCCCTACTTCAAGTTCGGCTCTAAAAACTCCCGTGGGGATCCTGTCTGATAGGGTCTTCCCGCAAGTCCACCTTAGCATCCTCATCTCAGCCACCTCTACTCGAGCCGCTTGGGCTTTCTTCATCGGCCAACATTCTGACCCGTATAACATAGCCGGTCTAATCGCCACTCTGTAGAACTTGCCTTTCAGTTTTAGTGGGATCCTTTTATCGCACATGACTCCAGTAGCTGCTCTCCACTTCATCCATCCAGCTTGGATTCGACGTGTCACGTCGTCATCTATCTCCCCCGATTTATGTATCACCGATCCCAGGTATCTAAAAGACTCCTTCGGGCACAATATTCGCTCTCCAATGCGAATATCTTCGTCCCCTTGTTGTCTTATATCATGCTTATCGAAGTCACATCTTAGGTATTCCGTCTTCTCTCGGCTCACGCATAAACCATGGTCTTCAAGTGCTCCTCTCCATTTCTCTAGCCTATGGTTTAGCTCCTCCGTCGATTTCGCGATAAGCGCGATGTCATCAGCAAAAATCATGCACCATGGTAGTTCCTCCTGTAAGCCACTGGACAACTCGTCTAAGATCAAGGTAAAAAGGTATGGGCTAAGTGCCGAACCCTGGTGTAGGCCCATATCTACCGAGAAGAGCTCTGTACTCCCCACGGGGGTTCGAACACTCGTCCTCACCCTATCATACATATCCCTGATAACACTAATGTATCTCCCAGTAGCTCCTTTCGCTTGAAGCGTCCTCCAAATCAACTCACGTGGTACACTATCGTATGCCTTTTCCAAATCTAGGAAGGCACAGTGTAGCGATTTTTGTCTTTCCCTATACTTTTCTATGAGGCTTCTGGTGATGTGAATAGCCTCCATCGTCGACCTCCCTGGCATAAAACCAAATTGGTGCTCTGCCACCTTCGTAACCCTTCTCAGCCTCATCTCGATCACTCTCTCCCAAAGTTTCATGGTATGACTTAGGAGTTTAATGCCCCTATAGTTGCTACAACTCTGCACGTCCCCCTTGTTCTTATAGATAGGTATAACCTCACTAAGTCTCCATTCTTCTGGCATTTTTGCACTTGTCCAAATCTTGTTGAAGAGGCTTGTCAACAAGCCTATCCCAGCTTCCCCCAGGCATCTCCATGCCTCGATAGGGATTTGATCTGGGCCTACTGCTTTGTTCCTCCCCATCTTCTTTAGAGCGAGCCTTACTTCCTCTTGGCTGATTCTCGTAGCATCGTCGTCGTCGTAGCGTGTGTCTCGAAGTGTGGCGTGGTCTTCTCCACCTTCCCTTCGCCCCGGCCCACTCCCATTAAACAAGTTGGCGAAGTACTCTTCCCATCTTTTCCTAATGTCTCCTTCCTTCACAATGCTCCGCCCGCTTCCGTCTTTGATATAAATGACATCACCTAGGTCCCTGCGTCTTCTCTCCCTTGCTTTAGCAATTCTAAAGATATCGTTTTCGCCTTCTTTGGAATCTAGTTTCTTATACAGTTCTTCGTATGCTCTTTCTTTTGCTCTAGCTACACTCCTCTTTGCTTCTTTCTTGGCTTCATAGTACCTCTGCCTTGCCACGGACCATTCTTCATTTGTCCCGTTCTGGCGGCATTTGGCGAGCTCTTTAAAGCAACTAAGTTTTGTCGCGACCTTGGTCTGAACGTCTTCGCTGATCCACCAAGATTCTCTACCCACTTTACGCAGTCTTCCTGTTCCTCTAGATAACCCTAATACCTCCTTTGTCGTCTCCCTCATACCCTCTGCCAAGCGTGTCCACAACTGGTCGGCATCCATATGCAAACTGTCTTGAATCTCCCTTGTGAACCTCGTGCTAGTCATCGACCTAAACGTCTCTGCTGCTTCACCCCTTAGGGTTTTCCAAAGGATTCTTGGCTTTACAGCCTTCTCTGTCTTGATTGTTCGTCTACTCAAAAGCAAATCTATAACCAACAGTCTATGTTGGGAGTAGCCAGCCTCTCTAGGGAGGACCTTGCAATCTTTACAAGCCCTAAAATCGCCTTTACGCACTAAGAAGTAGTCGATCTGGGTTTCATTTAGGCCGCTCTGAAAGGTAATCAGCTGGCGATCCCTCTTTCGGAAGAAAGAGTTTGCGATAACCAGGTCATGTGCAGTTGCAAACTCCAAAATCGCGCGTCCATCTTCGTTCCTAACTCCAAACCCTAATCCCCCGTGAACACCCGGGTAGCCGTCTGACTCTACTCCTATATGTCCGTTTAAGTCTCCTCCTAAGACTAATCGCTGGTCATCAGGGCAACTCCTAACAAGCTCATCGAGTGCGTCCCAAAAACTCTTCTTCTCTTCCGCTCCCCGGCCCGACTGGGGAGCATACGCGCTGATCACGTTTATGGTCTCTTGTTGTATCACCAATCTCACCAACATCAGCCTATCCCCAAATCTATCGACATTCACTACATAATCTTTAAGTCGTTCGGCCATGATGATCCCTACTCCGTTTATCGACTTAGGGGCTCCAGAATACCATAGCTTGTAGCCGTTCTCCTCTCTAGTGCTTCTTCCCGTCCACTTAGTTTCCTGGAAGCATGCAATGTCTACTTTACACCTAGTCAAGGCATCTCCTAGTTCTAAAAGCTTACCCGTAAGAGTGCCTACATTCCAGCTCCCAAATCTAAGCCTAAAGGTTCTCTTAACTCTAGTATTAACCCCCCTGTGCCTGCCCGACCCCGAAACCGAAGGACATGACCTCACATAACCATCTGAAATAGACAGCTTAAACTAAAAAAGCTCTACAAATAATTGTACCAAATCAACACTAACAATAATAATAATAATAATAATAACAATAACAATAACAATAACAATAACAATAACAATAACAATAACAATAATAATAATAATAATAATAATAATAATAATAACAATAACAATAACAATAACAATAACAATAACAAGTAACAAGTAACAATAACAATAACAATAACAATAACAATAACAATAACAATAACAAGTAACAAGTAACAATAACAATAACAATAACAATAACAATAACAATAACAATAACAGTAACAGTAACAATAACAATAACAATAACAATAACAATAACAATAACAATAACAAGTAACAAGTAACAATAACAATAACAATAACAATAACAATAACAATAACAATAACAATAACATAACAATAACAATAACAATAACAATAACAATAACAATAACAATAACAAGTAACAGTAACAATAACAATAACAATAACAATAACAATAACAATAACAATAACAATAACAAGTAACAATAACAATAACAATAACAATAACAATAACAATAACAATAACAATAACATAACAATTAACAATAAAATAACAATAACAATAACAAAACAACAATAACAATAACAATAACAATAACAATAACAATAACAATAACAAGTAACAGTAACAATAACAATAACAATAACAATAACAATAACAATAACAATAACAATAACAGTAACAATAACAATAACAATAACAATAACAATAACAATAAAATAACAAATCAACACTAACAATAATAATAGTAACAGTAACAATAACAATAACAATAACAATAACAATAACAATAACAATAACAGTAAGTTTTATACAAACAACTTACAATAAGAACCTAAGAATAGACCAAACAATAACAATAACAACTTATTGTTTGACATATCACTATTTTTGGATTTCTAACAATTAAGTCAAAAAACTAAAAACACATGTATCACTAACATAAATATGAACCCATTTGATTCTAAACAAATGTATCTCAACCAAACAATTATAACCACACCCCAAAATAAGCAAATAAAAAAGAGAGAAAAAGCATATGAAACAGAAGGTACAAAGTGCAAAACTCATACATGGGTTTTAATGAGGCCATGGTTGTGGTGGGGGTTGAATTGAGGGAAAAAGTTCGGTTATCCATGAGAGTGCAAGAGTGAAGATTTTGGAGAGAAATTAGTTGTTTCAAGAGAAGAAGATGAACCTTATACTATGAATAGTAAACATACATTTTCACTTATTGTTTGATCTGCAAAATATATTAGATTAAGTCAAAAAACTAAAAACACATGTATCACTAACATAAATATGAACCCATTTGATTCTAAACAAATGTATCTCAACCAAACAATTATAACCACACCCCAAAATAAGCAAATAAAAAAGAGAGAAAAAGCATATGAAACAGAAGGTACAAAGTGCAAAACTCATACATGGGTTTTAATGAGGCCATGGTTGTGGTGGGGGTTGAATTGAGGGAAAAAGTTCGGTTATCCATGAGAGTGCAAGAGTGAAGATTTTGGAGAGAAATTAGTTGTTTAAACTTTAAAAATTGCAAGCTAATAGATATGAGAAGATATATGGATTTAGAAGTCAATAAAGCATATAGTTTCAAACTATTTAGAGCTGATGTGGCAATTTCTAAGAAAATGTATAGTAATTTAGAGGGTCTTTATATATATATAATAGGTAT
The DNA here is from genome assembly GCA_034093135.1 of Erigeron breviscapus. Classification (NCBI taxonomy): domain Eukaryota; kingdom Viridiplantae; phylum Streptophyta; class Magnoliopsida; order Asterales; family Asteraceae; genus Erigeron; species Erigeron breviscapus. Next base: position 5,838,895 of record CM067170.1, on the reverse strand, counting down.
ATATGGGTGAAATAGGTTGGTTGTAACTTGTAATATGTATGGGTCAAAATGTCAAAGGTCAGGCTTCTTCTATAATCCCAGGCACCATGACACAAAAGGTGGGTTTCATTTTAGTTTTGTGCAGAACTAGATATTTAGACCAGTTTACTCATGAATGAGTAAATTCGGATTATGTTTATCTATAATGGGTTCAAGGTACCTATAATGGCCTGCTCTTTCCTTGAGCTTGTTGAGTTATTCACTTTTGCTAAGATTCACATTAACAGCTGCGGTCTTACCCTCTCGACCTCCACATTTTTCTGCTATGTTGTTATTGTTGTGCATTTATAATGCTCATCATCAGCAATGTGGGTGCTTTTCTTTTATTTTTTTTTTTTTTTTTTGTCATTTTAAACTAAATTTGATCAAACCTAACTTTTAAGTTTCATATTTACCCTTTCTGCAGAATGTCTTTAATTACTTTTTACCCCTAACATTTGTTCATTAACAACTGTAACTTCAAACATTAATCTTTGATAAAAACCAAATTGGGGATAAATTTGGTACAAGTGAAACCAAAATGTCAGTAATAGACTTTGGTTGTGATCACTTTATGTTTGGACGCGTCTACACTAACAAATCTGGCATTGAACTAGTAAAACACTCGACACAGACATCTTTGTCAAGGATCCTCGGTACAAGTTGCTGCAGGTAAAATGTAACGATGAATGAAAAGACGCAATTGTTATTCAACAGAACCCAGTTGAACATCATAGAAGATCATCAATGCTAGTTATCATTAGGGATCTCTGCAGCATTCTTGTTGTACTCTGTGATTTCCTCCTTGTAAATTTCCATAGCTTCTGCAGCCTCACCGTTCCATTTCTGTTTCTGTTCTTCACTTAAATCTTTCCACTTCACCGAAATGAGAGCAGTGAGTTGGGCATTGCTGATTCCTGGCTTCTCTTTCGACAGATCCTTCCTTGTTTCTTTGCTGGTTAATCCGAACAAATGATTATTAATGAGTATGCTAAAGAACTTTGTATTAGCTAAATCTTGAAATGGACAACGGTGAATTTTGTGCATTGTATCTTAATATTGGGTATCAAAATAACTTATTTTGTGCATTGTATCTTCAAATGGACATCAAAGAAGCTACCTGAACAGAAGAAATGAAGATGGAGGGCGCTTGGGCTTGTTAGGATCATCGATTCTCTTGCTTTTCTTCTCTTCCTTCTTTTTATTCTTCTTATCTTTTGTTTTCTACATAAACAAGAAAATCTTAATTAAGTGAATCGCTAAAAGTCTTCAAGAGAATTGAACAATAACATCAAAACTAAGGACGCCGACCTTAATGATGTTTTCTGTTTTCTCTTTCTTTTTAAGCAACTGTAAAGCTTCCTGCTTTAAAACTTTCAGAAGCTCATCCTCTTCCTTCTTGGCAACTTCAGCTTCCTCTTCTTTATTCTGCTTGTAAACTTCCATTTCTTGTGTATATTTTTCATTTTTCGCCTTTGCTACTTTTTCATATTGAGACTTTTGCTCCTCTGTCATGTTTTTCCATTCTTCTCCTGTTATCTTAGCAATCTGCCAACACCAAAATATGAACCACATATATATTAGATATGTAAAAGAACATAAGTTGTGACTAATTTGGTCCTCCAAATATAAATTACCTCCACAACACTCTTATTCTCAGCAACCAAAGCAGCACGTCTCTCCTTTATAAACAAGAAATACGCAGACTCTGGGCGTTTTGGCTTCAATGGATCTTTCTCCTTCCTGTATGCAGAAAAATCCATCAACATCAAACAAACAAAAATGACCCAGAATCAAACCACAAAGTGTATAAGATCGGAGTAAATTAGATAATTACTTGTTCTTCTTGTTATCTCCCTCTTTCTCGGCTTCTTGTTTAAACTGCATATATTGCTCAAGCAACTCCATAGCTGTTTTCTGCTTCTGTTCTTCATTCAAGAGCTTCATAGCTTCATTTTCTCTCTTTTCATTATCCACAATTTTCGAATAAGCCGCCTTCTCAATCTGATATTTCTCCTCATAAGGCTTTTTCTCTTCAGGTGTTACCATCTTCCATTTTGCACCCAAAATGCTTGCTATTTCACTGAACTCTGCATCTGGGTTTTCGTTCTTCACCTACAAAAATTCATAAAAATCTCACAATGTCATCAAGTAATCTCACAAGTTTCATAACAACCATAGAGTTGCCAAAAAAAACCCGAAAATATACTAATGAAAAATTTGGTGCTTGCCTCAGTCCAATGCTCCTTGCACCACATAATGTAAGGAGTTGCTGGCTTTTTAGTATCTTGGCCACCCTTCTTCTTCTTGGTCACTTGATCTTTGTCTTTCACAGATTGCAAAAGGGGCAGTGACTGCGATTAGATAAAAAAACAGATGATCATATCATAGTTTTTAAGTTCCCCGATTCAAGAACCAACAATCAAGCCCAATAAAGATTTTTAAGCACCCCAACATTACAATTCAAGATACACACCGCAGTCCCGAAAAACAAGAACATTGCATATAAATCGCTTATACAGACCAGATTAATACTACCCTCATATAAGATGCAACTGAAAATTTAAAGAACCCTATCTACGCAACGGTAGCGATAATGGGTCGAGTATCTATATAAACACCCTAGCCCATAAATCAAGAACTTTCATTAATGACAATCAAGATTTTCAAGAGCAAGAATCAAAACACAAGAAATGTTTCTGACAGGTTATTAAAACCCTAAATTATAAATTGTCCAATAATTCCCAATTTAAGATACAAACCCTAATTATAAATTGTCCAATAATTCCCAATATAAGATACAACCCCTAATTATAAATTGTCCAATAATTCCCAATTTAAGATACAAACCCTAATTATAAATTGTCCAATAATTCCCAATATAAGATACAACCCCTAATTATAAATTGTCCAATAATTCCCAATTTAAGTTACAAACCCTAATTTAATTGGAACCCAAAATCAAGAATCAAGATTCTGTCAGTTCCCTAATATAAAAGATTATATAAAAAGCATACATTTTTATAAATCTAGAAAGATTATACAAAAAAGGGTGATATACCACAGTGGGTTTGAATTCTTTCAATTTCTGAAACTTTTTAAGCTCCAATTTAACCTTTTTCTGTTCTTCGTTACAAGACTCGAGTTCTTGTTCCTTCAATTTCAACATCTCTTCGACTTGTTGTTTCTCGAGTGTCATCTTTTCAAGTTTCACTTGCATTTCTTGAAATTCTTTTTCGAATGTGACTTCGGGTTGTGGTTGCTTTTTTGATTTAGATGATTTCTTGGTTTTTAGAGATTTGTTTTGTGAAAGGGGATCTACGTTTTCTTTACCTGCAGAGTTCTGCAGTATCAATGATGGATTTGAGATCGATCCTGTGACGATATTGGATTCATTTTGTGAAAGGGTTAGTGGGTTCAGTGGCTTTCGGGTTTTCTTCTTCGTTGGAACGAGGATCTGTTCAGCAGTTGCAATATCGGCCATTTTTTGTGTGTGATTTTGTGATGTAAAAAGAGTGATATTTTGCAGATTCAAATAGTATGATAGTGATGCAGGGTTTTATAATATGGAGCCTTTCTAACGGTCATGTTTGTGAATTCAAAATAATTTGAATTATTTCTTTTACCGCTTAGACTAAATTCAGGTTATATTTGGTATTGTATTCACTATTACTACAATACGAGTTTGATACCCGCGCGTTGCGGCGGATACCATTGACGGGGCGTTTCATTTCGTGATTAATGTCTCAAAAGTCTAAGCTTTAGAACCCTAACATACAATTTAAAGATAGGATGATAGGAGATACAAAATTAATATCGGTGGAGAAAAAAAATACGGCATTAATTAATCGAGAATGGAGATGGAGATAGTGGTATACAATAGTTATATGTGTAAGGGCAAATAAGTAAATTCGCATGTCCCAAATTTATAAACTTTTCAACACCACCCTATAATCTTTAATAGGGAGTATAGATAAAAATCACAGTAATATTCAATATGAAGGGGGCGAATATGAGGGCCGACAAAGCGTCGGGCGAGCTTGTGGCAGGTTGAGGCATCCCGCGAGAAACACTGCCGCTACTACTGCGGGCTTGGAGTGGGTTGGGTCAGGTCGGGTTCTAATGCCGCTGAAACAACTGAGAGGGTTGAATAATGAAACGGTCTTGTGACCGTTAATTCGAACGTTGTTAGCTTTTAATTTATATATAAAAAATTCCCCCTATTTTTTAATATATATATATATATAATATATATATATATATATATATATATATATATATATATATATATATATAATGTTACTAGCGGCTCACGACCTCGTGGACGAAACAGCTATCGACCTCAAGTTCCATAAAAGTCGGTTTCTAAGTCACCGGTCTCACTTTTGGGTTTTAGTATTTTTTAGTGTAAAATATATTTTTTATCTGTCTAACTATATGACAACTATATAGCATTTATAACTTGCTGTAATCTTAATACTATATAAATCAAGCTTTTCCAAGTTAGTTATTCTGCCTATGTGACATGCTTTATAATGCAAAAAACACTATGAAATCTGACGTGGCATGCTTAAAAACTTTTGGAGCAGCGGTTTCTCAAATATAACATCAATGACGGTTAGTTTACTTTTCAAATTCAAAAGTAAAACTGTTCGGTATATGATGATTTAATCTCTCGTATTAATAGTTCAACCATAAGTTATGTATGTGATTGCAACCTTTTCACTTCCTGCTTCTATAAAGATTGAGAAATTATCACAAATCGTCCATGTGGTTTGCTCGATTCGCATTTTCATCCCTCTGCTTTATTTTTATCATTAGGTGTCCTTGTACTTTTCATTTTCATTGCCAACCGTCCCTAACACTAACAGCCATTAGTTTTGCTCCGTTAAACCCCTCATGTGCAATGCACATGAGGGTATAATCGTCAAGTTCATAACCACAGGGACTATTTGTAATAAAAACATTGGATTAAAAAAAATCTTTGTATTCCTTCTCCCACACAACTCCGACCACCATTCCTGACCGGCCGGCCACCACCGGAAAAGTTCGCCGGAAACCGAGAACCACCATCCCACTATGGTTACCAAAACATTGACAAAAGTCGACCATTTCAGTCCCGAAAACATTGACAAAACAGTGATGGTTCACGGTGGTGATAAAAGGTGGTGAAAAGTGGTGGTCTATGGCGGTTCGAACCAAAACCGAAGAGAAAAACATAATAATCGAGCATGCTCAGATCTATAACAACCTGTATTGAAGCTTGAACGTCTCTTCTTCTTTCTAGACCGTCGTTAGGTGGTGGTAGTCCGGTGGTGCGTGGCTGTGTGAGAGAGAAATAGAAGAAAAAAAAAGATTAGGGTTTTTTAGAGAGAGGGGTGAAATGGGTTTGTTTAGAAGATCGTTACTTACGTTTCATACTTTCCTGGGATGTTATGGAGTCGTATAGTGGTGGCTGGAAAACGAAACAGCAACAATAGCGACGGTAGAGTGGCGGAGCAGCAGCAGCGGCGACGGTTCTGTGGTTGTGATTAAGTAATTAAGGCTTAGGGTTAAAGATGAAACCCTAATTGTTGTTGGGGATGATGGCCGGAGTTTTTTATGGTGAAAAAGAGCGGCGGCAGGAGGCTGTGAGGGTGACCGGAAGTTTGGCTGGTGGTGGGAGTGAGAGAGGGAGGAAGATGATGAGTTTTTGTCTTTTATTACAAATAGTTCCTCAAAGATGTTTTATCACAAATAGTCCCTATGGTTACAAACTGGACGAAAATGCCCTCATGTGCATTGCACATGAGGGGTTTAACGGATGAAAACTAACGGTTGTTAGTGGCAGGGACGACTAGCAATGAAAATGAAAAGTACAAGGACACCTAATGAAAAAAAACACAGAGATTAAAATGTGAATCGAGCAAACCACAGGGACGATTTGTGACAATTTCTCATAAAGATTAATATATTGTTTTCAACCTTCTTTAATATTGTGATTGTTGGGATGACATAAAGCGATTTTAGTTACTCATTGGGTTCTTTTTACTTTGATTCACAATCTTCTTTAATGTACTTTCTTATTTTTGTTTATTAATCAACAAAAAATGGACTTTTTTTCTCATCTATTTTTTTTAATCTTTGTGTTTTGCAGGTATTTTAAAGATGATGGTGATCCTTAAGGTTAGTGTATTCTTATTTATATCTTCTGTTTTTGTGTGTTTCATACGAGTTCTGATTCGTTCGTGATTGGGTTTTGTATGTTGGGGTTCATGGAATGGATTCTTTATGAACATATTTGTTGTAGTATAAGGTTTGAGAGAGCACTAAAGATGTTTGATAAAATGCTTGAAAGAAAACTTAACAATTATTTTTAGATCTTTGAAGTGCATGAAAGATGTTTCATAATTAAAATCTGTAGTTGCTATGTTTTTGTTACTTTTTTAAATTTGTTTTTGGATGTTTAGCATAAACCTCTCTAAAAGTATTCTTCTGTTAATTTTGGTCTTATTTCTGTGTTTTTCACTTATGTTTTGATAGTAGTTCAGAATTATGAATTTCCAGGTAGCCTTTTACTTCTTCTCTTTAGAAGTAGGGCAACGCTAAGGTGAATACACAAATGAAAATTTTACTTTTAAGTTTGTTGCATGTTCCGTACATATAAATACTCAGTTTTTGTTATATATCTAAGATAGATAAATACTCTTCTATTAGTACACACAAATTAAGGGATTGCATGGACTTAAAACTCAATAGCATCCACTTATTGATAATGCTGCTCCAAAGAAGAAATTATTGCCTTTTTCATTTTATTAATGAGAGACCGTGAATATGAATATGGGAATCGATAGTAGAGGTGATGATATTGGTGGTGTTGGGTAGCTAAGGTAGTGGCTCAGTTACATTGATACGTAATACCCTAACATAAATGACTTTTTTCTACAGCTACGTACTAGATGGTGTTCCTCGAATGAGAGGCCAATTGATCTGGTCACCGGTCTAAACAGCTTGGTGCAAATGTTGATTGTTCTCTTGGTACAAACTATCCCCGGTTCGTGTAGTTGGGAGTGGCGGCCTACCTGTTGGAAAGGTAACAACCAATATCATTGATGCATTTTTTAAGTCGTAACAATTAATTAACTGGTTCCATGAAAGTTTGGCAAATTTTGATTATTTAAGTACTAAATATAAATAGATGAAGTTATATTTTTGAATCTTTTCATAACCTTCTTTTCCTGGCTTTCTTATTGCAGGTGAAGTTGTCAGGATCTATAAGTAGTCAATACTTGACTTCGTTGCTCATGGCAGCTCCGCTTGCACTGGGAGACGTATAGAGAAATTATAGATGAATTGATCTCTGTACCATATGTAGATATGACACTGAAGTTGATGGAACGGTTTGGTGTTTCAGTAGAACACAGTGATACTTGGGACAGATTCCATGTCCGAGAAGTACAAGTAAGTTGATCATTACATGAAAGTCAATCTTTACGTGAAGATCGGTCAACAGTTTTTTTAATCCAATAAAAATCTCTTTAGATCAACTAAAAATGCTTATGTGGAAGGTGATGCTTCAAGTGCGAGTTACTTCTTAGCTGGTGCTGCCATCACTGGCGGAACCATCACCGTGGAGGGTTAAGGGACAAAAAATACCAAACAATTAGTTAGGGGTTCAAAATCGATTACCATCCATCATACTCTCTCATTTTCTATACACTCCCTTTATACTTCAGATTAGATGAAGATCATGGTATCTTTGTAACTTTATAATTGTTGTACTTAATGTATGTTGTCTTTATAGTGGTTGTACATTAATGTATATTGTCTGTATTTTAATGTGGTCTCTTTTTCCTGTTTGTCATGAGCAACCGAGTACTCTCCCTTTTTGGGAATTGGAAAGGGAGAATTCTTCAAAAAGCTAGGATCTTTAATGATCCTCGGTTAGATTCCAGGAGGTGTTCTCAGGTGCTTATTTTTGACACTTGATCTCTGCCACATAATATTCCGAGTTCCAACATACCATCTAACAGATTTTATTCTTTCTTTGCTTTGTTTCGAGGTTTTACAAAGCTGTTGTATCTTCTGAATCAAGATGATAGCTTCACAAAGGTTAGATCATCTTCCATAGATTGTTGTAAAACTTGTATGAAACCAATTAAGTTGCGAAATAGTTTTTATGTTGGGGTAATTTGTTATGAGCGCATACAATACTATTTTGTGAAGCATGCAAAGCTTTGAGAAACAAATATTGAGATATATAACAGGGCAATAAAAAAAAGTATCATTGACGAACACAAAATGTAGTCCCAATTGTATACAAGAAATTAAAATAAAAGCAAATAACTGTTAAGCAGGAGAGATATTCATGGGATTTAAAATATCTAATTTTCTTTTAAATTAAATATTGATTAAGAAAATTACTTAATTACCCTTAATTAAATTGGTGGAAAAAGGTTCTTAAGGGTTCTTGCTTTTTTTGGGTTCTTAAAATAACTTTTCACTATATATATATATATATATATATATTAGTAAAAAAGTCAACTTTGAAGTGATGTAGATGCATTGTTACAAATTTTAAAATCAACATTTAACAACATGTAATTTTTAAGTTCTACAACAATATATTATAATGTCCCTTACTTCCTTGCTTTCTATCTTCACAATTCTATACATGTTTCAACTTTCATCTTACACATAACACAACATCTTTCTCTTACGAATCAATCTCATACCACATGCTAACAACCAACGGTATCCTTTTTAAATGCGTCCACTACCCGCAATCAATTATAATTTCTTCCCGGCGTGCAACGCACGCGCTTTAAGCCCTCATGCAGTTAATGAATGGTTTAACTATTATTATCAATTAAGAATAATTATGGCGATGCTTTCAAGTTTTGACAATCAGCAATGTGTTCTCACTGTTTGTAATTCTTATTTTAATTTTTATAACTTTGGGGTGAATATATGTAGTAAAGTTTCTATCTTCATTAGTGCAAGATTGATTTATAGATTGGTTGATTTCTCTTTAGAGTTTGGTTTGGTTCTTTTAGTAGATTTTTAAAATATGTTTGTGCTACAAGATGTGATTATTGGTTAGTAAATATAACTTTAATTTGATTCAGGTAGATCCCTTTGTAAAAACATCGTTCAAATTAAATTTTCCATTAATTTTATAAAATATTCATAGGGTTTATGTTGAAGACTTGGCATTTGGTTTTGCTGGACTTATACAAGATGGTTGTAGGATGTATGTGATAAGGGAGAGTCACTTGATCTTTAGTTCCATTTCACATTTATTTATTTATTTTCCAGTTTACGCACTTAATTATGGGTGCCATTCGAGGGCAGATTCTTGAATCAACTAAAAAAGCCGTTGAGCATAGCTTGGTAAGCATTGTGCGGGTCAATACACAGGCCCTGCCATTTACTCAGGGAGTTCCAAGACTTCATGCTTCACTTGGTTTCTAATGTTTATAATGATATGTATCTTTGTCTTGGTGGTTCTTCTAATCAAAGTGACTTGAATCATGTTGGTTTTTGTGCATATCAGTTTTGCAGTCGAGCAAAAGTTTCATTTGTTAAAGATGAGATCTTAAAAAGAAGACAGAGGCGAATACATTGAATCAAATAGTTTGTTCTATGCATGTCTTTTGGATCTTTATGTCACAATAACTTGACATTATAACTTATAGTTTGACTCTCCAAAACTCTGGTTTGATTTGATAATGGTTGTTTAACTTCACTGCCATATCTGCAAAAGTGGTCGGATCACAATTCTATAGATTTTCAACTTTCATCTTACACATAGCACAACATCTTTCTCTTACGAATCAATCTCATACCACATGCTAACAACCAACGGTATCCTTTTTAAATGCGTCCACTACCCGCAATCAATTATAATTTCTTCCCGGCGTGCAACGCACGCGCTTTAAGCCCTCATGCAGTTAATGAATGGTTTAACTATTATTATCAATTAAGAATAATTATGGCGATGCTTTCAAGTTTTGACAATCAGCAATGTGTTCTCACTGTTTGTAATTCTTATTTTAATTTTTATAACTTTGGGGTGAATATATGTAGTAAAGTTTCTATCTTCATTAGTGCAAGATTGATTTATAGATTGGTTGATTTCTCTTTAGAGTTTGGTTTGGTTCTTTTAGTAGATTTTTAAAATATGTTTGTGCTACAAGATGTGATTATTGGTTAGTAAATATAACTTTAATTTGATTCAGGTAGATCCCTTTGTAAAAACATCGTTCAAATTAAATTTTCCATTAATTTTATAAAATATTCATAGGGTTTATGTTGAAGACTTGGCATTTGGTTTTGCTGGACTTATACAAGATGGTTGTAGGATGTATGTGATAAGGGAGAGTCACTTGATCTTTAGTTCCATTTCACATTTATTTATTTATTTTCCAGTTTACGCACTTAATTATGGGTGCCATTCGAGGGCAGATTCTTGAATCAACTAAAAAAGCCGTTGAGCATAGCTTGGTAAGCATTGTGCGGGTCAATACACAGGCCCTCAGGGAGTTCCAAGACTTCATGCTTCACTTGGTTTCTAATGTTTATAATGATATGTATCTTTGTCTTGGTGGTTCTTCTAATCAAAGTGACTTGAATCATGTTGGTTTTTGTGCATATCAGTTTTGCAGTCGAGCAAAAGTTTCATTTGTTAAAGATGAGATCTTAAAAAGAAGACATAGGCGAATACATTGAATCAAATAGTTTGTTCTATGCATGTCTTTTGGATCTTTATGTCACAATAACTTGACATTATAACTTATAGTTTGACTCTCCAAAACCTCTGGTTTGATTTGATAATGGTTGTTTAACTTCACTGCTCATATCTGCAAAAGTGGTCGGATCACAATTCTATAGCATATTTTCTGTTAATTAGTTTATTTTCTGATTATATGCTATTGTTTTTTTTCTTTCTTCCAGATGATGAAGTCTCATATATGGCTATAAACTATTGATGAATCAGTTTAGCTGGTCAAACAGAAGGTTGCTATATTTTGTCCCTTTATATGTCACGAGATGCATGCAGGGATGGGATCTTTAAAAAACTCATCCAATATCTCTTCCATCTCGAGTGAATTGAACCCCGCCACGTTAAGTTTAATACTTGATTATTGCTGAATCCATCAAGTTGCAGGGAGTTGTAACAAGGTATGTATACAAGAGGTCAATTTCATCGTGTTTTGTGAACAACTTATGACTGTCAATGTAAACTTTTCTGATTAATGAACCTTTGTTTTTTGGCTTTATCATGCACATAGGAACGAAAGACATTTGATGAGAAATTTATCCATATGGACACAAATAGGCTGTGTGAGTCAACATCTGCTGCTGACAGTTTACAATTAAAGCCATTAGTTGATTTTACCAGTCGAGCACTTGCAAGAATGATAGAAGGAAAAACTCCCGAAGAGATTTGTGAAACTCTTCATATACCTAAGGATCTAACAGAGGTAATTTGTGTTTTCACGTCTGTCTGCAAATCAAATGCTTTATTGTAGTAATCCATTTGAGGTTTAATTAATGCCAGAAGGAAGATTAGAGCCTTTGAAAATTATAACTGATGATCCGCCGATACGATTATTGAATTGACTATATGCGAAAAGGAGGAAATAACCAAAAGAAAAAGAGAAACTAAAGGTAATTTTTTTGTAACCAATAATTATTATGCTCGGACTCTGAGTCAGGTGATGATGACATGAAGTATGAAAAAGAGGAGAAGTTTAAGTCAGAAGGATGGTTCTAATCAAATTTTCATTATTAGTTTTAGTTTCTTCAATAGGATGGTTGAGCGAATGAGTCTTATTCTTTAGCTTCAACCTTCTTTTCTTAACATAAAAACAACTGTTGTAAACCTTTGGGCATGGTCAACACCACTATTACCCTGCTGCAATGCCTACAAAATCAACAGTCCAGAAGCAGGCTGCAGATGATGAAGATTTTAAGGATCCCACGGTGTATATTTATATTTAGTTGATTTCTCAGTATATAACCAGTTTTTTACTTCAACAAAGGAGCTTGCTAGAGCTTTATAGTCCTTTCAGAATACATTTATAAGCGCCGTTCTTTTTAGTTGAAAGTTTTTATTTTACTTTGGTTATCAATATATACATATATACTTATGTATGTATATCATTTTGCTTAATATATATATATATATACTTATGTATGTATGTCATTTTGCTTGCAGCAATATAATGTAAAGTAAACAGGCTGAAAGCACTTCAGGCTCAGAAGGCAATGTTTTTACTTGAATATATACACAAGTATGAATCCTTGAATAATGGGGAGAATCTGGATGGTGTTTCAAGTATCATTGGCTGGTGAGCAGATCGATCTATTACATAAATTTGTTTTAATGTTTATAATAATTGTGCTAATAATTACGCTGTTGCCAGGGATAGTGACGAGCAGACGATGTTCAGCAAAGCTGTTTTTCTAAGACTTGCATGGTTCTTGGGCAAAAGTGCAAGTTCTGGCTGAATTCGTGTGATAACAAGTCAAATGGTCATTCGGGCTGAATTCGTGTGATAACAAGTCAAATGGGAGAAAGATACTCATTTTCCACATGATTTAGGTATAAAATTTCTCATTATTCTGAATTGAAATATCCCAGTTTCTAATGATTTATACTGTTATTTTATAATGATACGTGGAAATAAACTAGACACGCTAATGGTTTTAGATTTGAAAATAATGAAACTTTTTGTGTGTGCATAATACTCATCCCAATGCGATCATTCATCAGTATTTATATGATCGCATTGGCATGACTTCACTCTATACCATCGTTTAATGTTTTATGTCTTATTAGATCGTTCATTTTTCATAAGTTATCACCAATAGAAAGATACACTGGCTAAATCACACATGTTTTTCAGGACTTCCATTTTGGACGAAGGTGAATTTTCCAAGTTCCATGTTAGTGTGAAGCGTGGATATATTGTTGCCATCGTCGGGTTTCCAGGTGTTTACCTTTAAATACTACTGTTTCTTTCAGGAAGCTTTATTTTTATAATGCTTTTGAGATTGAGTAAGAGTCTTATGGATGAAATGCTTGACATAACGTGTGTTGGATAGAGTGGTGGCCAGTTATTTTTGTGGTAATTTGGCTTTATCTATCCAAATTAATTGATTACATCTCTTTATTGCATGTAACTGTGTCTAAATAATTCTCTTTTGCTTATATCTCTTTTGTCTATTTACAAATCTTGTGATTATGGTGTGGGGGAAATTTGGAAAAACGAAAAGTAAAGGTAGCATGGAAAGAGGTGTGCAAGCCTAAAGACTATGGAGGCTTGGGTTTAAAAGATCTACAAAAATGGAATGAGGTGTTACTCACTAAGCATGTGTGGAATGTATGCACTAAAAAACAATCTCTTTGGGTAAACTGGATCAATACAGAAAGGTTGAAAGGAGAAAGTATATAGACTGCCAAGGATACAGTATATTCATCTTGGAGCTGGAGACGCATATTGAAGCAGAGGGATAAGATGAGGAAACATTGTGTTAGGAAGATTGGCAATGGTGAACAAACAGCATTACTTCATGACATATGGTGTCCTATAAGCTCGCTAAATGATCATATTAACGATGAAATGTTACAGAATGCTCAGATTATAGATAATGTGACAGTTAAGGATATGATTCAATATGGGAACTGGAAATGGCCTCAAGATTGGATAAACAAAATTCCTGCATTGGAAATGCTTACTGTACCAGCACTGAGTCAAAACATCTTTGATGAAATGGTATGGCTGAACAAGGACGGAAATGAAGTGGATTTTACAGTGGGAAATGTGTGGAAAGACACTAGAGAAGGGGGTAATAAAGTCAGTAGGGATAAAGTTGTATGGTTTAGTCAATGTATTCCGAGCCGTGCTTTTATTTTGTGGCTGACAATGAAGAATAGACTACAAACACATGATAGAATGATGAAATGGAATCCTACAAAGGTCTACATGTGTGGACTGTGTGAGAAGCAACATGATTCGTTGGATCATTTATTTTTTCAATGTCAGTATTCTGCTCACATTTGGGATGATATGAAGGAAATAATGGAGTATCAAAAGGCTCCTGATAAGTGGCAAGATGTTAAGCATTGGTTTAGCAACAAAAAGAGCAACAATACGATCAAGAGTGTTATTCAAAGATTATGTTTTGCAGCCTGTGTATACATGATATGGAAGGAAAGGAATGCAAGATTTTTTGGTAATAATAAAATCCCAAAGGAGAAGCTGAAGATGCAGATTATAGATATCATCAAACACAGAATAGTTAGTTTGAAATTTAAGGATGGGATTGCATATAGAAATCTAAAACTTAAATGGAATATATAGTTGTTAAACTGCACAGAAATTTGAATAGTAGAGGAATTGGTATAGATAGTTAGATGTGTAGAATAGATTGGTAAGATAGTTATTTGTTCATTTGGGAATGCCCAAGTGTTTTTGATGGATTGTAATGTTTTTGAGATATAATAAAATGAAGGGCAGTAGCCATTTTTGGGAACTAAAAAAAAAGAAGTCTTGTGATTGTTTGATACGCATCTCTTCTTTGCTTTTGTAGAATTTTTTGGAGTAGCTTGCAAGGTTTCGATGAGGTTTATTACAGCCTCATTCGACTGATACATGTGTTTTTTACAGCTGCTGTTTAATTTGCCTAAAAGATTATTGTGAGGGCTTTGTTTGCTGGTAATTCACAGCAATAAAAAAGGTTGTGAGGGTTCATTTTAGGCTGGAAGAAAGTCCACATAACTGTTTTTTAGGGGTTTAAAATGTATTTAGTATGTGTTTGTAAGTTTGACCATATAATGTAGAATTCAACTGATATGATGGGTTAATGGTAATCTTATAAATTATGGGGAGTGATATATTTACAACAACTTTTAGCCACTCACAATAATGCATGATTTGTAGAGTTGTACACTATACAACATAACATGTACATTTGTTGTGAATGGCAAAAACCTATAGCTGCATTCGTGTATAAAACATCCGAGAACATTTTAAGTGACTTTTGACCCATTTACTTTTACCCAATGTATTAAAATGTATCTTATTTGTAGGTTTTCAAGTTTACGTTTAAGTTAAGGGTTAGTTTTAAAACTATCGGTGGACACGTACCTTCCAAACCTGACTTAATATACCTAATTTGGCTTGCTTTGAAAGTAAGTTAAAGACACAAGAGAGGTTGTCCTCATGGAAGCATTCTGAATATATTAGCTCTTTTTTATTCAAAGTCTCCACTTGAGTCTCATCAATATTTGTTTTTCATGTGCGAATTTTTAGTCCACATGGTTGGATCAGTAGTAAACACCATGCAAAGGTTGGAGGGCCTTTTCTACCATTTAGGTAGAAAATGAAAGCAGCCTCTCTACTTAGGTAGAGGTAAGGTCTGCCTATATCTTAACCTCCCCCATACACCGTCGAGATATTGGGGCTCAAAACCCGCGGAAGGCGGCAATGAGCAGTTTCTTTCTTTCTTTTTGATTTATAGAAACCATATATAGTCACAATTTAGATTTTGTGTATTATTATGTGCAAATCTCTACTACTTTATAAAAATTATCACACTCTCTCTCCTAACACTTTTCAACACTCTCTCTCATAAAAATGTCCCCATGTGAAATGACCATTCTACCCTTAACAAATTAATTAATTTCTCACTTTTTTTCATTAATTTAAACATCTTCATTTAAAATACTTATAATACCCTTAATGAACTAATTTACAACATAGACCCATCAACTCTTAAAATAACTACACTACCCCTTTTACATTAATTATTTTTACAATAATAACCACACCGCCACCACCCTTCACGCCACCACCACTGCCAACCACCACCACCACCACCACCACACTACCGCCAACACCACACCGTCACCACCACCACCGCCGCATTGCGCGGGTAAAATGCTATATTATGTAATTATTATTTTTCCTATTTAGATGGTAGGGTTGTTTGGTATGTTCCTATATATAGGGCTTCTGTTTTATAATAGAATATATATATTATATAATATATAATACATACATACATATATATATATATATATATATATATATAGATTTTCCTTATTTTGAGAACCATTTTTTTTAAGAACCATGAGAACTCTCAAATTATGTATTAGATCACATGTTTTTTTTTCCATTCACATGTGAAATGATATAAAAAAGTATGTTGTAGAAGAAACTTTTTTAAAAAATCTTCAAAATAGCCTTTTGTGAACTTGTGAATGAATATGTTCACGTTTTCGTTAACATGTGAACAAACGGGTATATATAAGGTTTTGAAAAAAAAATTCTTCTGCAACATATATTTTTATAACGTTTCACATGTGAATGAACAAAAAAACATGTGATCCAATACATAATTTAAGAGTTCTCAAGGTTCTTACAAAAAAATGGGTTCTCAAAATAATATATATATATATTATATATATAATTATATATATATATATACATACATATATATATATAGGGTATTCTGTTTTAATGAGGAGGCATCAAGTTTTCCAAATCTTTACGAATATCCCAAAAGGGTATGGTGTGAAGTGACAAAGTTGGATTATACTCCTAATGACTGTAATGACCTAAGTGTATATATAAAAATATGTATGTTATAAGTCCATTTGGAGTATATTAAAAGATTAGTTGTGGCCTTGTGGGGGCTATGGTTACATCTGCAAAAGAGGAATTTGAAGTTGTTTCAAGAGAAAGAAAGAAATGCGAGTGATTTATGTAAAATTATTAGGGTTAAGTATCTGGGAATGTAAGTAACTTTTACACTTTTCCTATTGTGTGAATGTAACTTTCATTTGGTTCATGTAAGTAACCCGCTAAATCGAAAGATTAATGTAAAAATTTTAGGTTGACCAATCAAAAACATCTATGTGGCAGCTCATATGGTTTGCCACGTATACACTTTTACATTAATAATTCAATTTATCCGGTTAGTTAAATAAAATGAACCAAATGAAAGTTACATTTACACAATAAGAAAAGTGTAAAAATTACTTACACCCAGAGACTAAACCCAAATTATTAAGGATGTAGTCAAACTGAGACTAATGTGCTGTTCTATCACCACCATTCTTTTGAATGTAAGATGTTGTCTACAAGCATATTTTGAGGCTCGGGTTATTTTAACTGCAGCTTCTGAATGTTGCTAACAGAAGGTCTTTTATGGGCATACTACATATAATAACTTATCTGTCAAATTTTTACTGTTTGTTACAATTTGGCAAATTCATATACCCAGTTTACAATTGGGTCTCATTTGAATTGTTATGCATTTTACCATGTGTTTTGATGTGTAATGATGATGAAAAGCGAAGTTTCAGTCCCTAAGAAGCATGGCTGTATATTGTTAAGTTTTATCAGTACTAATATCGAGTTCAAAGATTTTCGGAAGAAGTCAACTACACCTACAACTTTATTTAGGGTACAATCTTTGTTTAGTTTTGAGAACATCAGCATGGACTACTAATAATGTTTTATTGAATCATTGCAGCTCAAACCTTCTAAGAATCATGAACTTGGGAGGCGGTGCACATGTTCCAGAAGGTTGAAGAGGATGACATTGTTGATCCTAGGATTGAGCGAATCAGGATTGCAGCTCGCGTGAAAGAAAGTAATGAGGAGGTAAGCGTCTTTATCAATTTCGTTCTACTCTGACCTGGTAGGTGGGAAAGTTTGTTTAGGGTGTAATGTTATCTTAGATTATTATCGAGATGACTAAATGGTTGGGTTGAGTAATGAGTTAAAATGTGTTATGGTCAAATAAGTGATTTTATGAGGTCAAAACAGGTCTAAATGTGACTTATACTGATACGTCCAAAGGTGTATCAATATACCAAAGTATATTATACACAGAACAGTTGTAGAGGGGGTGAATACAACTTTTCTTAATCTTTACAAACTTTTAAATAAAAATGTTTTAAGATTCAGTTTATATATATTAAGCAAGTAAGTAAAGAGCAGGAATCATTAAAACAGTAAAGCAGTAAAGAAACAAAGACATTCTTGAACACAGATTGTGGTTTTTAAAGTAATCCTTTATTAAGAAATAATATATACAAAGAATTACAAGGTTGTTGCGGAATAAAGATAGCCTATATATATCTAAACAACCTCTGAAATGACAAACTACAATCAATAAGTTCTAGCTCAAGAGAATCAGCCCAAGCTGATCTCGTACAGACTAAGCTGTGTATAAGAGCAGAGAAACTTGTGTGAAGAATGATTCTCAGGAAATGCCACACATATGCAATCCATGAATGAGGCTTTTATAGGCGAAAGCGCTCCTTCACTTGGTGTCCGTTGCAGCCACGTATTCTTCATTCAGTGGATGATAAAGGAATAATCAATCGTGCCTTTCATAGTACTTGTGGTCCCCCACGTACTGACGCACATTCTTCATCAACCAATAAGAGTATGGACACGCATATGTAAAACCAACCACCAACCTAGATCCTAGGATTCTTCCTAGTCACGTCATTTGTCTTTATCTTCAATCCAGGTTGTTATCTTCACTTGATTGTCAGACACAGATTGGGCTGTTTGTCAAAGCACCAATCTGCCTAAGTGTTTCCAAGCTGACTGCTAATCCCAAGCTGTCTTCCACTAACAGCTTGGTTTTCTATCTTCAATCCTCCTCTTCGACTTGGACTGAATGCTAACACATTGTTGATGCAGCTTGAATAACACTTGCTTCCATAAGATTTTACAATTACAAAGTATGAAGCATGATCTGGGTCAGTTACAAATCGCAAGCTGTGTCAGCTTAGTCTGACCCAGATCAGATTACAAGAACCAAAAGATTACTAAGTGTTTATAGGTCAGATTTATCATCATTAAATTTACAATTAACATTGGGACTCAACAATCTCCCCCTATTTGATGATGACAAAACCCAACTACACTCCTAACTATCAGCTTACAAAGAATCAAAGTAAAATGAGACTAACAGATTGTGACCCTTTGAATCTTTTGGGTTCTTTTGAACTGAAATGAAGTTTTAACAAAGAAACTAGATTTGTACAACTGTTTTTGCATATATAGAGAATAAAGTAAAGATATTACATGATATAACTATTCTCCAAGCATTTCTATAGCTTCTTGCTTAACTTCAAATGATGGGGCAACTTTCACATCTAACTGCCTATCTAAACCTTCATCAATAAGGAACTGCTCATACCCATTACCTTCTTCACTAAAATTTCTGCAGAATCTGTATAAGGTAAAAAGGTGCATAGCTGGTACCTGTTGTAGTTCAGCAGTCCTTTGGAAAACCAATTTCCCTCTTGCATCCACAAAATACATCCCATGTTCAGGTTCAGTGATGAACATCCCACATCTTGCATTTTCAACACCAGCAGGTAGAAAAAGATTAAGATTATTCAGAATCTTGTCAACAACACCACAAGATAATTGTGCAAGCAACTCTGAAGGAAACAGGTTTTTGAGAAAAACTGTATGATCACCTCCAGGAGCATTAATACTTTCAAACCTTCTTCTTTTCTTCTTTAGTGGCTCAGCTGACTCATCTTCATCATCCATATCATATGCTTTTGGTCTTGGAAGGCCAGTGATATCAATCTTGTATTTCACAATTACAGTCAACTTCTTTTCAATGGCTTCCAAGACTGTCTCTTTGTGGATTCCAGATATACCAGTTATGATATTATGTAACTTCACCCACTCAGTGTATCCTAGTTCAAACAGTTTGTCAAGATCATGGGTTTCCCAGCTTGTTTCATATCCTTTTCTAGTAAACCTGATGCTGGGAATGTTCTTTCCTTTTCTTCTTTTGAGTAGGACTTGGATGATTGGCTCTGGATGCCTTCTATAATTAATATTTTCAGTCACCTTTCTTTTCTCCAGAGCCTCCCACCAATCATGGGCTTTAACACTTTTCTCCACATCTTTCACTTTCTGTGATGGTTTAGTGTGAACCACCACTTTCTTGCTTTTGCCTTTGCCCGCATCTTTCTTCTTGGATCCAATAGCTGCAAGGTCTTCTTCATCTTCCTTATTCAATGTCTCTTGAAGAACCTTGGCAACTTCAGGATCAGATTCAACAGCAGCCATCCTCTCTCTCTGTAATCTGTCCTCCTTGATCATTTTGTATGCCACCTCAACTGTTACCCCAAGCTGTGGAGCTTTTTCAATTACAAGCTCCCAATCTTTTTCTTTGTCAGTTATGATCTTCACACCACTTGACCCACCTTCTGTTGGCCTTTTCTTGAGCATGAACTGGGACAGAGTGGATGTGTCTTCACTTGAAGAAGATTCAGCAATTTGTTCTTTGGGAGCTGGGTCAGCTTGCGATGGCACAACTTGTACAGGAACATCTTGGGAGGACTTCCTTTTCTTTTCAGCTTTCTTAACTTTTTCAACTCCAACATCCTTCCTTATATCTCCCATTTCAACATCAACAGTCTCCCCCTTAGTTGTATCACTCTCCTTTTCAGCCTCTTCATTCATTTTTCCAACATTTTCACCACCAGACTCAGATTCTGGTATTTTTATCTCTTCTACAGTTTCCTTCTCACCTTCCACCCTAGAACCATGCACAACCATTCTTCTATCATTGGCTGCCTCCTCAGCTCTGGCCTTATTCTGTCTTTCTTTCAGTTTATCAAAATATTCTTCAATTTCCTTGTCAACCTGAGCTTGTTGTCTTTCTCTTTCTAGCTCCATTTCAGCATCACTCATAGCACTCTTTTTCTACTAGCATTCTTCTCACAATTTTTGTCATCATCAGCAGGGAAAGAGCTCACTGGAGTGGCAAAGAGGCCTTTAAGATCCTGGTTGATCAAGTCAATCTTGATATTAGTGAGACAGCAGGCTCTTCTTAGCTCAACATAATCCTCATGGAGGAGTCCAATTTTAGATTTAACACCCTTAGAAACTTCAATCAGATCATTCTTGAAATCTGCTTGTGACTTGTTTGCAGATCGAAGTTCTATGGTGACTTCCCTTGTAAACTTGGTTGCTGCATTCTCAATTTGACTCAGAGTACTCTTGTTTCTTTCCTTCTCTTCATTGATTGCTTTTGTAAGACCATCAAGAGACTCTGTCAGCTTGCTCTGGTTCTGCTGCATCAAATCAACTGCTTTTATCACACTTTCTTTCAATGCAGTCTGATCATGACTCAGGTTATCCACCTTCTTGTCCGTCAATTCCTGATCCTTTTGGATCTTTTCCAAGCATTTGGTCAGCTGTAAGCTCTCAACCTTAGAGGTTGAAATGAACTCAGTGAGCTGACCCACCACATCTGAAAATGAGATAGTGGCAGCTTGGGAAGAACTTGCAGTTGGCTTAAAAGCCACTGACTCTGGAAAGAGCATCCTGCAATCCTTAATATCAGGGTCATTGAGCTCATATAGAAGGGGGTGGTGTCACACCCGCCCTATCCGGGGTGCGACGTACATGGATTCACAACACAAGATATACTGAACGACACAAAACGTTGTCGTTTTTAAAATACATTTATATAAAAAACATTGTTCACAAATTTATATTACAATTTATGAAAGATATATTATTCTTGAAAACATTTATTTAATATTAAACAATATTAAATAGTAGTCCGAGACTTTAGCAAATTGATGAGTCAGTCCTAAAGCATGAGGGTGGTCCATGGTTCATCATGTTGTATGCAGCGGAAAAATGTCCCATGTATAGAGTATTATCTAATCACCTGAGAATACATGCTAAAATATGTCAACATAAAGTTGGTGAGTTCCATAAGTTTTTCATAAAAAAAATATAGTTTAACGAAATACCAGAGTTCAGAGTGACCATTGCCTTACCGCAATGTCAAGTAGTATGATACAATATACAGCAAAGAGTATCATATGTTTTTAATTAAAATATAGAGTATGAACCACAAGATTTAAGTGTGACCATTGTCATTCCACAGTGTTGAGTAGCCATTGATCAAAACCAATGCTAAATAAGAGAGTAAATGTATACATCAAGTTCTAAGCTCATGAAACGAAACTCGACAGTGTTTGTTGCCTCAGAGTAGGTACCTTGTTCAGGGTACCCTAGTCAGCTGTATATTACA
Organism: Erigeron breviscapus; assembly: GCA_034093135.1. Lineage (NCBI taxonomy): Eukaryota > Viridiplantae > Streptophyta > Magnoliopsida > Asterales > Asteraceae > Erigeron > Erigeron breviscapus. Next base: position 5,816,785 of record CM067170.1, on the reverse strand, counting down.
TCCGTTTAAACCAGTTGGAGCGACCAACCCGGATGGGATGTCAATCCCAGATAGTACTATCCAATATACCCCCGTTTATGTTTCCATAATTAATCGTTCATGATAGAGAGGACTTTAGGTGAACAGAGCAACTTAGAATCAACCATATATACATTTCTGAAAATACTTGTGTTCATCATAACAGTAAAGAGTTTGTATTTCACCCCAAAGGTAAAATAGAGTAAAGTTACAAAATATAATATAATATATAAATTTGTAAATATGCATATAAGTATATTACATATAATATAACTTTGAAAATATACATATAAGTATAACAAGTAGTTTTATTGCATGTATTTCAGTCCCCAAATAAATGTATAAATAATTGAAAAGGGGAGTATGAAGACTCACCTGTCAATAGTAGTAAGTAGGTGTAACAAATAACAGTCTTGTGTACGTTAACCTGTTGATAGAGTTCTTTGGGTAGTTGATGGCGGCAGAAGGTGGTGGCTCACGGTGGTTCTGTGACGGCGATATGCACTCGAGTGAATCTCTTTGATGTCCTTAACGTCTGGTAGTGAAGAATAGGTGGTGGTGGTTCGTGGCTTCCTTGGGTGTTAAGGAGTCGATGCTGGTGGCTAAAAGAGTACTGAACAGTAGCAACAGCCGTAGAAGGTTGTGCTTAAAACGAGCAGCAGCAGTTGTTATGGTGGTGGTGTTTTCTTGGTGAACAGTAGTAGTAACCAACGAGCAGAAACAGTTTTGTACGGTTTGGTAATGATGGTTTCTTGGCAGTGGCAGTTCGTGTTTGTAGTAGTAACAAAACGATAGCCACAGCAGCAGGTCAGCAGCAACAACAAGCAACAGTAGCAGCAATTATAGAGTGGCAGCAGTAATAACGAGTAGTAGCAACAAAAAGGCGGCATCAGTAACCGAGTCACATGCAGTAGCAGTGGTATGTGGTGGTGTTGCCTAGAGATGGTGGTGGTGTTGCCTAGAGATGGTGGTGGTGTTTGCAAATAGTAGCAGAAGCGGTTGAAGCAGCAATGGTTCCAAAGTAGCAGCAACCACAAAGTAGCAGCAGTAGCTACCGTAGCAGCGGCATCAACAGTAGATTATGGTGGTAGTTCGAAATATAGTGGTGGTGACCGACCATGGGGTTGTTTGAAGAGGATGATCAATAACAAGCAACGTATATAAATATGATGATATAGCAATATCTATATCTATACGTATATACATATATATTTATATGTTTGTATGCGTGAATGCCGAGAATCATAAGGAGGAGAAAGCTTAAGGAAATCAAAACAAAAGAAACATAAAATAATACTCATGTGTGTAGTGTCGGCAGGAGGAGACAAAGAGATTTGAAGAAAATTTGGCCAAAATAATCTCTTTATGTGTTTGTATGTGTGTGTTGTGTATGCAAGTGTACGTTATATATTTTATAATGTACTGTTTCTGTTTGTTGCCTTACTGAAAGTTCACAAGTGACACACTATAGCCTCACATGTTGTTGAGATTTTTGGACTTCACTGGAGTTTACAAAACTTATTCACGGATCGATTGTTTTTACATAATTGTTGTACCATCATTATTATTATTATTAACATGATAAAAAGATATTAGTAGTCATTAGCTAAATTATTTCGCCCGTGATTTAATCTAAATAGTTGACGTTATATTGTCAAAATTTAAATGTATCCTTCATTAGTCGTCTTTTATCAAATTTATAAAGTAAAGGTGTATTGTTAGTTCGTAATTGTATATTTGTATACAATTAGATGTTTACGAATTATCTATAAGTTGTAAAATGATATAAAATAAATATTTAAATTTCTTATTATTTTATAAGTTATTTCAATGTATTTTTGTGAAAGATTAATAATAATATCACGCACGTTGAATATTTGGCATCTACATATATATTATATAAAAGAACTCAAGTATTTATTTTGTTCTATTTAGAATGTTACAAAAAAAATAAATTGTTTAAATTTTTAAATTTACTCGGATTTTTGTCAGTTGTTACAGGTGGAGGCTTAAGGAGTTTTGGTGAATTTGCTCATGAGAGTGAGTCTCATGAGTAGATTTGTCAGAAATGATGATGAGTTGGTCAGCCTGAGAAAGATTAACGTTTGGTTCAGGCTAAGGGCCAGTGGGAATGTGTTGATCTTGATTTTGATCAACTCCTCCACTGGCATCAGAGCATCCCTTGAGGATGGATGGGCAGACTCATCATCGAATGAAGAATCACTTCCGGAGATAGTGATCATATTCTCATTGACATCGTGAGGACCATCAATGGTTCCCTTTGCTACACAAAGGGCTGACATAACTGCCTTAAAGACAGCCATGTAGCCTACAGAATCCCTCTGTCCAAGGACAGATGCAAACGCAGACTCTGCAGGTGTAATGTTTTGTGTATTTGATTGCCCTTCAACAGAGGTGTGTTGTTGCACCAAAGTATCCTTAGGGAGAATTGAGGCCTGTACCCCTCCTTGTGACATAGAAGGGGCATTGACAGCCTGTGCAGACTCAGAGTGTAAGAGAGAAGGAGTCTGATCAGCTTGGGGAGGAGAAGCAGTGTCACCAATGCGTTCGATACTTCTCTCCTTTGGCTGACCATCCTCAGAAATGATGTGCATAGACTCTGACTCATTTTGGATCTGGGCTAGATCCTCTGTTATCCCTTTAATGATATCATCAACCTTTTGGGAGGCTGATGATGGCGATTCATGTAAGTCTGTGTAAAACGGATAGCCGACAACCAGTCCATACCCACGATTACGTCAAAACTACCGATATCAAAAGGCATTAAGTCTATGTAAAACGGATAGCCGACAACCAGTCCATACCCACGATTACGTCAAAACTACCGATATCAAAAGGCATTAAGTCTATGTAAAACGGGTAGTCACATAATTCTAACACACAATCACGAACAATTTGGCTAATTCTAGACAATCCACCATTTACCATTTCAAGTTCAAAGTAATAAGACAATAGGCTAAGACTTGCATCGATCAACGGAATGAAATCATTGGAAATGAGGCTATAATCGGCCCCGGAATCAAATAACACGGTAGCATATTGGTGATTGAGAAGAAAAGTACCTGCTACCACGTTTGGATCAACACGAGCCTCGGCCGCATTTACGGCAAAAGCTCTTCCACGGGGAACGAGTTGTTGTTGAGGAGCTTGTTGTTGTTGACCTTGATTTCCTCGGTTTTGATTTGGACCGGCAATTTGCAATTGATTCGGATGCACGATCACTTGAACTTGTTGGCCGATGAGATTTGGGCATCGGTTACGATAGTGGTCTTGGCTACCACATTCATAACAACTGCCCCGGGCCATTTGGGGGTATCTAGCATTTAGTGGAGCAACATTTAATGGAGCAGTTTGACGAGTAGGACAAAATCTTGAGGTGTGACCCTGATTGTTACAAATAAAGCAAGCATCACATCTCACATTATTTCGATGATGACGGTTACACCTAGGGCATAAAGGACTTGTCCCAGTATAACCACCCTTTTGCGGTTCAACTCTCGGTTCAACCACCGCATATACCTTTCCACCACGACCATGGCGCTTATTATTGCGCCTATCATCTTTCTTGGTGCCACTCGACTCTGGCGTATCTTTTCTCTTGTTATCACTTTTGGCTATTTCACCACCCTTCACCAGCTCCATGGTGACACTAGCAGTTCGGTTAATGGCTTCATTGATTGTCAATGGCATGGTGGGATGAGAAACAAGTACCCTCACTTTGTGGGGTAAGCCAACCACATATTTTTCTACCTTTCGGGCCTCAGGTCTCACAAGATGAGGAATGAGTCTAGAAAGTTGTCCGAAGCGGCGAGTGTACCCCACATGATCGGCTCCCTTCATGGTGAGCTTAGTAAATTCTTCTTCCAAATTTCTCATTTCATATGGTGGGCAATACTTGGAGATGATCATTTCTTTGAAATTTTCCCAAGGTATGGAATTTGCGAGGTCAATCCCCAAAGTATCCTTTTCTACATTCCACCATTCTAGAGGATCACCTGCTAACATACCGGTGGCATGAGAAACTCTTTGATCCTGAGTACAACCACTTCTAGGGATCACAGATTCAATCTTCTCTAGCCACTCTAAACAACCGGTGGCTCCACCTTCACCCTTCCATTCCGGAGCTCCACAAGCTTTGAAATCTTTGAAAATACAACCTTGGCGGTAAACATTGTTGTTTCTTGGTGGAACAAAAACATTTTCCCCGTTCCCATCACCATTCACATTCTCATTTTCATTTTCATTTTCTGCTTCAATTTCCGGTTCTTCTTGTTCATTTCATAACATTTTCCCCGTTCCCATCACCATTCACATTCACATTTTCATTTTCATTTTCATTTTCATTTTCATTTTCATTTTCATTTTCATTTTCATTTTCATTTTCATTTTCATTTTCATTTTCATTTTCATTTTCATTTTCATTTTCATTTTCATTTTCATTTTCATTTTCATTTTCATTTTCATTTTCATTTTCATTTTCATTTTCATTTTCATTTTCATTTTCATTTTCATTTTCATTTTCATTTTCATTTTCATTTTCATTTTCATTTTCATTTTCATTTTCATTTTCATTTTCATTTTCATTTTCATTTTCATTTTCATTTTCATTTTCATTTTCATTTTCATTTTCATTTTCATTTTCATTTTCATTTTCATTTTCATTTTCATTTTCATTTTCATTTTCATTTTCATTTTCATTTTCATTTTCATTTTCATTTTCATTTTCATTTTCATTTTCATTTTCATTTTCATTTTCATTTTCATTTTCATTTTCATTTTCATTTTCATTTTCATTTTCATTTTCATTTTCATTTTCATTTTCATTTTCATTTTCATTTTCATTTTCATTTTCATTTTCATTTTCATTTTCATTTTCATTTTCATTTTCATTTTCATTTTCATTTTCATTTTCATTTTCATTTTCATTTTCATTTTCATTTTCATTTTCATTTTCATTTTCATTTTCATTTTCATTTTCATTTTCATTTTCATTTTCATTTTCATTTTCATTTTCATTTTCATTTTCATTTTCATTTTCATTTTCATTTTCATTTTCATTTTCATTTTCATTTTCATTTTCATTTTCATTTTCATTTTCATTTTCATTTTCATTTTCATTTTCATTTTCATTTTCATTTTCATTTTCATTTTCATTTTCATTTTCATTTTCATTTTCTGCTTTCATTTTCCCCGTTCCCATCACCATTCACATTCATATTTTCATTTTCATTTTCATTTTCATTTTCATTTTCATTTTCATTTTCATTTTCATTTTCATTTTCATTTTCATTTTCATTTTCATTTTCATTTTCATTTTCATTTTCATTTTCATTTTCATTTTCATTTTCATTTTCATTTTCATTTTCATTTTCATTTTCATTTTCATTTTCATTTTCATTTTCATTTTCATTTTCATTTTCATTTTCATTTTCATTTTCATTTTCATTTTCATTTTCATTTTCATTTTCATTTTCATTTTCATTTTCATTTTCATTTTCATTTTCATTTTCATTTTCATTTTCATTTTCATTTTCATTTTCATTTTCATTTTCATTTTCATTTTCATTTTCATTTTCATTTTCATTTTCATTTTCATTTTCATTTTCATTTTCATTTTCATTTTCATTTTCATTTTCATTTTCATTTTCATTTTCATTTTCATTCCCGTTCCCATCACCATTCACATTCACATTTTCATTTTCATTTTCATTTTCATTTTCATTTTCATTTTCATTTTCATTTTCATTTTCATTTTCATTTTCATTTTCATTTTCATTTTCATTTTCATTTTCATTTTCATTTTCATTTTCATTTTCATTTTCATTTTCATTTTCATTTTCATTTTCATTTTCATTTTCATTTTCATTTTCATTTTCATTTTCATTTTCATTTTCATTTTCATTTTCATTTTCATTTTCATTTTCATTTTCATTTTCATTTTCATTTTCATTTTCATTTTCATTTTCATTTTCATTTTCATTTTCATTTTCATTTTCATTTTCATTTTCATTTTCATTTTCATTTTCATTTTCATTTTCATTTTCATTTTCATTTTCATTTTCATTTTCATTTTCATTTTCATTTTCATTTTCATTTTCATTTTCATTTTCATTTTCATTTTCATTTTCATTTTCATTTTCATTTTCATTTTCATTTTCATTTTCATTTTCATTTTCATTTTCATTTTCATTTTCATTTTCATTTTCATTTTCATTTTCATTTTCATTTTCATTTTCATTTTCATTTTCATTTTCATTTTCATTTTCATTTTCATTTTCATTTTCATTTTCATTTTCATTTTCATTTTCATTTTCATTTTCATTTTCATTTTCATTTTCATTTTCATTTTCATTTTCATTTTCATTTTCATTTTCATTTTCATTTTCATTTTCATTTTCATTTTCATTTTCATTTTCATTTTCATTTTCATTTTCATTTTCCCCGTTCCCATCACCATTCACATTTACATTTTCATTTTCATTTTCATTTTCATTTTCATTTTCATTTTCATTTTCATTTTCATTTTCATTTTCATTTTCATTTTCATTTTCGTTTTCATTT
>CM067170.1:5747584-5809185 GCA_034093135.1 Erigeron breviscapus | reverse complement strand
CGAGTTGGGACTTACAAGAACTGGTAGAAACATGATTCTTGGCATCCTGCTCAGCCAAAGCTCTCTCAGCTTTGTTCTCTTCAGTATATCTGAAGGCTCCATAAAGAGAAGCAAGAGTGTGACTGTGCAAAGTTTTGCCTTGTCTTAAGACCAAGATTAAATTTTCCCATTTAGAAGGTAAAATATCACAAAATTTTTCCAACAAAATTTCTTTGTCTTTGGTTACACCTAGGGCTTTCAGTTGATTGACCAGATTTGTAAATCTGATGTAAGTCTGAGTTAAAGTTTCCCCAGGTACAGCAAAGAAAGACTCATATCTTTTGTTTAAAGCAACTTTTCTTGTGACAATTGTCTCATTTGTGCCTTCAAACTGTGTCATTAGTTCTTCCCACATTAATTTGGAATTTTCAAGTAAAACAAGAGTGGGCATAAGGGTTTCAGGAACTGCATATAAAATCATATTTTGTAACTTGGTGTCAAGGTCTACAAGTCTATGATCTTCCTCAGACCAATGATCATTCTCCTTAGGTGACTGCCTAGGAGTCCCATCGGTATTTCTGACAACAGTAGAAGCATTCATGGGGACAAAGGGTCCTTCTTTTAAGATATCGGGCAAATGTCTCTCAACACCAGCAATATACTTTAGCATGCATGCTTTCCATGTTTGAAAGTTTTCACTGTTCCCATCAAACTTGGGAACAGGATTATTTGGAAAATGTACGTGTACATTGTGAGATGGTATATTGTTGTTGATGATAGGGGGTGGAGTAGTGTTATTAGGTCAGGTCGTTCTTGTTCAAAGTCAGCCATCTATGCAGATCAAAGGTTAAAGAATTGATATAATTCAACCTTGCTGCTCTGATACCAATTGTGAGTCCCAAATATAGATGGTTAATTAAACCCGACTGGCAAGTACAACTGATCTTGATGGACAAGTTCAGTTTACGATCCAGATATGGATAACAAGAAACAATTGACTTGATATAAAATGTAAGAACAAATTGGCAGAAACTATATAAAGATATATATAAGTATAATCAAGTATGTAGCATTGAGACACGTTGTTTTCTTTCAAATGTATTTGATTTATTGATATATAAACAAATACAAGGATTGTTGCGGAACAAAGATAAACACCCAAGTGTATGTATCTAAACAATCCTGAAAAACAAGTGATCTAAATAACTTGGAAATACTCGTAAGTTTACTTAGAGTATATCTCACAAGTTGCAATGCTGAAGTTTCAAGCCCTTTGCAAGTTGTGAGAAGACTTTGTATTTATAGACCAAGTCCATGATGATGTGGACAAGATCGTACAAATGTGGTTGTGAGCATTTAAGGAATTAAACCTAATTCCTTACATGCTCATACTAGGAAGAGTATATAAGTCAGTTGATGTGACTTATAGTACTATGTTCCAAACCTATACTTTTACCTTGTACCTTTTATTAATAGATAAATCTATTAACTGGGTAAAGGTATGTAAAGTAAAAAGTCTTCCTCGTAATCAGTGTAAAGTGTTGTTAATACTTTATACTGAGATGCTTCAGTCTTCGATCTGGTAGAATCTCTCTTTGCTCGCTTCTGAGATGATTCTCTTCTTCATACTTCAGTCTTTGACTTCAGAATGAATGCTTCAGATTTATCTTGATCTGAACTGAAGTGAAGCTTCAGTGAAGGAATTCTGAGACATCTCAGAATTCTGTACAGACGTCTTCACTAAACTTCAAGCTATTTCTGAACAAATTATACTTGGTCGATTTCCGACCTAACACATAGAAACTCAAAAATCTTATTGTTTCATAGATGAAGGTTCATGTGATGCATATATAATATCAAATATCAATCTTACAAGTGCGTGCGGATAATCAACTCTTGCTTTTGTACGGTTTGCTTATAATATTGCTTATGGTTTTAGTCATTAATAAAGTGTGTAGTTTGACGGCCTCAAAATGAGAATAAAAGAGGAGGAAAAGTCATTATTAGCCCTGCATCTTCTATTCGTCGTTCTACTGATAAGCCACTACTACCTCGAAAATCTTTTCGTAATTCTATGTCCAAAATGCTCAGTAAACCTACACCGTTTCTACTTGGTGATGAGATTTCATGTTCAGGTACTAGAGGTAGGAATAAGCCATCAATTCAAGACGTTTAACTTCTTGATTTGCATATTTGGCAAGAAAACTACTACCGTTAGTAACTTTTATTTTTTAATGTCTTTGATATATTTGTGTGTTATATGTATGTGAAATTTGTTTGTAATCTAAAATATCTTTATATAAAAATTGATAACATTGAACACCTCATCCATGGATGTATGATTAGAATTGTACGTACTACTGAATATATAGAACTATATATATAATATTGAATTTTACTCCTTTATAGAACTATAATTTTTTTATTATGTGCTACATCTATCTAAACTACAATAGTTTACCAGTCTCACCTGTCATAAATAAACATAAGCCAAATCGACCCGTTTATAGGTAAACTTCTAATGTGAGTTGGTGTGAGAATGCTCAGATTTTTAATCATATGATTTTTATTAAAATGGTACTGTAAGCTCTATTGCAACCACTCCAATTCAAGCATGGGTGTAAGGAGCACTTTTAATTCAGTTCCGAATGCATAATACTGCAAGCTATGCTGCAAGCATTCCAATAAGCTGTTTGTTGTATTTATATATGTAAATGTGTAAAGTTTGAATTAAGTTTTATACTTTATGCACACTCTAGATTAAGGGCCCGTGTTAACACACGGGACACCCTAAAATAATCATTGCGCAAGTATGTTTTATATTTAGTTAACGTTACATAGTCCAAAAGAAAAAAATCTTCTAAAAGTTTTGATTAAAAAAAAGACATAATATGAGAAAAAAGTTTAACAAACAATTGATTGAATGTAAAGGACTAATAATAAAACATAAGTGTAAAATTTAAAGATAAAATTATTTTGTAAAAAAAAAAGCAGGAGTGTGCAGTTTTAATTAAATGAAATGTATAAAATGTTAAAAGAAAGGATCTAATTGCAATTGCAATTGCAATTAAAAATAAAATTGATTGCTTAATTAGATGACAAATCATCAATTGTATTTTAAAGGGTTTTTCTTTAATAGGGGTAAAGATAAGTTTTATCTATAAACCCTTATAAAACATATTGAAATTCTATTTAAGGTAATTTAAGCACTTTTTTCAATATCCTCATATTGCCCCTAATTCACACATTACTTCTAATTCTATAAATTTAAACACAATCAGACAAACACCCTACCATGATCTAACACACAGTAACTTCTTTCTCTCCTTCCTATTTACACACATGCATATCAATTCCTCCCTCATTTTGTATTATCATCACCGTTTAACCGCTGCAACGCGCGGGCACCAACCCTCGTAATTTATAAACCAAATAACATTTATTCAATTTCCAATTACCTAAATGAAGCTCAATTAAGCTATCCATGTCATCATAGTTTCATGTTAATTACATAAAAGTCCTTCAATTTTAAATTTTAGACCCTTTATATATTATTTTATAATCCTCATCTAATTAAGACTTCACAATTCCATTTTTTTATTTGATGTTATCAGATATATTTAATATTTTAATTATATATTTATCCGTAAAATATAAAACAAGTAAATAATGAAAGTTATTTACTTATGTTTACAAAATATTACAATACTTTCATATATTAAATGATCGTAAATGAAAAATCTTTAAAATTTATTTTAATTTATCACAGCTAACCAACTAATAATTTACTATAAATTTTAATGTATTTATAAACCAAACAACATTTATTCAAGGGCTAAGTACCTTATAATGTAACTAACTATAACCAAATGTCTATAGTAGGAACGAACTAAGGTTTTGGACATTGTATGTTAACAACTTGATAAATTGTCCAAATTATGTAATATGACATACGTGGCAACCCATATGAGCCGTCACGTGCAAGTTTTTGATTGGTCGGCTCATGATTTGAACATTTTTACTAAAATCTTAACACACTATTTTTTATCACTTCTAAAATTGAAAAAGGATATCAAACATGGACATGATATTTGTTACTTGTGGAAAAATTTACAAAAATAATTTGTTACGATAATAAATTTCATTGATAATTTAAAAGCAATATAATATACAAGTATATCATGAGAAATATGTTTATATTTGTTATTGATTTTTTTAACAACGAGTTAGTACTTGGTAGTTAGCATGTAACATTCGAGACACCCCGGTGACATCCAATTGGGCAGTATGCGGAGCTCGAACCATGCATGTCTGGGATGAAACTCGAGACTCTCCAATTGGGCAGTAAAAAATGTACATCATCAGAATCTTGAATTAAAGTTAAAAAAATTATTTAAGGTTGTAAGCGCATCGCGCGGGTCTAAGCACTAGTATTAAAATATATAAATTGTCATTTTTTTCTTTTTCTTTTTCTTTTGACACATGTGAGATGATTCTTCACAATTCATTAATGATTCAACAATTCATTCATGCATGTCTATTAATAAATGAATAAAGACAATTGTGAAACGTAGGAATCAAACACGTAATGAACACCGGTGACCAAAACAACGGTTTTAAAAAAAAGGTTTGAAGAATGTCTCCATCACCGGGCTTAAAAGGCTGACAAAATATCGAGACATGGATGAGACACGTAGACGAAGACCGATGTCTCCAAGACCGGGCTTAGATGATTTGGGCAAGGTCGGTGTCAACAACACCAGTCAAGCAATTATTTATCCAATCTTCATCCATTATTTATTCAATATTCATCCATCATTAGTTATTCAAATATTCAACAACTGATAGCGCTTTTTTATATAAATTTTATCAAGGCAAGCAAGATCGGATCGAGACAAGATCATAGAATCCTGTAGTCGAATTCGAGATCCTATAAGGATCCTACGTTTCGATAGATCTTATACAGGTCTGGATCATATTCGTTGATTTTAACATCCATGCTTGACATTTTACTTTGACATATATGCCGCATATCGTTTAAATATATTTTGACATAAGATATGAAAAACACAAAAGTGGAAACCCAAAGAGTTAAAGCCTTCTAACCACTAGGTAATAGCCTAGTGGCCACCAGCCGCCACTTTTCAGGAGAGGTCCTTGGTTCGAGTCTTGCCAAAGGCAAACTTGAGATAATCAGGTATTATTAAGTGGTTGAGATTCACCTGGACACTAGCCTAGATGGGGGATTAGTGGATACCAAATGATACATGGGATCAGGGTTCCCATTCAATTACCCCGAGTTAAGCCTTCTTTAATTCTTAAGTGGGGCATTGAATAAAAAAAGCTATATATATCATGTTTGGCGGGCTTGTTTTGTACCGGGCCTATGAAATTTATGAAACAATCTTGATTTTTTCAAAGACATAAAAACAATCAATATATTGGAGATGTACATAACTAATTCTAAGGTAGTCCATTTGTCAACATCTTGCGTTTTTTACAAATGATCTTAAGACAATCATGGGATGGTCAAAGAAGAGTTTGGAACCTGTCACCGGATACTCCGGTTTTACCTAGTGATCCATTGCCATTTTTCAAACTCTATGGTATATCTTTGTAGGATATCCATATTTTTGTAAAACAAAGAATAGTTACACCAAGGAACCACTTGAAAGGAAACGACATACCACCCTTCCAAGCTATGTTAGCTATTTTATTTTATTTTTTAAAAAAAAGAAAAAGGTAAATAGGTGGGAACTCTCTGGTGGCATGTACCGTTTTGGTACTCAAAGCGTCCGCCGCATAGAATTCATGTCCGGTAATTTACCATCCTCACACATGGATCAAAAGATATAGTTTCTCCACTTGCGTTTAGCAAGTTTTAAACCAGTGACCTCTAGCATTCATTTGTGGTCATATGATGACGATACCACCAGAACCTCGTTGGTTATGTCAGCTATTTTATCTTGTAACCATAGACAGATCTTAGTGAAGACAGCCCCTCCAAAATGTCCATTTGTTAGCGATCATATATTATATTTGGCAAAATGTGTTAAACAAATTTCAACTAGTTCAACTGGTTGTTAGCGATGATGTAACATTTTTCAATTGTGTTTGGCAGACGTTCAAATCCTTCTATCTCGTTTTCTTTTTTGACTTTTTTTCTATTTCATTGCTGCCTCTTTTTCTCCTCTTTATTTTTTATATCCATTTCATTTATAGTTTACTGGTACTAAACAACTATATACATGATGATAGACTATACAAGTGTATATTTAATTTTAAACATCATTTATCAGACATATAATGAGTAGCTTATTGTATGATTTGTTTAGTTATATAGATATAGAACTAGAGTACGTGATGATGAGTAGATCAACAAATATATATATAGAGATAATCGTAAAGTTATGTTTGATATGTTATGCGTAACACACCAACATCAAATGATTTATTTAACCCCCTCTGAAAAAATTTCAAGTTCCGTCTTGTAACTATTTTGCTTTTTGCATATATTTTTTTGAGTTAATTGCAGGATTCGTCCCTGTGGTTTACACACTTTCGTGGATTACATCCCTCCCTGAAATATTTAGTCAAATACACCCAAACTATCAAGATTAGTTGCGCTTTACGTCCCTCTCCATATTTCAGGGAGGGATGTAATCCACGAAAGTGTGTAAACCACAGGGACGAATCCTGCAATTAACTCTATTTTTTGATTATATATTATTGAAATAGAAAAATTCTGGAAAAAAGGTAATGCCTGGCTTTTCTAGTCCATTTAGACCTTTTAAATGTTCAATCTCGTTTTGTAAACATTGGCTAATATGCATATAGTCTCTACAACCTATTAAAGGCCCAGTAAGTTACAACCCATTTAATGGCCCAGTATATAGTCTATGAGCCAGCTAACCAATGCTCGATATTTTTCTCTTTCGACAAATAATATAGACGTTTGATCAAAAGAAATAAGTATAGACAGGTTAATTAGGCTACATCAGCCTTCCTCTTTCTTTTATTTCTCTTCTTAAACGAAACTCGGGAGCATCCATATTTCCTCTTCCTTCCCAAACTGAGGAGCACGGAACAATCCTTCCCTTTCCTTTCCTTCTTCTCCTTTTTCTCTTTAACAAACTCGGACGCACAGCCTAAGCCATTATGTGTAGACCCACAACTAGAGAGCCGGATCGGTTTGAATACGAGCTAATTTGATGAAACCAGTTTGGTTTTTGTTTCTTAAAAATTGGAAATACATCATCCAACCTACTACCTTTTTTAACCAACTTTACAACACTTATCTTAAAGCCCAATTGACATGCATAAATCAGGAATAAATAGTGCATTTAGGTTAAAATCAAATGATGACTTGTAATGATTCCCAACAACTAATTATAATTATTAAGTACTTAGGGTGCGTTTGGTTCACAGAATGTTTTTGTAAGGAATGAAATCAGTCAACGGAATTAGATTCCGAAGGAATGGAATTTGATGGAATGTTTTTTGTTTTCTTAAAATTCAAGAGAAGGAAGGAATCAAATTCCATCCAATAACCCCAAGGAATGGAGATTCCATCATTTGATTGAATGTTTACATTCCAATGGAATGTAATTCCATCATCTTTTGACAACCAAACATACCACAGAATGAAATTCAATTCCAATTCCATCAGATTCCATCAGAATCTGTGAACCAAACGCGCCCTTAGCATATTCATATTACAAAGTTTCCAAACTGTGAAGGTTGTTGTCACTTTATATTGTCGGCCCACCGAATTTGTAAAAGATATTGTATTGGATTTTAAAGAATATCTTGGTCAATAAAGTTTGACTAGTAGAATTCGGGTTTTGCTAAAAGAGATTTTAACAGGGTTGCAATCTATCTGTTTTTGCGTTTGGTTTATTTTTCTGCTTAGCAATTATTAAACTATACAAATTTAAAAATGGCATCATACTGTTACTAATAAATTATTACATATAAATCAATACATATAGCAAAAGTGATACATTAAATGTTAAAAAACATTTTATGAAGTTGTTTTTAGCAGCCCAACTATCAGAATATGACAATATGTTAAAAGTATTATGAATGGAGTGACCTAACCTAACGGCAAAAAGACGCCTGCTGAACCAATTTAGACGTACGGAGTCCTTAAGGGCCCCATATTATTTCTGTTCCAGGAAAAACTCGTTAATCCATCCACCCATAAATATACAACAAAATGATGCGATCATATAGTCTGATTGATACGTAACATAAAACCCGTCATTCATGGATCTCCTAGCCCCATTACTTAATGAATTTTCCAACAAAATACATAAGTTCTAATATATCTAATTAAATCTTACCTTGGAGTAAAGTGCAAAGTTATTCATTTTAGCTTCTGGCCTTATGGTTGTTTTAATTTTGTTGATCATTTTGTCGAGTCCTAACAAAAATTAGTTAAGCGTCATCATTGCCTTGATTTTCTACCTTACTTTTAGCGTTTTTAGTCTTTTTACAATTTAATTTATTCAGCTCTGTCTTACTAGCCGACATGTTATATACAAGAAAAATAATATTTGTATTTAACAGCTAAACCTTTCTTGTCAAAGTTATCATACACTACACGGGTTTTGCTAAACGAAACTCTAAGGCTTTAGTTAAGGTGCATTGGATAGTTGTATACTTACCATAAAATTCAGGGTGTGGACTTTTAATATGCAAAGGTACAATCTTTTTATGCACGTTAAGTGAATCCCTAAGGCTTCATTTAGCATTTTCCTACACTCAATAGTATGCATATTTTGCAAAAGTTTAATCATTACAATTCTTTGACCTTTGTATTAGGATTTTAATTTGGGTAAGAGCACCCCAATGAGGCATGTATTGGAACGTATTCAACTTCGAATACGGTGTTTACCGCACACCATTGGGTGTGTTCCGTATTCGGAGTGTATTGAATGAAATGGGGTGGCCACCACAATTGTTTTAGGAAATGTAGTGGAGTGTATTAGGCCTATCCTTATAAAGCGCCCCCCTCCGTCCGACGCACTTCCGACGCAACCACCATCTCCGACGCTAGTAGCACCAGCTACGTCTAGGCCGGCGTCTGGTTGTTTGTTCAGTTGTTAGACACAGTGAAGTGGTATCACGTGGGGCCCGTTTGAGTTTGAATGTGAATTGTTTTTTAATTATAAGAAAATGTGTTTTTTTAATTTTGTGAAAATAAAAATGATATAATAAAATAATGGATGAATAGTGGAAGAAGTGGGGTTATAAGGAAGGGGTGTTCTTGTGGTGTCTAGAAGAGAGAGAAACTGATGAATAGTGGAAGAAGTGGGTTATAAGTGGGGTATTATAAGGAGGTGCCTTAGGTATTGGGTGTGAATGAGGGATAATGTATTGGAAAGAGATTTTGCTGATGTGACGCTGATTTGTCAGCGTATTAAGTGTATTGGGGGACACCATTGAGTGCTCTAAATTGAAATTTTTAAAAGGATTAATCCTTTTCTTTTAATAACAGTTTTAACAGCTATCATTAAAATATATACAAAATAATTAAAAGTCTACTTTTGAATTTTATGATAGAAGTATAACGGATTTATACACGTTAATGACAACGCATAGGGCTGTAATTAACAAAACCCTTATTTTTATATATTTTTAGTATTGAACAATTTTTAGGCAAAACAATATTATATATATAACTTAACTTACTTTATGACCCAAAAGTATGATAGATTTTAAGACCTATGAAATTTAAGTTTACTGGAATGACGGAATACTATTATTAATAATAGAACTAGCAAGGCGATACTTGCAAGAAAAGTACAATTACAATACGTATTACAAAATACAATTGTAAATTGTTCTAGAGATACAAGTCGTACAATATAAAGTCAAGCTAGAATTTTCTCTGAGACTTTAGCTCCGAAGACTACGAACTGTGTGAAAAAACTCATGTCACTTACTTTAAACATGACATGAGTAAAACCTCCTCAACAGAAGCCGCACCACCAATTTTTACACTGTGACTATTGTAGTCTCGTACAAGTCCGGGTAAGACATATATCGTTATATTACACTATATGTCGTTATAATATTGTTGTCATCAACAATTACAAATTACAGAGTATGGATGGGGATTCGTTCAAGTTGTTTGAAGAGTAAAGTTAAAACGTTATTGACCCTTGGATCAAAATCAATGTTCAAGATTTATTGATCATCTCTTAATTTTAACCATTAATTATAATCTAATGGTCTAAATTCTTCTAACTTTTTATAAATAACTTGAAGGAATCTCTACTCACAAATATATACTTTTGGTTTGAAACTAGTCAAAATTTAATGAACAAATGTACAGATAAGATAGAATCTTCTGCCACCAATGCCAAAAGGATTCGCCCATATATGAATCGATTGATATAATAATATATATATAGTAAGACATATACTAACATTAGAAAAAATATTAGATAACATTAGATAAACGACCTAACAAATATTCTGTTGTTACTTTTACAAATAAAATATTGGAAACATCATACAAATCATCTTAAGGCGTTCGTTTTCAAAAAAGAAATCGCTATAGGTTCTCTAAAGAAGTATTTGGTTGGAAGATTTTTATGCAGGGAAAGGTAGTGAAAGCGTTTGAAAGTAAGAGTCCATATGGGTTTTATTCTATGGAGTATGAACTACCTCTATGTAATTTCCCCTAGAAATTATATATTTCACAGTGAGTAATGAGTTAATAGTCATAAATTAGCACTGCTTTTAAATAAAACCCCGATAAAAAATTTTCCTAAACTTTGGTAAAACAAAAGACAAATAGAAATAAATCACGTTTTTCATAAAATAACTAGTTTTAACAAACACCATCGCTTGATTATCATGAGTTTAAGTCATGATAATCGAATAGGCAATTTCGATACCGTAAATTCTCCGGATATGTGTAAAGAGCTAATTAAACATTATAATCCAACTTGTAGTGAAATAAGTTTAGAATGTCTTGAGTATTAAGCAACTTTTCACCGGTTTCATTATATCCTATTCATAATTCCCTTCTTGGACCATCAATGATAAAATATATTAATTATTATCTTACTTTATAAACCGATTGAAAAATCTGTAACATATAATTGAAAATTAAATATAAAAAGAAATGGAGTAGTAGTATAAAGTGTAAACAAAAAAGCAGAACACAATCCAAGCAAATCTTGTCATGTATAAAAGTTTGAAACTCTGGTAGAAAATGATAAGATGATAGAAATGAAAAAACAAGTCATTTCCCTTCCAAGTTACTCGTATTGTTTAGTGATTACGTCAAAATTGTCAAAAAGTCTACAACCTCACCTTTGATTACTAAAAGACAACATATTGAAAATGAAAACCACCTCAATTGACTCAAAAGTCAACAACTAACATCCATGTCCACATGAACCCGAGTCAACTCGTTCAGACTCGATATGGCTTTCTAGTTATGGTTCTACCTCTGAGTTATATGCGCCCATAAACTTTCTCTATAGTTATTGAATTGAAAATTCTAATTTGAAAATGGAGGAAATATTTTTTTAAGAGGTATGGTAGCTACATGGAATGGTATAGTAGTCACTTTATCCCGGCCTGTTATTATTAACTTAATATTCGTCTATGTCTATTTACATTTATACCAAAACTATAAACTCAAACACAATAAATTTCGCATCCAACATACCTTTTGTTTGATAAACTGGATTGGAGTAGAAACGTAAAAGATTAACATTTTATATTAGTACTATAAGCTTATGTTGACACAGAATTGGTCAATGGGAAGACCGATAGTAGATCAGTTAGCTTGTGAAGTTGTCAATATAATAGTATATCATACTGTCCAAGAATTTTACTCTTATAATAATAAGAGTAATAAATTTTTTTGACAAGAGTCAATGACACAAAGAATTTTATAAACAAACTCTTTCAAGAATAAGAAAAATATTGGTTTGGTTTGTCCATTAGATCGTGCCCTGTTCACCACGTAAATATTAAACTAAATAGCGGTATTGCTTATTCACATATCAATACAGTTTAAGGGGGAAATCTAAGAACATTTTGCTCATAATTTGATGATTTAAACTTAATACCTTAAAGTCTCAAATACTAATATATTCATCTTTTATAGTTGGTATATGACAAACCAAAAGTTAAAATTTATAGCAAAAAAATGAGTATATTCAGATGTTAAACTAGATTTTTTAAACATATCTATACTCGCATGTATTATTACTTCACCATTTTTTTTTCCTACTCATGAACTTATCAAACATCCCACTTTTGGGTGGTTTCTCTTGGATTTTGTTAGCTTTACACAGGATTTTGTATTCAATTAATAAATCACTCAAACTCCCCTTGATTTTAGCAAGATATTGAGGCTCAAGTGGGGTTTCTTTAAACAAACAGCTAGAGAAAAAATTATTGAAGAGGAATTGGGGAACATTCATAACTCTTACGAGTTAGAGTGCAATAAATTTATTATACAAAAGAGCACCATCATCATCCACCATCGAAAATCTGTGGAGTGCAGGTGCGATTTTATAAATCGACTGATTCACTATTTCATTTATACTAGTTATCGTATCCAGTAAACAAAATTATCATATATTCTGTCACGAATATCTTTTAGTATAAATAACAGTTAATCTGTTTTAATTATACATTGATTTTTGCTTTAAATATTATATATATACATATGCTTACACAAGATATAATATAGAGTGATCGACACGAATCATGCTTGTGTTTTACCTAAAAAGTCTGATTTCATCCTTTAACTTTAAAATTATCTGATATCATCCTTTATAGATGGAAAATGATCACGTTTCATCCTTTTCAAAAACGGACGCCCCCTCAAATCCGTTGACCCCCTCACGTGCTTTCCACGTGATCATATTCCATCTAGAAGTGCATGTGAAATCAGTCGATGACTGTTTTAGGATTTACTGAATGTGAGTTATGCAATAGGGGATGATATTTTCACAAACATATTTTAACCATACACGTACAATGCAACACGTATATTTTATTGCATACTATATAACTATATTTTTATGTATTTAGAATTTTAGATATATGGTTAATTTATGTTATGAGGATGTCACCCCTCTTTAATACAAAACTCAAAGGAAAATTAGTCTTCCGCTTTTGTTTAGACTTTAGAGCTCGATCCTCATCTTTAAAAGATGAGAGGCAAATTCTGTTCAAAAGTTGTCATTAGAAAATGGAAAAAAAAAATGATTTAGACACTAATTACCACGGATTACAATGATCCGCATTTTCAAAATATGTATCAATCATGTACCGTAAATG
The DNA here is from genome assembly GCA_034093135.1 of Erigeron breviscapus. NCBI lineage: Eukaryota > Viridiplantae > Streptophyta > Magnoliopsida > Asterales > Asteraceae > Erigeron > Erigeron breviscapus. Next base: position 5,795,886 of record CM067170.1, on the reverse strand, counting down.
AAGTTACGTCGTGATGAGAATTAGCATCCATTACACCAACAATAACCAAATTAGTGTAAACATAATTCCGAACTCCTTTATCATGTAATGTTGCATATTTCCATTCAGGATAATTTACGTGATACAAATTTTAAATTGTATTTGGGTACCCATGTTCAGAGCTAACCATATATGCATATTCTTAGTAATAGTTATTTAATGATTTACCAAAAATAAAAACCCACTAATAAATAGATAAAAGACATCATCGACTTGTCAACTTAAAGAGGCATATATGGTCTCATATACATGCATTTATCAACTCCAATGATACGAAAATTTGGCTCATACGTGACGATACTAAACATTATACTTTTGGTTAAAGTAACTTTACTTTATATAATACAAGCCAACTATAATATTACAAACCACCGCCAATTTGGTGTAGTGGTACAGGGCTACGAGGGAATAGATTGGTTCGTTATAGCCTTATAGGTAACTTGTTCAAACCTAAGTTGAACAAACCTAAGTCAGCGTTATCGGATATGAGGTTGTTTTTCGTCATTAGGTTATCTAAGTAACCGGAGTTTACTCGTTGACCGTTTAAAAAACTATAATGTCCTATATGATTAGATATTTTTTATAAGAAAACTATAATATAATATTATATATAATTAGATGTTGCACTATGAATATAATTTTATTACAAATTTGAAAAGTGTAAGAAAAACGTTTAAAGAAAGAAGGAATCTATATCATGTTGTGTTTCATCCTCCAAGATGAAGAAGCATATGGTAAAGGCCTTTTTGGCCCCATCTTTTTTCCCTTAACTTGGTCATGGAATGAAAGCGAGAAGGTCCACATGAACATTTCTTTTTCAAATAGGTAAACCCTTTTCCCACTTAAATTACCATAAATGGTGCAATTTAACCTTTTTTATGATTAAAGTTGTTAATAGTTTAATTGAGTTAAAATCACCGGATCCAATAATTAAATTTAACAATAGTAATAATAGTAAACATTTTTTTTTTGTACTAATAGTTTAGAAAGCTACAACATGTCTATGGAGATGTTCCATAATCATCACACGTCTTTGATTTTTTTAAACATATGGTTTTGTAAACATAAGACATGTGTTAAGTTATTCCTATAGTCAATTAAAAGCTATTCATAACCTTTAATTACAAGAACATATAAATTAGTAGAGCTCAAATAATGATCTATATATATATAATAATCTCTTACCCATAACCAAACTTATTTTTTTAAGAGTCAAAATACAATAATCACTAGTAAACAAATTTGTCTAGCAAACATTACACTATTACAGATTTTTATTATATTGTAATATTTCCAAAGAACAAAAGATTGTCTATATATGTTATATAGTATATACTGCCTGTATGTATTGGGAGTAAAATTACGGCATTTTTGTGATATTTTCGAAAAGAAAAATACATCTATCTTCCGTTTAAATTTTTCCCAAAACAATGATAAATGCTTGTATTGGAGATAAAATCCAAAATAATTTAAAGTTGTACAACATACATAAAGATATGTACAATGATATGAATTGGCAAAAGAACAGATGACCAAAATTTCAATAATTGAACACTTATTTTTGAATATCCCTTTTTTTTTCTTTCTTTCCTCACTTTTCAAATAGAGATTAACAAACCAAATTAATACGAGTAATTTTTAATACTACTAATTAACCACAAATCAATATCCTTCTATTCTATACAATCTCTCTTCAATTTCCTTACTATCCCTTTCCATCAAACCTACCAAATTACATTTCACCACAATCAACTCATAATTTCCCAAAAATAAAACAAACGCTACTTAATATAAATATTTAAAAAAACAAGATGATGATTGATTAAAGGAAACCCAAAACATATACCTTTTCATTTTCTTGACTCCAATCTTGTTTAATCCAATCCAATCACTCAAAACATCATATCAAAATCTAAAAAACAAAAAGTAAAGAAAAACTACGAATTAACATTCAACATTTTGGAAATGGGAAATTTTATTGGGAATCTTTTTTTTTTTAGCTAATTATAGTAAATTAATAATGCAATGAAGTAAATTTAATTTCTTACCTCTTTTATGTAGAATCATTTTGGTCTTCATCACCACTGTCAGTATTTTGTGAATGATGTTGTTGGTGGTGATCTAGTGAATGATTTTGATTTTGGTCTGAATTCATATTTAGACCACCTCGGGAATAAGCATTTAGAGCTGCCAACATCCCTAAATTATTACTTTCACTCATTCCCAAACCCAAATGTTGTGATGGTGGTTGTTGTTGTTGCATCAGCATTGACCCAAGTTGCAATGAATTCCCTCTTGAATTTTGTTGAAATGTTGGGTTGCTTTGAAGAAAATGTAATGGTGCTTGAAGTGTATTTCCGGACCCGGTCGGAAACGGCCACATCTGTTGGTGGTGTTGAGACTCGGGCGCAGATGTTGCGCCCAAGCCTGGAATGGCAACCGTTGTGGATACTGGTAACATCCACAACGTGTTGCCAGTAGCATTTGTAGGTGGAGCAACCGCCCACATATGAGCGGTTGTTGGCATCATATTACCATGATGCCGCAGCATATTGTTACCAGAACTCGACCCCCCGGTTTCCTGTTGTTCCATACCTCCTTTGAAATGTTTATTTGTTGGTGAATGTGATGAAGAACCAATTGTTACATTTTCTTCTTGTTGTGTTTGATTACTTTCATCTTTAAATAAATCTTCTCGGTACCTTTTTCTCATATAGTTATCTGTTGAATCTCCACCGCCGGTCGAAATTGCTTCCGCAATCTGATCGGCGGTCAAAATATGCGGGTTTTGGTGATGTGGATGAAACCCCGTCATTTGAGAAAACCCTTCTTGATCAAAAGGGTGGTGTGCAAGTTCCAGCGCCCCATGAAATTGATGGGGCGCCGACTTTGAAGCCGGGACCGAAAGACTAGATCCACTGCTACGTAACGACACATTTAAAGTCGAGAAGTTAGCAGGGATCGTACCGGTCCCGGTAGCAGCAATAATAGCTGGTTCAGCTTGTTGTAACAACCACTCAATAGTTTCACCATCAGATTTATGACCCAATTCACGGGTCAGCTGAAAAACCCTCGCGGCACAAGTGGCCGGCATTCGAATTCGACGGCCACGGCCGTCGACTTTCGTATGCCGGTCTTTTGTTGACCTTTTTGGAGGTGGGTTTTCTTTTGGGACAATATCCTCAGATCTAGTAGCAATAGCAAGAGAAGCATCAACCGGTGGTGACTGATGGTTATTAATATTATTATTAGAAGGTGAAGATAAACTAGATGTAGTAGTGGCACCAATACTAGTATTAGTATTGACCATACTAATTTGATTACTAGAATTTGAAATGGAGCCCATGAATGGGGTAACACTAACAGATCGGTTTTCAAATGGGACCACCATGGGCTGGTGGTGGGTTAGATGGTGGTGAAGGTGGTGGTGGTTGTGGGGTTGTGAGGGGCTACTATTATTACTAGTAGTGTTGTTACTAGTATTGTTGTTTTTGTTTTGTTTATTATTATTATTTTGTTGTAAATCTGTTGGTTCCATGTGTTCTTTTGGTTATACTTTTGTAAAATAATAAAGTTTTGTTTTTTTGGTAATTTTTGAAAGTGGTGGTGGGTTCAAGAAAACTGAGACATCTCTTTACCACCAGCTAACACCACCAGTGAAGGATGGTTTGAAAAGAAAGAATAAAATAAAAATTGAGATGAGATGGGTCGATAGAGAGAGAAAAACAGTGGAGTTGGAGTTTGTGGGGTTGGTTTTGTATTTTGATTGACTCTTGTCTTTGTGTTTCCCCTATGGTTAATTTTAGAAGAAAGAGGGGAGCAGGGGGACCTTTATGGGTGGTGGCTAGTTGGAGAATGTTGAAATCTGTTTACTCTATTTTCAATTTTGTTTTCTTCTTATTTTTTTTACATATACTAGCATGGTGCCCGCGTAATACGGCGGTGACGGGTGGCGGCGACGACTGATGGTGGTGACGACGACTAGTGTAGGCTATTGATATAATGTAATTAATATAATGGTTAGTATAGCTATTTTAAAAGTTGAGGGACTGATGCTGTATTTATTTCATTTAGGGTAGGGGTGTGGTGTTTTAGTAAAGGGTATTTCCGACATTTCCTCATGTAACTTTCAACAGGGGTCTATTCTTTTTAACAAGGAGTATAGATATAGATTTGTTTGAAGTAAATTTAAGTTTGCCAATTTATTAAAAATGGAATGAATAATAAAAATAAATAAATATCGTATATGATTTCACTATATAGATGTTTATTATAGCATGTTATGTTTTAATTTATACACCAATCTAACAATTATTTTGTCATTTTTTCCAGAGATTTTAATACATCATAGTTAAATCACAATATGTCAAATAATATGAATTTACTTCTATTATCATTTTATTTCTTTTATTATTATTCATCATTAGATTAGATTAGTAGCAAGTAGCAAAAGTGCTAAGAAAACGAATTTGAATTTAGAACTCGATTTATTAAAAAGATATATTTTATTTTATTATTCTACATGTTACTTTTTCGGGAATGGAAGGAAGGATAATGACAAATCATTGAATATTGGGTCCTGATTTTAATTGTGATGTACTAAATAAATAGGGTAAATTACACAAATAATACCTGAGGTTTGTTCGAAACTACACTGGTCATACCTATAATTTAAAAATTACGCGAGACATACCCATCGTTGTCAAAAACTCACACTGACCATACCTATCGCTGACGGTCGTCTATTTGGCCGTTAAGTCAAGTCACGTGCCGTGCATGTGAGGTATCAAAACCGTAATTTCGTGTAAACTTCAGGTATCATCCGTGTAATTTACCCTAATAATTTTTTTTAAGATATTTATATATATATTTCATTTATTAAAATGGGTAGATATTCTATATTAAAATTCACATATATATATTTATTTATTTTAAAAACCTATTTCAAAATAAAAAAAATAAAAAATTTATGAAAAAACGTGATCAAATGATACAGGTTAAGGCTTAGAAATTCTAAGCTCAGACTAACGACTAACCCTGGAACTTCAAATCCAAAATGCTACAGATTGCTAATCTGAGGTGAAATTATATTTTAAAACCGTGACGAGTCTTCGACTTTGCTTTACCCCTCTAATATGAGGGGGATGTCATCAAACCATACGAAAAAATTATATTGTTTTTTTAATTATTTTTTTGTATATTTTTAAATAGGTTTCTATTAACAAGAATAAATTATTAAATAAATAAAATAAAATAATAATAAAATAATAATTAAAGTAAAAATTATAGTGGTTTTCATGGTTCTAATCCTTGTTTAATTCACTATACACATATAACAAAATAATAATAATAATATATATTATTATAAATGCATTCTTGTATCAACCATTTTTCTTGATATAATTTTCATTGAAAATAAGAAAACTATTTTCTCATAATAAATTTCATATCTATTCAACTTAATAACTCAAGTATAAATAAAACTTTAAATTGTTAATAATTATTTTTAGGGTGAATTACAAGAATAATACCTGAAGTATGCACGAAATTACGGTTTTGATACCTCACATGCACGACACGTGACTTGAATTAACGGCCAAATAGACGACCGTCAGCGATAGGTATGGTCCATGTAAGTTTTTGACAACGATGGGTATGTCTCGCGTAATTTTTAAATTGTAGGTATGACCAGTGTAGTTTCGAACAAACCTCAGGTATCATTTGTGTAATTTACCCAATAAACTATTTAAATGTGGCTCCCATTGGTTGTATGTAAAGAGCGATTAATTTACGAGGCGCGTAACACGACCAGGGCAAAAAGTGTAACCCGACCAGGCAGCATTTGCGGCGACGTCGCCGCTAATACTGCGGGCCCCCATGTCAGTCATGGTAAATCTGGCAGAGTTTTAGCGGGCCCCCTGTCAGTAATGCAAATCTGGCAGAGTATTAGCGGCGACGTCGCCGCTAATGCCTGTGACGGCGTTGTCAGTAATTATTGCTGGCATGTGGGGTCCGCCACGTCACCAGCATTAGCGGCGACGTCGCCGCTAATGCCCTGGTCGGGTTTCCCTGTTCCCTGGTCGTGTTACCCTGTGCCTAAATATAAAATATGTAATGTAATTTTTATTAATATAGTAATACGAACAAACCTCAGGTATCATTTGTGTAATTTACCCAATAAACTATTTAAATGTGGCTCCCATTGGTTGTATGTAAAGAGCGATTAATTTATAATAATAATAATAATAATAATAATAATAATAATAATAATAGTAATCAAAATTTATAATTAGTTATCAAATAAAATAATATTGATAATAATAATAATATAATAATAATAATAATAATAATAATAATATAATAATAATAATAATAATAATAATAATAATAATAATAATAATAATAATAATGTGATGTATAAGATGATCTGATATGTAGTTTAAATTTGATAGAGAAACAATGTTCAGAAGGGCAATGTAGAGAGTTAAATACCATGTTATTGCTAAAAAAGTCCAATATTTTTTTTTATTATTGATTTAAGTATCTTATTACTCATTTTGAAAGCCTCTTAATCTCCAGATGATCACACACATTTCAAATAGCTCAGAGTTATTGTGGGTGAACTTTTATGGCCCAACCCACGTTATATCTTTTTACTCATAATTAAGATTTGGATGTGAGATCTTCATATCTATACTCCTTTATAAAGATTATTCACCCCTTAAAAATAAAAAGTGTTACACAATAGTTACATACGAAAATACAGAAGTGTTCTTAATAAACACTCCCTATGGAAAGGGTTATTAGAGATTACCAAATTTACCCTTAATGAATTAATTTACACTCTAAACCCTAATCTTGCTAATTTACATTCTAAGTCCTTATCTTATAAAATATTTCCACTATTATCTTTACATCAACTTACACCACTCGACACCAATTGTCGATGTTATCACCACCCGACACCAACACCACTAAACCGTCATCGTCGTTATCGCCACCGCATTGCGCGGGTACCATGTTGTACTTCTACATATAAACTATAAAGACCAAAACTTGTTAACATTAAGCCATCACCTTCATAGTTACTTTCAAATCTTTTTACATGTAACTTGTAAGTAAACTATAAATGCAATAATAAAAAATAAAGACAATATTTTGGGGGCTGTTTAGTTCACATAATGTTTTTGAAAAAAATTGAAAAATCTGTCAAATGAATTGAAATTTTAAGGAATTGAATTTAAAAGTTTTAAAACTTGTCATGTGTTTGGTTGACGGAATTCAATGAAATTCTGTTAAAGGAATATGAATCTAAAGTATGAAAATGACAAAATACCCTTTATTAAACTATATAATAAATACATAAATATAAAAATAATTAAAATAATAATTAAATAATGTGGCAGCGGTGTCGGCGACCGACGACGATTGGTTGTGGTGGCGGTGTAACACCGAACTTTATAAAAATATGGATTTTAAAATTTTTCTTAAAACACAGAGTATTGCGGAAGTTTCCATCACTTATTACATTTCCAAAATATAAATGTTCAACTTAAATGACGGTGTTACTTGTCGGATCCAACCAAAATCAAATGAAACCCATAATAAGTCAAATAACAATAACAGTCAACGAAATATAATAAATGAGTTTGAATAAATGAGGCAATCTAGGTAAAAGTCTTCAGCTGTATCTTCTACCCATCCTCACTCTAATCTGCAACTCAACTAAGCATCAACCTGAGGTGGCACAACATTTTCAACAAAAGAACAAGTGTCAGCTTTAAAGCCGAGTAAGATATACCACAGGTTAATATAAATGATTGCCAATTTAAAACAACTTAATAAAGAATCATACGCAGTCGGGCATATAACAACAACAATATATAGCAATCGAATACACATAAGAATGATTAACAATCCTACGTGTGCCTATCGACATAATCAACAATATTCAACTTTATCTACGTATTCAACTTAACAACTTAATCAACTTCAACAACTTTATTCAACAATAGGTTATGCCCTTTTTATTACAACTAAAGGTGGATGACTCGCGTCACCACAATGAATACAACTACAAATGTGTGCAAAGGCGGCCGTAAAGCCTTTAAGGGACCTTGCACCCGACTTGATGGGTAGTCCTTTCGGGGTCCATCAGTGTCGTTAAGGATAGGCATAACCAAATCCAGGAGAAAGCTGTTACACAACTTGTAGTGACTGGACCTAGTCACCCAGCTAATCTCAAACTTCGAGGCCGTGTCATTGGAAGCAACTAGTCTACTTCCGCTGACCAACTAAATCACACTGGTTCCTACGCGGTTCCAGTATGGGATAAGCTTACCACTTTCAACTTAGATTTATACTCGAGTTTAACAACGATATCAACTTTAGCAACTTTTATTTCAACTTTAAGTTTAGGGCCCCTAATCGTGCACAGTGTAAACATGACAACCTACACAAGTCTAGTGAACTGGTGTAAAAGCCAAATCAACGCAACAACTTAGCATTTCAACGAAAACAACTTTACAACTAAAACAACATTAATATCAACTATAATTCAGCATGTACAAGCGTAATAACAACAATATAAATTAGCCTAATCATGCAAATCTACCCATTTCGCGAAACCCTCCAAAAGTCCCATTACCCAAACTAGTGTATGAGAAAGAAAGGTTTTAAACCACTTTTACGAAATCACCATTTTCGTTGTGCACCCCAGCGTGTCAAAAATGATATATCTTACCTGGTCGCGCACGCAAAAATATCACAACGGCAACTAACGGCAACGACAAAATTCCACAACCTAGATGATTTAATATATAATGACGTCAATATCAAAGCACATAAAAGACGACATGCTTTCTCATAATCTGCAACCTTTAGCGAACCATAACTCTACATCGGGTCATTTCTAATTTAACAAGACGAGCCCAAACTTTCATACAAACTATATATGAATAAATAGTCTTAATATATGTAATTTGGTGATGGCAACTCCATCATAACCGTGCCCCTTAATCCCATGACCAATTATAAAAGTGACCCCATTATCACAAAAAGATAATTAAAACTAGTTAAGTACGCAAATCATCTAAATCCAGTAGCTAGTATTTATAACTTATTAACGTTTTTGAGTTCATAATTGTTACTATCGATCCACTAACAATAATAGCCACCAAAAATATCTATTTCACTAATGAAGACAAGATCACCATTTAGTATTTTTATTTTGTTTAGCGGCTAGACACAAAAACAATTCGTCTTATCTTTTTATTTGAGTTAAAGAAAACACGGCTTATCATATATACATATACTTTGTGTACTATCTTTAAAATAATATAAAATAAATGTAATCAAACCATATATATTTTTATTATTATCTTGGGTTTCTTTTGCCGCTAACAAGACCAAAACAACAACATGGTTTTACCACAAATTAACCAAACTAGAAGCAAGTTGGGGGTAATACCTTTCTTTGAAGCGGCGGCTAGGAGGAGACACAAATAGATATATATTTATTTTGATCATAAAGAAACAAAGAGCAATTCCCATGTTTTAGGAAACGTACGTAGGTTTATATAGGGGTGATTAGGGCGGCCTAAAGACTCATTAAATAGTTAGAGTCCAACCCTAAATCATATTTATCCATCTAATCCCGTTTTTAAGTTTGACCGCTTGGCAAATTTGACCCCTAAAGCAACTAATGACTTCATTATACCTCTAAATGACCCGTTATCATATACCTAACATATAAGGACCTTTTTTTCTACTATAACTAAGGCACATTAATCATTTTATAGCACAATTTTCAGTCAACGATATATTAGCAACTTCAACTTAGCATATATGTCGTTTTATCGAAATAAATCAATAAATGACCCGACAACCACAAAGTGAGCAACGATTTAACTATTTCAACTCTTGGGCAATTAATGTTTATAAAACATCTAATTTATAATAAAATTCAACTAAATCAACTAATGGGTCGTCTAAGCACTAACGGAGTTAACGTCAACTAAGGTCAACTAACAGTCAAAGATCGAAAAATGATTAGGATGTTACAGGCGGCATTGTGTGGTGTAGGTTGATATCAATGTAATTAATGTAAAAATGATAATGTAATATGGGGTTAGAATGTAAATTGATAAGATAAGGATTTAGGTGTAAATTAATTCGTTAAGAAAAAATTGGGTAATTTCTTATAACATATTCCCAAAAAAGAAGGTTCATTAGAGGTTGAATAATCATTTTCAATTGGGACATTTTCTATGTAACACCCCGACTAGGGCGGAAACACGAGATGCCACAGAACGACATGGTATAAAAAGATTAAGTAGAAAACATCAACATAAAGTTTCAAATGACATTCAACTCCCAAAAGATTACAAGTTCAAGTTGACGTTTAACAATCATTACATAACCAAATCCATAACCAAAAGACCAAATGTTTGCATTACATCCGTCAAGCATAAAGACAAACACAATATCCAAGAGGCGGTCAAGTACTAGCTTACTGCTCTACACCTGAAAAGCATGAAGATAAAGTGTCAACTACGAGAGTTGAGTGAGTTCATAGGTTTATACTACAAACAAGTATTCATTCGATATGATTTAAGAAGAAATATGTCATAAGGTTTCCAAGAATTTCATCATAGTCTCCATGCCCAAACAGTATGTTCAATCCATAATAACCAACCATAAATGATATCCATAACACTTGGCCAAAGGCATAATTTGATGAGTTTGTGCTTGAGCCACTACTAAAACCGGTTATGTCCAAGATAATAAGAAGCACATGCCGTCAACCATGTGCAATAATAATAATGGGGGTTGTGCCATGGAGACGACCAATAATATAAAGGGGCGTGGCATGACCACTGATATAGTAGCTAGAGCACCGCGTGGTCGGACTGGGAATGAAGGTCGTCACAAAGGCAACCAAACATCCCACCGTTACTCGTTGGGTGAGGGGACAAGTCCTAGTTGCGCAACTTTCAAACTACAGGCCTCTCGAAGAGTTAATAGTAGTGTACCGAGGTGAAACAGTTTGACAGTACTCAAGCTCATCATATAACATATAACACGTTGAACATACAATAATTCCCATATAATCGTCATTCGTTCAATATAGCATTTTCATGAAAGAAAGTCATTTTAATTAATCATGTTTTTCACCCCGTAAGTAAAACACATAAAAGAGTTTGAAAGGGGGCTATGACTCACTTGATTTGAGACTGAAATGGACTGATCAAACGTGAGTCCTTATCCTAGATTTGTTGCGCCTCAAGCAAGCCTAAACCATAATGTATATATTCACGACGTAAGTTCGCGTGACATGAACTAGTGAGCTAGATCATGAGATGTATACTAGTAGACTTGCCCTTCTTTGGTTGTTATTAGTTTATGGAGTTAAAGTGTGTTATAATGTTCATAATGTTTGGTTAGAAGATATTTGATGGAGAAAGTCATTTTCTCACTATACGTAATTTCGCATTGTTGGAATTTCGGTATCTTGGCTTTGATTGTCATGGTTTCCATTGTGTGCTTTGCTTATTTATGATACTTGTCATTAGTTACTTAGTAATATTCATTTTTGTGAATATTTTCTGATTTATAAGTTTTTATTTAATTTAATATTATTTAATTAATTATTTATTCATTTTATTGATTTATTAATTAAATAATTCCTTAAAAATACTTTTAAGTTCCATATTTATCTTTATAAATTATGAATAATTATAGTTGAGTTATATTCTGATTTTTATGCTTTTTAACTTATGATTTTATGTTTTATATAATTATTTGTGTATTTTTCCATTAATTTAATAATAGTGATTAATTAGTGATTTTTACTTAATTGTTCACCTTAAAATTGAGTAACACTTGTTTCTTGGCTTTTAATTATTTGTCTCCAGTAGGTTTTAGTTATTTTTACCATTGGTTATGAAGATTAAACCAAATTCATGATTTACATAATTTATTTATTGATTTATATGCCTTTTAATTACCATTTAAATTCAATAAATTATGGAAATCCTTAGAAATCACCACACAACTTTTTGGCTAAAAATCTTAGGCCTTATAGGCAACTTTTATCAATAAAAATTCAAATCAATTCAACCTCTCTTGTGTCTTGTTTATTTTGAGAACTTTAAACATAAAAATCGTTTACCGAAATAGTGATTTTAGCCTAATTTCTTAAGCAATTAAAGTGCTTCAAAAAGGATTTTCATTCTTGTTTCATTATTTCCAGAAAGTTCATCATATTTTGGTGTTCCAAGTCGTGATAGTGGTGGTGGTGTGATATGTGCAATTTAGTGCTTTCAGTTAGTGATTATTTGACCCGAAAAGGTGATTTTTGAGCTTATCATTGTCATGAGCCAAATGACTTGAGTTTTATACTTTTGAAACAACTTATTTCCAGTAAGTTTAAGATATTTTTCTTGTCCTTTGATTATGGTGCAAGTGTGTGCTCAAAATAGCTTTTTGCATGTTTTCGGTTTGTGATTTCTAGCTTATTTTCACTAGTTTTGGTCCAAGCTTTGTCTCTTTGTTATTTCATTAATTTTTCCAGAATATTAACATCAATATTAACATATTTTTCACTTATAACAAGTCCATATCCATCTCATAATCCAACAAAAGATCCAACTTTCTTAAATCTAACATGCATGCATTCAAATCAACACTTTTTAATACAAACTTTTATAGATCTCACATCCAACAATATAAAAACACCTTTTTAATGAAAAATCCAGAAATATACTCATCATAATATGCAAGAACATATCCATCTTTCAAAGGAAAAATCACTTTAAAGGTTACTTAATCTATAACAACACTTTTAGGTCTTAAACTTGTTGAATCCTTGGATCTTTCTCATAGATTTCGACATGCATGTGCATGAGGAGAAAGATCCTATCAACTTTGCCCATCAAGTGTGTATTACAAAGAAAACAAGAAGAAAACATAAACTTTTGATAAAACCTTTGAATATAAACAAGAACAAGATTAAATCTAGTAAAAAGGATGAAGATTTATACCCTCTTGGATTCGATTTTGATGTTGATTTTAGGGCAGAAAAATCGTGGCCTTTAGCCCCAAATATACCCTTTTTATTGCTTGCAAAACACCCTTAAACCTTACTTGATATAACCCTTGATTAATCCATAACAACCCTTATTATTATGATTAGCTTAAATTGATTTTTGCTTGCCTTGTTCTTGTTTGTTTGGGCCGAACCAAGAAGGAGAAAAGGTTTTTGAGAGAGAAAAGGTTTTGTGTGTGTAAAGTGAATGTGTAGTGTGTGTAAGAGTTGGGAGTTTCAAGACTAAATGTGCATGTAAGGCATTTGAAATGAAAGTGTATGTGTGTGTATAGGGGGTCGGCCAAAGGGGGGGAATTGAAGGGTTTTTCTACTTTTTTTTGTATAAGTGTATAAGTATATATGTATATATGTATGTTTAAGTGTAATATAAGTTTATTGTAAGTGTAGTTAGTTGTTTGTGTCCAAGAGTATATATACATATGTATGTCGTGTGTGTATGTATGTATATACATACTTTGTGTTTTTAATTTGTTACATAAGCCATTATTTATAAACTTGTATTTATATTAGATATATATACTTACATATACGCGTATTAATATTTCAAGCATTTTTTTATGTACATATAAATTCATAAGTATATTTTGAGATAGAAATTCTATTTTCATATCCATATACATTTTAATTAGCTTAGTGATTAAATTGCTGGACCTTTATAAGGATTTTTTGATGGTTATCTCAACTTGTGAGACTTACATTATTATTTATATAATTTGATGGATCAACAATAGAGTTTTTGTTCAATGACATTTTATTGGATTTAATTTAGGACTAAATAATAGCTTTAGGTTGCTAATTTAGGGGCATTATCTACTAGCTTCTAGTATAACTATGGCTTGCGGGATCATAGGCAACATGACTAGCATATATATAATATTTAAAAAGGAGGGTTGTTACATTCTAACTTTTCAACATATAGATAATTTTTATTTAGTAGTATAAATTAACATAACAATATTTATTATCACTATCCAATATTCACGTGTAATTCACACATTTGATTACAAGGATGATTAAAATAACGTATATTAGACTTTCCAAATTTTGCTAGTATGTTAAACTTTTCGATATTCGCGAGTAATTCACATTTAAAAAATAATAATTATTTGTAAAAGATCAAACGTGTACCCTATCAGCTTATAAAAAGTTGTCATATTATCATTTTGAAAGTTAATGCATGAAACTTAATTTTTTTAACAAACACAATGCTTTATTTCTAGGTGATCGGCTTGTTAATAGGTGAGTAGGAGAGGTAAATTAACACCTTGGGTATTTGATTTGATTGGTATGGGTCATGAGAAGCTGCCTTACGCCTTCGTTCTTCCTTCGTCCCTCGCCTGGGGACGAGTCAACACCGCGGTGTTGGACTCGGTGTTGACTCGTCCCAGGCTCGTCCCTGGAGCACTCGTCCCCCCACGCACGAACGAAAAAGCCGTTTTTTTTTTTAATTCCAACGTTAATATTTGAAGTTTGGGGTTTTGCCAATTTCAGTCCCTGTAACGGCTACATATTTGAATTCAACTTTCCACTTTTGACAGTTTTGGTCCCTAACGGCTATATGCCTTTCCAAACCTTTTATATACTACCATTTCACTATATTTACATATCTATCTCACATATTCACATACACTTACACATAAACATTTTACTTATTCAAATCATAATGTCATTCACGGCTCCTTCATGTTTGAACTCGTTTACGAGAGCCGGGTTGTTTAAAGATGACTCCGATGATGAGGAGCTTATGGGAATCATGTCAGATTGTGTTCAGTTGCTTGATGAAGGTGAAACGTCCCAACGAAGGTGAAACGTCCCAACGACCAGTTTTAACACGCACCGTGATAACAAGAGATCGGGCAACCGCCAACGACCAATTTAGGAATGTTGTTTTTTTATTTTTTTAAAGTATTTAGGAATGTTGTTTTTTAATTTCGTAATGTATTTTTGATTTTATTTAGTAATGTTTGTTTTATGTTTTAATGTGAAATAAATTGTGTGTTGTTTAATTTTTGTTAAATATTAAGGGACTAAAAGTGTAAAGTTATATAAAGTGGATAATTAAATAAAATGTGGGTCCAAGACTAGTCCTAGGTATAAGGTTGGATTTAGGGGGATTAGTCCTTGGATGGTTGAAAGCTGATGTGGCGCTGATTAGGACTAGTACTCCTGAAGATGAGTCTGGGTATAAGGCAGCTTCTTATATGTCTTTAGACTAATGGGTCACTAAAACTAGAACAAGATTACATGATGAGATTTAGTCGAAAAGAGTGCTCATTTCAAGGGCTAGTAAATAAGGGCGCGTTTGGTTCGTGGAATTTGAAGGATTTTGATGGAATTGGAATCTAATTCCATTCCATTTCATGTTTGGTTGCAAATATTGGAAGGAATTCAATTCAAATGGAATGTTAAGATTACCTCATTCATAGGAATCAAATTCTTTGGGTAAGTGTGATGGATTTTAATTCCATCAAGGCTTTAATCTGAAAAATACTATATTATCCTTACAAACATCATCTTCCTTAAACCTTCTCCGTCATCTTCCTCAAACCACCACCACCAAAGCCAGCCGGAAACATTCATCGCCACCCACCCAGCCGATAACAACCACCGTCACCCACCCAGTCGGAAACAACAACAGCCACCTCCACTGCCGAAAATAACCACTTCCACCTCCATGGCCGGAAACAACCACCGCTACCACACTGCCGGAAACTACCGCCACCCACCCAACCGAAAACAACAACCACCACTTATTTGGATGACTATTGGTGTGTGTTAACCGGAAAAAATATGATACGAATCAAAAGGAAGGGGTGAGGTAGTTGAAGGTATATTCATTTTCGTATCAAAAGACGATGTGTTTGCAATTGATTAAGAAAAGCAATAGAAAGCAGATGGAAATTGATGGTGTGTGTTAGCCATGGAAATTGATGCCTGTTTTCTTTTTATTGAGAAAAGGAATTTTTTTTTTTGTTAATATATAAAGAGTAGTGATATAGTGTCTGATTTTTTTTTCTTTAAAAAATTAATATTGGTAATATATAAAAAGGGTAGATATGTCATTTCAGGGATTTTGTTAAAACATTCCTTAATACATTTTGACAACTAAACATGTTGATTGAATTTCATTCCATTCATCAAATTCCATTCCATTCCATCAAATTTCATTCAATTGAAAAACATTCTGTGAACCAAACGCGAGTTAAGAGTTAAGACAACCTACTAATGCAAGGACATTGCTAACATCTCCACCAACCATCCATAGTCCATACTTTGTAGCGAGTATAATTTAAAAGGAGCTGGTTTTTATACTAAACAAGTTTATAATCTATTCTATCAATACATAAGACATAATTGTTATTTGAACCATATTTATCGAGTAAAAAAATTGTAGTAACTTAATTTAAAAATATAACACGGGTTCATATCGGATGTCTAAATTTTGTTCCTTTTTAAAATACAGCTCGGAAAGCAACCCGTTCACAATTGTTAGTTGGAAACGAAACCAACCCCTTCAAATTAGTTTTGAGAAAAACTTGCGACATTTCTAGAAAAAAATATATATATAAAATCACATTGATTACATTCATATCCATATACGTGATAAAATATACGGTTATGTATTTCTTTTTCTTTTTAACAAATGTAATGTTGCGGTATATGAATTGTGGAAGTGGACTGACTCCTGAGTCCTGTGTGGCAATTCAGGTAAGCGGTCAGATAAAGCATCAAATGCAGTATGCCAGTTCACCCACCTCTTTTTCTTTTTAACTTCACACTCTTTTCACTTTTTTGGATACAAACTTTAAAAGTTATTTTTGAAATTTATAAAAATTTTGAATTTATTTAGGACCACGGAATTCACAATCAACTCAAAATACTTGACCTAACAGCAAGGGGAACTCGTGACTCGGACTCGACTCGGCGAGGGGGGGAGTCAGGAGTTTTTGGAGAGTCAGACTCGACTCGGGGAGAACTCGGATTGGAGTTTTATATACAAACTTCAAATTTAAACATAATTGTTTAAAAAACATTAATAATTACTTGTATTCTTTGAACTTTTTATTGTGGAACATACCTTTTAATCTTTGACTAAATATTTCAAGGTATGTAGAAGCTCGGGGTGTAGAAAATGTTGATATGAATGAAAATGTTCAAATATATCGATCTAGAATATATAATATATAGAATATTCCGGATAACACAAAGATCTAGTAAAATGAAAAAGAGGATCGATATATTACTCAACTTTTATTTTTTTGGCAATGATGCGAGTGCTTTATTATCTTCTCAAGGGAACTTGATTTGAAAATGACGATTTAATTATTTGTTTTTCTTTTCAACCATTGCATGGAATGGGTATGGGTTGTTGATGACTCTAATGAAACTGAAAATATATATATATAAAAATAGGAAAAACCCAAAATTTAGAGGACTCTTGTAAATTATCTTTTATGTCGCTTGTTCAAAATAACAATAACAATATATTTAACTACAGGGACATTTTGTCATTTTGAAGTACATTGTTCCAATTTCATATAATCGTAACTCAATGTATTCATGACTTTTATGGCAAAAATGTCCTATTACTTTGACGTAACTATAACTATTTTGTTCGTCGGCTCCTTACCGAAATGCAAGTTTTTAATACAACTTAATCGTTCAAAAAAAAACAATAAAATATATTTGTTTTGCTAGATTGATGTATCCAATGTATAGAATCGAAATACTTCAATGTTCCTATATATTTTGATGTAGGGATGAGCATTTGGACCGAAACCCGTGACCCGACCCGGACCGACCCGCCCGAAGGGCTAACGGGCCGGGTCACGGGTCACACTTTTGTTGCATTTTCGGGTCACGGGTTGCGCGGGTCGGGCCGGGTCAAGCCAAAAACCGAAAAAAGGTGAAGGAAACCCGTAAACCGCCCGCGACCCGCCCGAACCCGACCCGAACCATCACGGGCCGGGTCACGGTTCCGATTTTCATGCACTTACGGGTCGCGGGTCGGGCCGGGTTTTCGCGGGTCGGGCCATTTGCACATCCCTACTTTGATGTAACTATAACTATTTTGATCTATCTATTTATCTATAATATATTTTACTCATAATTTTTCACAATCAAAATATTTGGTCACTTACATTTCTTTTGTAACGACATATCTCCAATTACATCCAACTCATCATATAATAATGAGTGTTATTATGAATAGACTATATTGTCTTAATTAGGTCACGGTTGTTCTCTAACAAAAAATCTCATGGATATGTCAACCATAATGTTCGAACTCATGATGTATATATGAATAAAACCGCAAATACATTTCTCAGTCTGACTTAATTTGCCTCTGGTCACTTACATAACCGACCAATTCTTTTAGGAACATAAATGAACAAACTTTCAATATCCCAGAAATAATAGATTAAATCTCAATTTAATCTATATCTAATTCAATCTAAATTGAACCAAACGAACAATCTTCTAAATCAACAAAAATCTTTACTGCTATTCAGGAAGGATTCACACAACTAGATTATTGTGTCTTCTATTACAATATCGAATATGAATTTGAGAGAAAAATATGATCGAGAGAAACTGATCGAAAGAGAATGAAAAATAGGGTTCTTAACCCTAAACGGGTTATAACACCCTATATATACAAAGGAAACTATTAGCTAATTACAGAACTATCCCCTGCACTTTATATTTTCCAGAATAAACATCTTCAGTCCCTGGAACAAATAACTTGAACACTCTAAGTCCTTCTTGATAAACTTTCATCATAAGCAGCTTATTTCCAGCTTAATCTTCACAGCTTATCCATAAGCCACCTGAACACATTCTAATAATACAATAAGCAATAATCCAAGAATAAGATTATACATTTTTAACATCCCTCTTTAATCTTATTCTCAAACAAGTTGATCAAGTTCATTTGTTGACAAAAAAAATCATGAGACTTTGTATCCAATCCTTTTGTTAGAATATCACCTACATTATCAGCTGAATCTATTTTCTCAACTTTAATGACCCTTGCTAAGATCTTTTCTCTCACAAAGTGAAGATCAATTTCTAGGTGTTTAGTTCTTTCATGGAAAACAGGATTGGAAGACACCTTAATGGCAGATTTGTTATCACAAAACACTCTAACAGGAATTACATTATTAATTTGTAAATCCTGTAAAATTTTTATAATCCAAATAATCTCACAAGTAACAGCAGCTAATGCTCTATATTCACCTTCAGTAGAAGACTTAGAAACAGTGTTTTGTTTTTTACTTTTTCAAGAGACTAAAGAACTACACAAAAAAACACAATATCCAGTTACTGACCTTCTACTGGAAACACATTTACCCCAATCAGAATCAACATATGCTTCAAGAGTAAAAGAAGATGATTTGTGTATAGAAATACCTTTGCCAGGAGCCCCTTTTAAGTATCTAAGAACTCTGAGTGCCACTTTCAAATGAGAAGTTAAAGGCTTATGCATAAATTGACTTAAGCAATGAACAGTATAAGCAATGTCTGGTCTTGTATGAGTTAAATATATTAGCTTACCAATAAGCTTTTGATAATTAGTTATATTTGACAAAACAGGATCAGAACTGCTAGCTTCACTAGAAAGTTGCACATTAGGGTCAAGAGGAACATGAATAGGCTTTCGAGCAAGCAAACCAAATTCAGCAAGAAGATCAAGGCAATACTTTCTTTGATTCAAACACACACCATTAGAAGTTTTAATGACTTCTATTCCAAGAAAATATTTCAATAACCCTAAATCTTTAATTTGAAATTGAGTTTTTAAATAAGCTTTAAAATTCTCAATTTCTTTCTCATTGTTACCAGTAACAATAATATCATCTACATAAACAAGCAAAACAATAAACAAGTCACCAGATTTCTTAATAAAGAGAGAGTAATCACTTTTACTTTGAATGAAACCATGCTTAATTAAAGCTTCAGTCAACTTTGTATTCCACTGCCTAAGAGCTTGTTTTAAACCATACAAAGATTTATTCAACTTGCAAACTTTTTTATCATTTTTATCACAAAATCCTTCAGGAGGTTTCATATAAACAACTTCATCAAGATCTCCATAAAGAAAAGCATTATTTATGTCAAGTTGATACAATTCCAATCATTTTGAACAGCAAGATTAATCAAACATCTAACAGTAACAATTTTCACAACTGGTGAAAAAGTTTCATCAAAGTCAATACCCTCTCTTTGACTATAACCTTTTGCAACAAGTCTAGCTTTATATCTTTCTATTTCTCCATTAGACTTATACTTGATTTTATAGATCCATTTACATCCTATTGGTTCCCTATCTTTAGGAAGATCAGTCAATTCCCAAGTATTATTTCTATGCAAAGCCTCAATTTCTTGATTCATTGCATCTATCCAAACTGTATGTTTACAAGCCTCACTATATTTTTGAGGTTCAGTACTCTTATTTAATTCCGTAACAAAAGAAACACGTTTATCACTAAGAGCAGAATAACACACATAACTTTCAAGACCATATTTAACACTGGAATTGACAACAAAATCTGCATATTTCCTAGGAAACACAGAAACTCTATCAGATCTTCTCAAAGACTGATTTTCAATATTATCATTGTTATTAACTTGATTTTCATCTTGATTATGTTGCTCATTAAAAACATTCTCAAATATTTGATCGTTTTCTTGAATCAAATGATTATCTAAACCTTCTTCACCCTCAGAATTATGCATATTATCTTCATGTGTTGCAGTGGTTTCACTCTCATTGGTAGTATCCTCATGAACACTGCCAGAATGAGAGGAACCTCCGCCATCACTATTAGGCTCCCTATTATCTCTCTCTTCATCATTGGGTGGTTTAGGATACTCATTATCATCAAAAAATTCAGAAAACTCATTTTGGTTTAAGTCTTTAGAAGAAACAGTTTTTTGTTTTAAAGGAAAGATATTCTCAAAAAATTTTACATCTCTTGAAATAAAAACAGAATTATCATCAAGTGACAAAAGTTTATAACCCTTTTTTGAAGATGAGTAACCTAACATAATATTTTTGGTAGTTCTACTAGAAAATTTGTCATTATTATTTAAATTTTTTGAAAAACATAAACAACCAAAAGTTTTTAATGAGAGAGATTAGGACACTGATTAAAGATCATTTCAAAGGGACTTTTTCCATTAAGCACAGAGGATGGCAATCTGTTAATTAGATAAGTAGCAGTTAGAATACATTCAGTCCACAAATTAAGAGGGAGTCCCCCCTGAAACATAAGAGACCTAGCCACATTTAAAAGATGCCTATGCTTTCTTTCAACCACCCCATTTTGTTGAGGTGTATAAACATCAGAGGTTTGATGAATTATATATACCATTTGTTTCAACAAAAGTATTAAACTTAGAATTTAAAAACTCAGTCCCATTATAACTTCTCAAAGTCTTAATGGTAGTTTTAAACTGATTTTGATCATATTAAAAAACACAATCACATTATCAACAACTTCATCTTTGGATTTCAGTAAATAAACCCACACAGCCCTAGTATAATCATCAACAATAGTTAAAAAATACTTAAAACCACCCCTTCCAGTGACCTTATAAGGTCCCCAGACATCTAAATGTATTAATTGACCAAGAAAGTAGATTTATGATCACTTATAGGAAAAGGATTTCTAGTTTGTTTAGCTTGATGACAAGTATCACACACAACTTCATTTTCATGTTTGAAATTAAGTAAAGATTGCATTTTATTCAAAACACCATCAGAAGGATGACCAAGTCTAGAATGCCACACAGATTTAGACACATTGCAAGTAACAAGCCTAGGTGTACCTTTTAAACATTCATCAATATAGTATAAACCACCCTGTTGTTTACTAGTTCCCAGAACCTTCATTGCATTCAAACCCTGAGTCATAACATAGCACAGAGACTCATCAAAAGCTATAAGCAGTTTACTATGCTTAGCTACCTTATGCACAGAAAGCAGTTTAACACAATATTCTGGAACAACAAGTACATCATATAAAGTCAAGTAGTCAGTTAACTGCAAATTTCCAATTTTTCTAATATAAGCAAAAGTGCCATTAGGATGACTGACTTTGATTTTTAAAGCAGAAATATCAATAACATCAACCAAATTATCTTCAGAATAAGTTATATGATGATTTGCACCAGAATCATTTATCCAACTATGATTTTTAGAATGTTGTTTCATATTAGCATTAGAACAGAAAAACTTATTAAAATTTTCATTAAAAAATTTACTATTGTTTAAAATCACACCTGCCATATTAGCATTCACATTTTGAGAAGTATCACCACTATCTTTCAGCAAATTCATGATTCTGGTTAACTGTTATTCAGAAAAAGTAGGAGAAGAAGAAGAAGTAGCAGAAGTATTATTACTAGCAACTTTCCTGTTATTAGATTGAGAACCTTCAAATCTTTTTTTACCAAAATCTGGTGGATAACCTATAATCTTGAAACATTTATCAATAGAATGCCCATTGAAACCACAATTCTCACACACAACAGAAGAACCTTTGTTATTATACTGAGAAGTACTGAATTTAAAGTTCTTTGAAATATTATTGTTGTTAGGAAAACCTTTTGAAGAATTAACTTTTGATACAAAAGTAGAAGACTGTGATTTATGAGTAGATGTAGAAGAAATACCCCTATGAGACTCATCTCTTGATAAAATAGAATAAGCAGTTTTAAGATCAGATATTGGCTCTTTAGTTAAAATGGTACTTCTCACATTAACATACATATCATCAAGTCCCATCAAAAATTGCATAAGTTTCATTAACTGAGTATGCTTAGTAAAGTCAGAAGCAACATGACACGTACATCTAGGCAGTTGCACCAAAGCATCAAACTGTTTCCATAGAGCATTCAACTTGTGATAATAATCAGACAATGACATACCGTTTTGACATAGAGAGTTAATTTTATGATGCAAATTAAAGATCACAGAACCATCTACTTTATCATAAGTCTCTTTAAGTTCCTTCCACACAAGACTAGCTTTTCTGCTAAAAATCTGTCCTAAGTATAATTCTTCATTAATTGAATTAAGAATCCAAGATAGCACAACAACATTACATCTATCCCATTGTTTTCCTAACACTTCATCAATATTAGATCTCTTACAAGTTCCATCAACAAATCCTATTTTATTTTTTGCTTCTAAAGCCAAAATCATAGCACAACTCCAAATTTGATAATTCTCAGTACCTTTAAGTTTAATTGACACAATAGACAAGGTAGAAGAATCATTAGGATGCAAATGTAAAGGACTACTCAAATCCAATTTACTAATTTTAGTAATATTATTATCACTAATTTCAGAACCTTCATATTCATATTCATAGCCATTATTAATGTTATCATCATCCATTGTATCAATCAATCTCAATTAATCAATCACAGAATCAAGAACACAAATAGCAGTTAATCTCAATTAACAGAAACAACTCTCACAACAAAAGTAACAATTAATCTCAATTAATAGCCACAAAACAAGCAATATAAAGTAATTAATCAAACAACAGAATAATAATAAAAAAAGAAATTCCTTTTTTAAAAAAAAAAAAATCTTATTCTCTCAAACGTGCCAGGGACAAGATTCCACACCTCTCAAGAAGATAGGTCAAGTATAACACGAATGCGTTTTAGAGAATTAAGATAAAAACAATTTAAAAACCTATTTTAATAAATGAAATAAGGAAGAAGAAGACAAACAGTGCTATCGGATGAATTAAGCAGCAGAATAACTCTACTATTCAATCGATTCACTTAGTCGATGAATAGCATACTCAAGCAGGATCAACAGAAGAAACCAAATCAGAAACCCTAACCCTAATTTTCTCAAAAATTAGGGTTTTCAACCACAATCAGATCTAGAAATTGAAACGGTGATCAAATGATCATACGCCGTTTACAAATACCAGATCTAAACAAACAATCCCTAAAATAAGCGAAACCCTAAATCGGAGAACACAAACCCTAGATTTATTATTATAGAAAAATTAATTCGATTAATCGCGATATTCTTATACTAAAAACCGCTCTGATACCATGAACAAACTTTCAATATCCCAGAAATAATAGATTAAATCTCAATTTAATCTATATCTAATTCAATCTAAATTGAACCAATTAAACGAATAATCTTCTAAATCAACAAAATTCCTTACTGCTATTCAGAAATGATTCACACAACTAGATTATTGTGTGTTCTATTACAATATCGAATATGAATTTTAGAGAAAAATATGATCGAGAGAAACTGATCGAAAGAGAATGAAAAATAGGGTTCTTAATAGGGATGAGCCAAAAGTCCCAAATCCCGATCCCGTACCGATCCCGGTACCGAATAGTGGTACCGAATCCCGATCGGGACCGGGACCGGTACCTAGTTTTGGGAGTTTTCGGGACCGGTACTAATCGGTACCGGGACCGGGAAATACCGAGCAAATCCCGACGGTCCCATTTGATCCCGAAAGTAGCATTTTATATATGTTTTAAAGAAATGCTATCTATATCTAAATCTGTATGTAGTATATAAACCTCTTTTTAAATGATGTAATACAAAGCTTGTCATCACGAGATACAATAAAATTGAGTCGTGAAGCATCAGAAGCATGAACAGCTAGAGCAAGTTAAGCTGACTAAAATTCATATACACACAAGCAAAGTTATGATAATTTTTTACGAAGATTTAACAAAGTTTTTAAATAACTAAATGTCATTTTTTTGAGAGAAGTGAACACATCCTCTGCATAACTTGTTATCAGTGTCTTCTTAGAATGCAGGGAGGAGGAAGAAACTGTAAAGATTGTGGACATTTCTCTTCATGAATAATAATCAATAGAAAACTTGAATATGAGTCTCCATAGTGAAATTAAAATCAGTTATTTGATGATTTATGATAACATATCTCTAAAAGTTTATGCAACACCATCTTTTTTTTCTTGGTCGTTTGACATCTTGCTAACTTTCGGGACTAATCGGGATTTGGTACCGATTTCCCGGTCCCGTCCCGATACGGTACCGGTACCATTTCAAATGGGACCGGGATCGGTACCATGTTTTGCTTAATTTTGGGATCGATACCGGGACCGGTACGGGACGGTACCAATCCCACGCCCATCCCTAGTTCTTAACCCTAAACGGTTATAACACCCTATGTATACAAAGGAAACTATTAGCTAATTATAGAACTAGCCCCTGCACTTTATATTTTCCAGAATAAACATCTTCAGTCCCTGGAACAAATAACTTGAACACTCTTAGTCCTTCTTTGATAAACTTTCATCATAAGCAGCTTATTTCCAGCTAATCTTCACAACTTATCCATAAGCCACCTGAACACATTCTAATCATACAATAAGCAATAATCCAAGAATAAGATTATACATTTTTAACAATAAATGTGCCAAGATTCATATTCAATAGCAAAATATACAAAGTTGAATACATACAATATCAAACAAATGAACTTTGCTATATGCTAAATCAACGACACATCAACATAACCGATCCCACACAAAATGTTTATTTGTTGTTAAATACATCGATCGTGTACATGACAGTGGTTTTAGAGTCACATACAAATAGTATAAAAATCAACAAAGTTTATTATACTCTCATGCACTAACTTTTAAATCTAATATGTGATATATTGTATGTGTGTGTTTTTGGCTGCTCTTCTTTTTCATGTCCTCTACGGGGTCCATTCCTCAAGATTGTAGCTTTCATTTTAACATCCTTTGTGTGTGGACATATATGTAAATAGACTTTGCGAGAGATATAATTCATTCATTTATGTGTTTAAATTTTGGCAGCCTTTTATTTTGTAGCTAGCGAGGACGAATATTTGAACTCTATCTACAAAGATAAAGGTTTTTAACTTGATCCAACCATACTTATTAACGGGTTATCAGATAATAATAGTAAATTATACAAAACAATATGCATCAGCTGGTATGTCGCGATGTTGGTTTGTCAAGGTCACACCCACTTTTAATTAGGGCTAATTACTTGGAAAGTCATCCAACTTGTCACAAATACCTTTTCTGGGGTCCCAACAAAAAAAAGTTTTAATGTGGGGTAAAAACCCGGCTAAAAAACGTATTAAGGGGTTTTTTGTAAGTTGCAGGTAACAATTTAATTTTCAAATACCCCACATTAAAACTTTTTTTTGTTGGGACCCCGGAAAAGGTATTACTTTTTTTTGTTGGGACCCCGGAAAAGGTATTTGTGACAAGTTGGATGACTTTCCAAGTAATTAGCCCTTATAGGGCACGTGAATTTATGAGGACGTGGCAGGTGATTTGGCAGATAACCGGGTAAAAAGCAATGTTATCCGGTAAAACCCCTTAATACGTTTTTTAGCCGGGTTTTTACCCCACATTAAAACTTTTTTTTGTTGGGACCCCGGAAAAGGTATTTGTGACAAGTTGGATGACTTTCCAAGTAATTAGGCCAAGTAATTATAGCTTAATTAAATGATGTTATGACAATGATCCATTGATTCAAGGGCTAATTACTTGGAAAGTCCTCAACTTGTCACTGAAACCTTTTATGGGGCTCGAACAAAAAAAAGTTCTATTTGAATAAAAAAAACCCGGCTAAAATGACTATTATGGGGTCGCGAGTAAGTAGCCAGTCAAAAATAATTTTGAAAGTTATTTTTATTTTCTTTTATTTCATTTATTGATTACATGTAATTTCCATGTCATTTTCTTTTACAAAACAATTCCACATCAGATCCCACTAACATTTTATATTATATACATATATACGTCCCAGTCAACCATGTCAACTTATCATTTGACATTCGGAGCTGCTTTTCTGCTTCAGACAATGTCTTTAATGCCAACCGCAGCTTCTCCATATCTTCTCTAGATACTGAAAGGACTATATATGTAAGAAAACACCAAAACGAGTAGTGTTTTTGAGTTCACGAAATTTAGAGAAAGTCAAACTTACAAGCTTGTCGTTTAAAGAACTTCCTTCTTGGCCTTTCTTTAAAATGATGATTTCGGCAAATGCAACAAATCTGCAGAAAAATGAAGAACAGCAAGGCGGCTGGAAAAAAATGTCACCGGAAATTTGACCGGAAACTTAAAATCTCGATATCTTCTCCGATTCTTCGAAATTGAACACGATATTGGTACCAAAATACTCACAAACTAGCCGCGAACAAACCCTAACCAAGAAAAACTGTTTTCAAGCTCGCGCGGAAAAATTTTAACACCGATAACTCTCTTGTTTCTTCGAGTTACAACTTAATTCCACATCATCAAAAACGTAATTGAACCATATATATCTATCACAAAACTAGGGTTTTTTTTATCCCTCATCACCATCTTCACTCTCATATCATGTTCTTACCAATCCGCCGGAAAAACAAAAACACAAACCAACCCCAAATTCTCAAACAAACAAATATGGTCGGATTCGAAATCGGCGATGTCCCATTCAACCCAGACGGCTGGGGTCCACCAGAACCCACCGATTCATCAGCCCCAATTCTTCCTAACCACCCAATCAACGTCCCATTCGCCCCATTTTCACGGTCCGATAAACTCGGCCGTATCGCCGACTGGACAAGATCGGAAACAATAGAAAGAGTTGATTATGGCGAAAGATCGGAGGCAGATAAGGTGGTGGTCGGAGAAGGGGAACGGCGGAGTTGAAGCATTCGTAGTGCGAATCGGCGGAGATGTGGTGGAGGGTTAAGGAGAAGATGGTGAGGAGAATGATGAAGTAGAGAGATGTTGAAGATCGGCGGACATGTAGGTGTGATTGTGTTGTGAGATAGAGATACAGAAAGGGATGGAGTGATAGATACAGAGAGGGAGGGTGTGATTGTGTATGTAGGTGTGATTAATAGAACATTCATTGATCGGTATAAAATAAGAACATCAAAAAGTAGAAAATCAATCTGCATATTGATGGAAGGGATCTCACGTTTATTGGGGAAACAAAAGAGAGAACAAGTGTGTATTTTATTTGTTTTTTAAATAATCCACGTGGAAAATGAGTTGGGGGTGTTATCGACTAATAATTGTCCACATAAGCATAAATCGGTCGCGGTCCCATAATAGTCATTTTAGCCGGTTTTTTTTATTCAAATAGAACTTTTTTTTGTTCGAGCCCCAGAAAAGGTTTCAGTGACAAGTTGAGGGACTTTCCAAGTAATTAGCCCTTGATTCAATGATAAGTAACTCGGGATTTCCCAGAGGCAGGGGTGCAATCTTTGCCAAGTGAAGTTTGGACCCTATTAATTCCTAGTAGTGTAGGAAGTTTAGGTGTTTTTTTCTTTGGTAGCCAACTTAGTTAGGGAGAAGCGAGATCTGCTTTAGAAAACGACTGTCTAATGTTGAGAACTCTAGCGTTTTGCTAGAGGGTTTTTAATAATATAACTTTTGCCGTTCAAAAAAAAAAAAAGAAAAAAAGAAAAAAGCTTTCACTTTTATAAGGTGAGGGGTGTGTTGGCACTATGAATAATGTGTACGTATAAAAGAATAACAATTAAATGTTATCTTGATGAAAATCTAGACTTCAATCAATAAGCCTGTCGAATTAGTTAAGTTAGAGTTTGGTCATGGTAAAATATCCAAACTAAATATGCACCCATATATATGAATAGGTGACGAATCCATGCTAGACATTCTTATAATAGATACTCAAATGTTTTCATATTTCAAAATTGATATAGTTCATCTTCATTAATAAAGTTCACAACCGAAATGATTATCATTTATATAGATAAAGAATTCAATTTCATTTCCCGGACCCCTACCTTTTCACAAAAATCATTCAAGATTTCATCTACTTGCTCTTTACTGCTAGTATTATTTTTCAAAAATGGTAGTGTCAGAAATTTATGAAGGACACAGTACTTCATACTTGATAATTGGCCAGTCATGATTCGCCATATTTCCTTTTCGTTTTTATCACATGCATTTAAGTGTGTTATAATTGTACCTGGATCTTCATATCTTTCTGTTCCTTCCCAATTTTGACCTCCACAGACTCCCATATTTACCAACTTACCCGTTACAGTAATAACCGAAAGTAAAAATACAAATATGTACAAACTAATGATTACCCTGAAGGCCTCAACCGTTTTTAAAAGCTACTGAATGAATATAAATTTGTTTTGAAGTTGAATCTTGAGATTAAATATGAAAGTCTCCAATGTATATTGGTACATTTGAGAATTGAGATTACCATCTAAAAATAAACTACAAAGCAACTGAAATTGAAAAATCATGAATTTAACTTAGTTTAATCTTTAACTAAAACCTTGAATTTTGAAATTGAAACTGTAAACTAATCTTGAAAACTTTCTTGAACTTGAAAAATTGACTTCATAACTTCCCATTTACATAACCTTGATCTTGATCTTGAACTTATGTCAAATGACATAATCCAAATTTATAAGACTACTATAACATCATCCTACAAAAGTAACATAACCAAAGATATATATAAATAATAACAAGGTCTTAGTTTCTCATTTTGTCATCGAAGTCACATATCCATCATAAAATATAATATAATATGTAATATATTACCTGGTGGCATTTTATTAGATTCTCGAACAACATTATGTGTTGATTGTCATGGTCCTATGGAATTCTAGATCGATCGTTACTATGTGGTTTTATGCCTTATAGTTTTGGTACAAGAAAAGAATTTTATTGCGCCAAGATCAGGCCTGCATAAAGATATACACACATGAAGGCCCATTGGAGATTGTGGGCCATGTGCAATTGCCCATCCCCGTCTAAAATTCAGCCCTTCTCGTAAGGGAGGGAGTAGTTTCTTTCAGAAAACCCATGAAGACATCTTTAAAAAATTAAAAAAATAAAAAAAAATAAAAAATGACTCATTAATCATTAGACTCAGAGTTTGTTTCAGGTTGTAATATTTAATTACGTTGTCTCATTATGAGTCGACTATCTCAACAATGTTCTAAACCCCTGTAAATAATGCGATTTACAAAAGCAGTAAGGGTATCTTCTAACGTTCTCGCCCTAAGCATCACAAAAAGTTAAAAACCAACTGTAAGTTCATCAAGTAGATTAATGGAAAAAAATACATGATGTAAATGCTTATAAACATAAAAAAAATATTGATAATTGATGGTTAAACCCAAAAACATATGCATCAAAAACAAATGATTTATTTAAATATCTTATTATACATTATAATATCTCATAACATATTTATTCAAAATAGAACAAATAATATAACAAAAGAAATCAAACCCACAATTTTACCTATTTAGGTGAAATTTCATCTCACCTCCCCATTTAACCTTAGGCCTATCCTTATAAGGCTTCTAAGCCACGTCCGACGCACAGCCGACGCCAACCCGGCCGACGACGCTGGTAGGACGCCGGCGTCCGGAGGTTTCTCCCATACTTAGACGCACGTTTAGGAGGATAGTGTGGGCCCGTTTTTGATTTTGTGAGTGGAAGAAGTGAGGAAGAATATGGGGTTATAAGGAGGGGGTGTTCTTGGGGTGTCTAGAAGAGAGAAAAGCTGATAAATAGTGAAAGAAGTGGGGAAAAAGTAAAGGGTTATAAGAAGGGGCCTTATAGGGGTTAACCTGTCACCTGCCTCATTAGTTATTTTTTATCGTGTGAAATGAAATCTTTCTCTAGGAAAGGAAAACTCGCAAGGCTATATAAAGGAGCAACGCCCCAATTACATCGTAAAAAAAGTAAGATTGACACAAATTCTTCGTTTAATATTTTTATTTACGGAGTATCATTAAATAATTGTTTATTTCAAAATTGCGATCAACTTTACCATATTAGCCCCAAATTGAAATTAAATCTACATCTGAAAAACTACATTTATAATCTTCTTTCGTTGTAAGTTCTACTATTAAAGTACCCATAATTGAGATAACATAAACATAATAACATATACTACTTGATTAAGTCTACGCAATGTTGTAATTTGTTAATTAAAAATTGGATAAAACTGATTTATTGGACTTAAGGATCGTTTCTTTTTTAGTCATTAAGTATTATTAAGTGACTCAATGCATAAATAAAATTTAGATAATTGAGGGTTATTTTTGTTTATCAAGTAAAAAAAACATAAAATTTGAGTGAATTATTAAGTTTATTAAGTGAAAAAGAAAGAAAGCCTTAGTCAAGTACTCCGTTAAATATTCCATTAGACGGAGTAAATAAGCTAGTAAATAACTACAATTTAAAGATTTTTTAAAGTTATTTTCAACTTTTACTAGTAAATATCTCAACTTTATGAATAAATAAACTAGTAAATTTAGAAAATCTTAACTAGTAAAATAAACTCAAAGGTAAAATTCAAATATGATTTTTGAATGTTAGACTAAATATTAATCCTAATAGGTCAAACTTTATTGGTTATAAGTCATAAGTAAATATAAGTACCGAACATAAACATTTGGGCTGAAATTTTTTCTACATTAGCCTATCCCTGGCAATCCATACCCATATCAACTAAATTGGGTTTTATTGGGTATTGAATGGGTATAATTGGGCATATAAAAGTTCAGCTGAGCGGGTCTTAGTTATGAAGGCTAAAAAAATTACTTAGATAGAGCGGGTCGAGCGGGTCTGAGAAGAGAAGTGAGCGGGTCTTAGTTATTTTGTTGACATATCAGAAAGCTTTATCTCTGGTTTTGCATATTCACTGAAAATCCTTTACCTTTCTCGTTTTCTTTCCGAAATTAAAGAGGGGAGATTGAAGAGGCTTTGATTGGTACGTATATACTTTGAAGGGAGTGAAGACTGAAGAAGGTTTAATTGGAATGTAGCCGTCATGATTTGATGTGGTGAGATGGAAATAAAGGATGGGTGTGTGTGTGATAGACCATACCTACCAAAGTGATATGTATCTGTATATCTTCCTTTGTTTTATATGAAACTTTACATAAATAAAAGAGATATACTCCATCAATACTAATAAAGAATATATATTTTTTTCCCGTTTTTTATTAACTCAAAGTATTTGTATTTAGAAAAGTTCTTGCCTTCTTTTTCTACATCAATACATGTATTCAAAAGATTTATTATTAGGTAATTTATTTAGTAATACTTAATAAAGATTTCCAAATCCATTGACCCACCTGTATTTCTATGAAAGTTAAAATCTACTTGCTGGAAAGAGCGTATGGTGATATGAGCAACAATGTGTTTAAGACTAGTTATATATTGTTTTTACTTTTTTTTTTACAAAATTATTATTATTTTAAAAATAATTGATGTAAAAGGAGGCAGTATAGTTAATTTAAGGGTTAAGAAATGTATGATTAATTTATATTATAGATATACAAGGTGGAGATATATTTAAATTAATAAAGATTTCCAAATCCATTGACCCACCTGTATTTCTATGAAAGTTAAAATCTACTTGCTGGAAAGAGCGTATGGTGATATGAGCAACAATGTGTTTAAGACTAGTTATATATTGTTTTTACTTTTTTTTTTACAAAATTATTATTTTAAAAATAATTGATGTAAAAGGAGGCAGTATAGTTAATTTAAGGGTTAAGAAATGTATGATTAATTTATATTATAGATATACAAGGTGGAGATATATTCAAATAATAAAAGATATGAGTAGTTTGAGTAGATTAAATTCTTTTCTTTTGAGAAAATAGAAAGGGTATGCACTTAATCAATGCTTTCTTTTTTCCATTTTTATGTTACCTTTTCTTTTTTTAACTACATGGATTTTATGTATGACTCACCCAGAAGCTTGATAAAATTTTATGATCATTGCATTATAAGTTATGGAAATGGCAATTATTTAGATGTTGATGTTATACTTTCGATCAAGGTTTATACACTACAACTAATGAACATGTAAATATGCTTGTTGTAAAAAGATGTGTCGTACAATGGATATACAGATTCTATATTCTTTACCTTTATTGTTCTAGGTATGAGGCCGAATTTATATCCAACGTTGTCAAGGTTATACGAAAGAAGCTGAACTACAACGCCTTATACATTGATGAAAAACTAGTGGGAATTACCGAGAACATAGCTAAGATTGAATCATGGTTGCAAGATCCCTCACCTAATGCAGTAATCTATGTCATCGATGGGATGGGTGGCATAGGGAAAACAACCGTAGCCAAATGCGCATACAACTCAAACTTTCGTGAGTATGATTGTTGTTGTTTCCTGGCAAATATTAGTGACGCGTCAAGTCATTCCAATGGAATGCTTCGCTTGCAAAGTCAGCTTCTTTCCACAATTTTAAAGAGTGAAAAGGAAGAGACGGTTTGGAATGAGTATGAAGGAACCACTAAAATTATAGATGCCATGTGCAAAAAAAAAATACTTCTGGTCCTTGATGATGTTACAACATCGCAACAGTTGAATGCATTATTAGGACCACAAAGGTTTTATCCGGGAAGTAAAGTGATCATAACAACTAGGCACAAGTCGTTAATGATTAATCTCAATGTTCATCCCAAGGGCCAAACTGTGAAAACATTATCTACTGACAAATCTATCGAACTCTTTAGTTGGCATGCCTTTAATAAGAATCAACCCAGTGAACCCTTATACATTGATGAAAAACTAGTGGGAATTACCGAGAACATAGCTAAGATTGAATCATGGTTGCAAGATCCCTCACCTAATGCAGTAATCTATGTCATCGATGGGATGGGTGGCATAGGGAAAACAACCGTAGCCAAATGCGCATACAACTCAAACTTTCGTGAGTATGATTGTTGTTGTTTCCTGGCAAATATTAGTGACGCGTCAAGTCATTCCAATGGAATGCTTCGCTTGCAAAGTCAGCTTCTTTCCACAATTTTAAAGAGTGAAAAGGAAGAGACGGTTTGGAATGAGTATGAAGGAACCACTAAAATTATAGATGCCATGTGCAAAAAAAAAATACTTCTGGTCCTTGATGATGTTACAACATCGCAACAGTTGAATGCATTATTAGGACCACAAAGGTTTTATCCGGGAAGTAAAGTGATCATAACAACTAGGCACAAGTCGTTAATGATTAATCTCAATGTTCATCCCAAGGGCCAAACTGTGAAAACATTATCTACTGACAAATCTATCGAACTCTTTAGTTGGCATGCCTTTAATAAGAATCAACCCAGTGAACCCTACATTGTCCAGTCAAAACTAGTGGACCATTACTGTACGGGTCTTCCGTTAGCCCTTAAAGTGTTGGGTTCTTATCTACGTGGAAAAAGCATTGATGAGTGGGAAGATGCTATGTGCAAGTTAGAAGCCAATCCTCATCCTGGAATTCAAAATGTTCTACAGTTGAGCTATGAATTCCTGGAAGATGAGAATGATAAAGATCTGTTTTTGCATATTGCTTGCTTTTTTGTGGGGGAGAATAAAGACTACATAGTCAAACTATTAGCTGAATGCAATCTATACCCAATTATCGGGATCAAGAATCTAACTGATAGGTGTCTATTATATCTTGAAGATGGGAAAGTAGGGATGCATCAACTCATCAGAGAGATGGGGCAAGAAGTTGTTCGTCTAGAATCACCAAAGAATCCTGGGAAACGAAGTAGATTGTTGCGATGTGAAGATTGTATTAACGTGTTGCAAGAGAATATGGTACTTGTTGAATACTCCTTTTATTATATCGTAACATACATAGTTTACCGATCCAACATCATATATGTATAGTTTACCTTCATTGTTTCTTAATCAGGGTACAAAAAACGTAGAAGGATTCAGGCTTGATATGCAAAACATTAGGGATGCTAAGTTGCTATCAACTATGAAGGTGGAAAATCCAAGAAAACGTAGTTTTGAAGAACATCTAGGCAAAACAATGTTGAAGAACGAACCAAACTTCAAAACTAGATCCTTAGAAAAGATGAAGAACCTGATGCTACTTCAACTAAGTTATGTAGCATTTTCTGGGAGATACAAGAAGTTGCCAAAAAAGTTACGACTACTGAGCTGGCATGGTTTTTCTCTAAAATCTATGCCAAGCGACATTCCTTTGGAGAAGTTGGTTGTTCTTGACATGAGTTACAGCAAATTAGAGCATGTTTGGAATGACTTCATGGTATATCTTGGCATCTCCTTTTAATACCCCGAGTATTGACAAAAAAAACTCATTTGTTATATAATATACATGAGTTTAGTAACATACTTGTGGTTTTTCATGTCACAGTCTATTGAATCGTTAAAAATCCTGAATCTTAGCTATTCTGTGGAGCTAGTCAAAACCCCAAATTTTGGTGGACTTCCGAGTCTAGTGAATTTGATCCTGAAAGGATGTACAAGTTTATCTGTGGTTGATGAATCGATTGCATACCTTGAAGGACTTGTGTTGCTAGATCTGACGGATTGTAGAAGCCTAAGAAATGTTCCATGTTTACCTAGATCCCTTGTATCACTTCAAATGTCTGGTTGCCCAAACCTTGGAGCTGTTAGACGTTTTGAATGCTTTAGTTCAACTTCCTTACCTTCTCATTTGGTGAAATTGAATATCTCATATTGCAATCTGTTTGACACTTCTTTCCCAAATGACTGGAGTAATCTAGTCTCACTGAAGGTGTTGAGAATTGATGGAAACAACGTAACTTACTTACCAAAATGTATACAAAGCCTACCTGGACTTAATATTCTCTATGCTGCAAGATGTTTACAGTTGCAATCAATTCAAGGACTCCCAAAAACACTCATGGAATTGGATATCGAGAGGAATATGTCATTGAAGAAAGTAGAGGTCCCATTAGAAAAATTGGGCATCTTTGTGACCGGTCAGGGATGTCCAAGTTTATGTTACATGGAGGGTAATTTGAAGTGGCAATCAATAAACAAAGTTGAGAGGAAAGTTTTACAAAAGCTGCTTTTAGGAATGGAAATGGGTCTTGATTATTCTAATAAACAAAAGGTACCACCTATCCTTTGTTAAGCTCCACTCTCCTATGTTTTTTTGTTATTTATAGGTTTCGAATTTATAGATGGTGATGGTGTTGTGTTTCACATGATGATGCAGGTGCTATTTGAGTACGGTATATTCAGCACACGTGTTAGAGAGGAACACATACCTTCTAGCTGCACATATAAAGAAAGGGGCCCACAAATATCATTTAGAGTTCCGTCTCGTAGAATAATAAGTGGCTTCAACTTGTCTTTAGTGTTTTCTCCATTATACCTAAAGTGGTTTTATTTGAGAATTGAAGTCTATAATAAGACCAAGGATTTGTTGTGGATCTACTTTCCTGGATATTTTGGAAGAGTTGGAAGAGAAGAGAAAGCGGTGGGATGGATAAGTGTTTGGAGGTGTGGCAATCTATTACATGATGGAGATCAAATCTTTGTAAGCATACTTTATCATAATCATAATGAAGTAGAAGAAGAATTTTGTAGGGAAGTAAAGGAATGTTGTATAAACCTTATATATAATGATGAAAATAATGTTGAAGCGAAAAGAAAGGAGGGAGATGATGTTGTGGTTATTAGTGACTTTAATGATGATGAAACAGTAATAAGATGGAGTGATAGAATGTTTATAGATATATCTGATTACGTTCATCCTGGAAAGACCTATTCTTTCGGTAATAACAGGGACGTGGATTATGATACGGGATTTTATTATGGTTCTTATCGAACCGGAAGGATTGATAGAGAAATATTGGAGGAATCAATTGAAACACGGCCAGTTAATGTGTATTGGCCTGGAATCAATTGAAAGATGCCAATTAATGTGTATTGGTTTGTTGATTTGTAATTTGGCTTTTGTTTTGTCTCAAACTCTAGCGAAATGCATTTAATTCTAAATAAGAACTGTGTAGTCATTTCACTCGACTACTAATTTAGTGGAAAACCATTGATCTTCTAAGTTGCTAAATTTGTTCAAAGATTCAAGTTATTATATATACATGTTCCCAATTTGCTCAACCCATTCTGTCACTTTGGTTGAATTGTTCATTGGCAGGTGTTGCTTGCATGACGTTTATGTTCATCACAACTTTCATGTCACTCGGGCAGATAAACATTCGGTATGCTACATTTTCTTCTTTCCCTGTGAAGTTATTTTTCTCTCAGCTGTAATCATGAAGGTTTGTCATGTACGTTAGGTCTTTCAGTTACTTGTCTTTGTCTTTATGGTTGTAACGTATGTTTGGCATTATGGTACCCGTAAGAGGTACAACCATAACGCTTCATTAAAATGTGGCTTTTAGGGCTGGGCCGTGGTTTGGGTATTGTTTGCTTGCCTGGAATAGGGCTCATATCCTCAGAACTTGCAACAGGTGCCCCTTCAGTTTTCTCAAATTTTCTACAGTTGTGCCGGCTTTTCACAATCTTTGGTGTTTTTGTGTGTGTGTGGAACGTTGCTGTACCTTTTGTGGTTCCTGAAGAATGGTTTCTTACTGGGAGGATCTTTTCCTAAGAGTCCGAGACCAGACCGTACGTATAGAATTATAGGTGTATTGTGAGATATGGGCATTAGGATATTGAAGGAGATGATGAGAACTTTGAAAATCAATTTATCCAAAGCATGGCAGAGTTCATACGGTTAGGATAATGATTGACACTAAAGGGAGAATTTTGACCCATCCAAATTGTCAAACATTGTTTGTTTCTCTCGAACTTGTGAAGTTCCGACATGTCTGATTGGAGGCTTCAAATGGATGGGTAACAGGTTAAAGTGTTAAAAATGTGGGTTGAAAATAAATATCTGGTGCCTGGTCAGTTTGGTTGACCTATATTGTTTTTTGTGCCTGTATACATTTTTTCTTACAATAAAATCACTATTTTTAAAATACAATTTGCAAGGTTGTAAACTTGGAGGCGTTAAAAATACACTCTGTGTGAACATTTGACGTATTCAACTCTTTGGACCTATCATAAACATTTTGTTTTTAGTTCAACCTTTTGATTGGACCTATTTGATATAAAACTTAACCCAAACTGATCCAGTTATAAGTAAATGAGTTGAATCTTTTAGCATTGCCCCTGATTAGGCCAATGGGGTTGGTGGCCCATTGGTAAGGTCTTTGACCTTGGGGATCCACCTGTGTTCTAGTCTCACTTCCCACATTTGTGAGGTGGATTAATAGGGATTTTTCGAGAGTCCTGGGTTTCATCCCAGACATTCGTGTAATTTAAAAGTAGGAGTAGATTAGTATGCCGTTCTAAAAAAAAGCATTGCCCCTGATTAAACTAATTTACTTTCAGGTCAAATACGACATACTTTGTCGACAAGTGGGATTCCATAAAAAGTAGCAAATCGTTAATGCAACATCGTTTAATTAGATCCGAATACGATGTTGACAGCCCACAAATAAGAAGACGACTAGTGGGATTCCATCCGGTCCGTCATGGGATGGTACAGTGCAAGCCTAGCTTTGCAGTTAATACAAGCTAAAGTTGCATATATGATATGACATTCGTATGTGAAGACTAGGGGTCATCTTCAAATACCACTATAGTTTCTTTATTTATTTAAAAAATTAAACAATATCCACTTCTAGTCTTCTAGTTCTAAATAAATAGATACTGTAAAAACTTAGAAGAAGATGAAATAGGATATTATAAAGAAAGAAAAACAAAGACAAAAACCACACATGGGAAAACAGCGGCATCAAATCAGTTAAACGCCCCCAATATAGTACACAAACCACCTCCAAACAGCTTTCCTATGTCTTCACGACACCTGTATATTTACACCCACTACTATATTATATTACTATTTCTATATCTATACTATATATATTTAATTATTTATTGTTATGGTACAAAATATCCATATACATCAAATTCTCTCTGTTTACTCAAAATAACAAGTGTAGAGAAAATTAAAAGAAATCAATGGAACGCAAGATACTAGTGGCAGTTGATGAGGGGGAAGAAAGCGCGTATGCCCTGTCTTGGTGTCTCAAAAACATCATTGCTGAGAATTCAAAAGATACCCTTGTTCTCCTTTATGTCAAGCCACCACAAGTTGTCTACACATCTCTTGACGGCTCAGGTTTAATATTATTACTGTATATATTTTATTTATATACCATAAGTAACTAAGCAAGTAACATCCAATATGGTTTTCCACTACTTAAGACTTTATGTCAATCAACCTGCCAACCCGTCAACCTGTTCTTTTTCAAGTTGGTGGGTTGGATTCGGGTTGACAGGTCATGGTCAGGACTAAAATTTCTCATGATATTTTTAGTGAGTTGGGTTAGGGTAGAGATTTTCGACCCGTCAACCCGAACCCATTGGCAGCAAATAATGTCTTGAGGTAGATATTCTACTTCTTGGTTCTACTAGAAAAAGACCTCCAACCACTTGATCCAACCTAGTTGGTTTATATTTATATACTATCATACATATATATATATGTTTGTTCAACTTAGGAAGTTTCTTAAAACGAGAAAAAATAGGAATTTTTATAAGCTTTGCTCTAGACCCGTATGCACCTCAAACGGTTTCAAACCCTTTGTCCGAAGTGGGGTTGTCCTTCTCATGCTGATTTGCACGACTTAAACGCGAAATGTCTTGCTAAGAAGGTACATCCAAGGGTATTTGGGATTGTTTTTGAGGTGAGCTGATTATTGTGTTTGCAAACGTGTTTGACCCAGAAAAATTGATTATTCTTCATAAAGAAAAAACAAACTTAGGTTGGGACATGTTTTTCAAAACGAATGCAATATTTATTTTACAAATGCAATGCTGGACACCTCTTAAGCTACATGAGATTTTTTTTTTTCTTTTAAAAATAAAATATCTTTTGTATGTTTAATTTTTTTTCCAATTAATAAGATATGATTAAAAAGATGAAAAAAAATCAGGGTATTTGTTTTCGCCGGATATAATTGCGACCATGGACAAGTATAGGAACGACGTAGCTGAAAGCGTGATAGAGAAGGCCAAGAAACTATGCAAAGATCTTCAAGATGTGAGTTTTTGTATTTATTTATTTATTAATTAATTTGTTGTTTAGTTTCAATTATTATGATTTCGTGAATTTGGGTCATTTGAGTTTGGGCTTTTTTATTAGGTGAAGGTGGAGACGAGGGTGGAACATGGTGATCCAAGGGATTTGATTTGTAATGTTGCAGAGAAAATGGGTGTTGATATGGTTGTTCTGGGTAGCCATGGCTATGGTGTGATCAAGAGGTTGGTGATACTAACGCACAACTTACACTACTACACGCTGCTTTATAAGTCCCGGTTAAAAAGTGTATTAGAACCCGCTTAACAACCGTGTCATATGCGGGGAGTCCTATTTGATTTGATAATAGAACCCGCCTCAATAACCGGGTCCCTATAAGAACAACCGAGTTTATAATAGAACCGGTTTCTTCCAAATAGACCCCGCCACCCCTACTTTTATCAAAACCGAGTTCTATTTTAGTTCTGGCTTTTTTGATTTAATAGATATAGCTTTCTTCATCCACAACTCTACCTTAAATAACACAATTTCCTTTTTAT
Organism: Erigeron breviscapus; assembly: GCA_034093135.1. NCBI lineage: Eukaryota > Viridiplantae > Streptophyta > Magnoliopsida > Asterales > Asteraceae > Erigeron > Erigeron breviscapus. Next base: position 5,755,260 of record CM067170.1, on the reverse strand, counting down.
ATGTATTTTGTTTTTTTGTAATGGCCAACTGAAAATTTTATTACTCCAAACTGAAAGCCAGAGGTTATACATATACCTGAACACGGCGGATATACAAATATATATCGATAATGTTTAGGAGCTTACATGAGTGGTTTTAGAATTGGTGTCAAGAAAAAAATATATATATCGATAATGTTTATATTCTAAATTTTAAATAGTGATGTTTATCAAGTATTAATGGTAATGGGTTGAAATTGGCAGGGCATTTCTTGGAAGTGTGAGCAATCACTGTGCCCAAAACATCAAGTGTCCTGTTTTGATAGTCAAGATGCCCAAGGCTTGTGCTACATCTTCCGGTTCTTGAAACTGAAGTTAAAACTTTGTTGGTACACTGTCTTTTAACTTACTTTATAGTTACAGTTGTAATTGTTGTTTGGGTTTTCTATTGTATGTATTTGTTATAATTTGTTTTTTTACTGCCTATAGTTGTGTTAATTCGAATGGATGTCGTGCATGATCACCAACCATTGTCGCCTAGTCAGTTTGGTCCTCTTCGCTTAAACTCTGGGCCAGAAGAAGAGGTGTGGGGCCTGTGATATATGGGTGTATATATACATATATATCTTTTGGGAAAAGTCTTACTTTTAGATGAGAAATAAGGTTTAAAAAGCGGGGCGCGTAACACCACCGGGGCATAAAGGGTACCCCACCAAAGACTATTAGCGGCGACGTCGCCGCTAATAGTGGGGGCCCCACTGACACAAAGCCAGGGTCAACGATTGGTTTTCCATTGATTTTCGTCGCGTGGACCCCACACTATTAGCGGCGACGTCGCCGCTAATAGTGAACAAAAATTCCTTTAAAAACGCGGCTCCCTTCCAGACGATCATAAACTGAAAAACGCTCCTCCGGTAAAAAAAATTAAAAAATCAATCCGGCCATCTACCGTTTTGTGTATATATTCCGTCCATCAATCCCCTCACCCTCTATATCAAGAATCCGGCCACCCCCCCTTTTGTTGGTGAAGAAAATCCTGTCCGGTTCAATTTCAGGCGAAAATCCGGCGACATTTCAGGCGAAAATCCGGCCATCCCACTTTTCCGACGAAGTATTAGCGGCGACTAGCATTAGCGGCGACATTTCCGACGTTTTCTTTGTATGTTTACTCTGACTCAGTTATTTTTGTATTGTTGTTATTAATTTTAATATATGTTATTATTAGTTATAAAAATGTTATAATTTTAATATTGTTAGTTTGATTTAAAGAAATTTGTAGGATATTAATTTTAATATATGTTATTATGGACCTATACATATCCGATCCATTTTGCAAAATGAATAATCCTATGAATAACTCTAGATTTGCAAGTTGTCTAACCAGTGAGCAGAAGGGGTATATATTTTTTCTTCCTAGCATTTGAAGTTAAGACATCTAGATAATTCCATCCTTATCGATCAGAATTTTACCACTAAGCACTAACCTTGTGGTTCCTATTACATCTTTTTGTTCATGCATCGAAATAAAAAGGTTCGTGCAAGCAATAAAACAAGAGGTTAAAATCTTGCAAAAAGAATACTTATATATGTACTTGAAAACCAGATTAGGATGTAAGCATTTAAATACAAATTGATTTAAAGAAATTTGTAGGATATTAATTTTAATATATGTTATTATTAGTTATAAAAATATGTTATTAATTTAATATATGTATTGTTGTTATTATTAGTTATAAATATATGTATTGTTGTTATTAATTTAATAACAATGTTATTAATTTTAATATATGTTATTATTAGTTATAAAAATATTATATTTAGAAATTTAGAAATTATATGATTGTTAGAAATTTTATGTTTATTATTTAGAAAACAACTTGTTAGTATGATTATAATTGTTAATCTAGTTGTTATTAGGTTAATTGTTATTATTAATATGATTGCAAGTATTATTGTTAGAAAAATGTGCTCAATTTAGGTATAATAAGTTGGAAAAAAGATTTGTGTCAAAAATATGCATATATTTCATTTGCGCCTTTTTTAACCTTGATAATTGTTTTTAATGATTTATAAGTTGTATATAACTTATGTAGGTTAAAATGGCTGCTGTTCATGGCGGAGATGGTGGCAATGACCCTCCAAATTGGGGGTGGAATCCCCAATGGGGCTGCAAGCGTAGCGGGGGTAAGTATATATAAATGTATGTAAAAAAATATATGTATATATATATATATATTTTACATTTATATATATTTATTATTTAATTTTGCTTTGCAGGGAATAGTTCAGGGAGAGCTGCCGCTGCTAACAAGGAACTGGAGCGGGAGTTTCAGAAGTCTGGACGACGTATAACTCTTAGACTTGATACCGCTGAAAGCAGGTGGCAGACTATCGGTGACACCTCCAAATGGTACAAGAGCTATTTGGGGACATATGTCGCTACCGTCCCGCATACTTACGACTCGTGGGATCAGGTGCCCCCACACATCAGGGATGGACTTATTCCCTGGCTCCAGGTTTAAAAACATTTTATTTTACAATTTAAATACGTCATTACAAAATTAGGGTAGATACTGACTATTACTACAAAATTGCAGAGACGGTTCTACTTGGACCCGTATCTAAATAACGAAGCCGGTCACCCCTTACGAGTCGCCATTGAAAACATGATTCGTCAAGATGCCCTAAAGAACTACAGGGATAAAAAATCAAAATTCAAGGGGAAATGGTTTAGCGACAGGGGTGGGTTAGATAGACTCGGCGAATTCGAAGGTGTTCCGCCGCATGGAATGCCTCAAGATGTCTGGAGGGATGCATCACACATTTACTATGTCTTACTGCTTTACCTGGACCAGGGGGGGGAGCACCGTGATGCGTTTGCGCCAAAGCAACGCGAATTAACATGCTAATGGACCAGAATGGCAATGACCCTCCAAATTGGGGGTGGAATCCCCAATGGGGCTGCAAGCGTAGCGGGGGTAAGTATATATAAATGTATGTAAAAAATATATGTATATATATATATATATATTTTACATTTATATATATTTATTATTTAATTTTGCTTTGCAGGGAATAGTTCAGGGAGAGCTGCCGCTGCTAACAAGGAACTGGAGCGGGAGTTTCAGAAGTCTGGACGACGTATAACTCTTAGACTTGATACCGCTGAAAGCAGGTGGCAGACTATCGGTGACACCTCCAAATGGTACAAGAGCTATTTGGGGACATATGTCGCTACCGTCCCGCATACTTACGACTCGTGGGATCAGGTGCCCCCACACATCAGGGATGGACTTATTCCCTGGCTCCAGGTTTAAAACATTTTATTTTACAATTTAAATACGTCATTACAAAATTAGGGTAGATACTGACTATTACTACAAAATTGCAGAGACGGTTCTACTTGGACCCGTATCTAAATAACGAAGCCGGTCACCCCTTACGAGTCGCCATTGAAAACATGATTCGTCAAGATGCCCTAAAGAACTACAGGGATAAAAAATCAAAATTCAAGGGGAAATGGTTTAGCGACAGGGGTGGGTTAGATAGACTCGGCGAATTCGAAGGTGTTCCGCCGCATGGAATGCTCAGACATATTGCTGGAGATGCATCACACATTTACTATGTCTTACTGCTTTACCTGGACCAGGGGGGGGAGCACCGTGATGCGTTTGCGCCAAAGCAACGCGAATTAACATGCTAATGGACCAGATGGTGGCAATGACCCTCCAAATTGGGGGTGGAATCCCCAATGGGGCTGCAAGCGTAGCGGGGGTAAGTATATATAAATGTATGTAAAAAATATATGTATATATATATATATATATTTTACATTTATATATATTTATTATTTAATTTTGCTTTGCAGGGAATAGTTCAGGGAGAGCTGCCGCTGCTAACAAGGAACTGGAGCGGGAGTTTCAGAAGTCTGGACGACGTATAACTCTTAGACTTGATACCGCTGAAAGCAGGTGGCAGACTATCGGTGACACCTCCAAATGGTACAAGAGCTATTTGGGGACATATGTCGCTACCGTCCCGCATACTTACGACTCGTGGGATCAGGTGCCCCCACACATCAGGGATGGACTTATTCCCTGGCTCCAGGTTTAAAACATTTTATTTTACAATTTAAATACGTCATTACAAAATTAGGGTAGATACTGACTATTACTACAAAATTGCAGAGACGGTTCTACTTGGACCCGTATCTAAATAACGAAGCCGGTCACCCCTTACGAGTCGCCATTGAAAACATGATTCGTCAAGATGCCCTAAAGAACTACAGGGATAAAAAATCAAAATTCAAGGGGAAATGGTTTAGCGACAGGGGTGGGTTAGATAGACTCGGCGAATTCGAAGGTGTTTCGCCGCATGGAATGCCTCAAGATGTCTGGAGGGATCTACTGCATTACTGGACCAGGGAGCACCGGATGCTTGTTGCCCAAAGAAACGCGAATAACAGGCATGGACAAGATAATCTTGTCAGTACTCACGGTCGCCAGTCATACGCTCAGCGTGAATATGAATACGCTGTAAGTTATTATTTTTATGTTTTATATCCACATATGTATATATATAGAGAGAGAGAGATACACATACATATATATAACTTTTTTTAACGTATATACAGCGTACTAATCAGGGGCAACGTGAGCCCCCGCCTGAGTTCTTTTTGCGGGCCCACACATTACACGATGGGACGGTGCAGGCAAGAGCTCCTCCCATTTATGTAAGTTCTCGGACAACACTTGAATTTGTATTTTTTGTAAATTTATATTAATTATAACTAACTTATTTTTTTGTTTATGATTTAATGTGGTACAGGACCGGCTTGTTGAATCCCACCAGGCACTTTCTCAACAGCCCAACACCCCGCCGACTCAGACATTTTTGGATGCTTTGGGGCTCCGGTCGGGACATACCCGCGGGGTTGGGCGTTGTGAGAGGAACACGAGGACTGAATGTCGAGCTCCCGCATATGGTTGACCCTCCTTTGGAGGCCCCAGCAGAGTCGCCGCTCTTTAACGTGGATCAATTCTTCAACCCTGCGAGCCCTTGGGACATGGCCGGGTCTAGTTCCGCCTCATTACCCACACATCGCTTGGGTAGTGATAGTGATAGTGATAGTGATTAGTTTGTATTTTTTATTTTATTTTATACGATTGTGATTGTATTATAAGTGGTCAAAATTACATAATTTATTTTATTCCATATGGTGGTGTTTTTATTAACCTTCTCATATATATTTTTTAGTTTATTTAATTTTTCTTAATTCATAATTAAAGAAAAGTTTGGATTTATAGATTAATTTTAAGTTTTATTTAACTCATTAGATCAAAATGTTGATGTTATATACCTTTTAAGTTTTATTTTAAGTTTTATTTTAAGTTTTAAATCATAATCTGTACATAAATATTAATAGTATATACCTTTAATAATAATTAAATTCAAATAAGAAAATTATAAAATATGTTATTGGAAAACATATGTCTAATAAAAAAAAGAACATAAAAAAAATCAAAATACAACATGTAATGAATTTAATCATTTATAACAATAGGAGGCCCAGGTGGTATTCTTGGGCAGTTTGCATAATACCGTCATTCTTGAAAAAAACAAAACAAAACAACAGAAAAAAAAAAACAAACCAAAAAACAAAAAAACGCTTGTTCTCGATGTGCGTACATTGATGCCACCGCACGTGCAGGCGGGGTTGCGTAGTATGACCATTCAGGATTCTTGTAAGCCATTGGGTACTCACCTGTTAATTCCACTGCAACAAAATGACTCTCCTCATTTACGAGAGCAATAGTTATCGGTTGAGCCAACATTAAATGATCCAAGCCATGATGCATCGGGAATACTGTTCTGGCGTCACGTAAGCTGATGCAGTTGATTATTATACCTAGCTTATTGGCCAAGGGATATGGAAAAACCATTTACTCCTCCACACAAACATCACTCACCCTTCCTGCCGCCTTTAATGTTCAAGGGGACGCCCATTAAGACATTCATGAAGCAACAAAAGAGCCTCCCGAATAGAAAAGGAAAGGCAAAAAAACCACTCAAAGACAGGATCATTATAAAATGACGAAGTTAAGGGTAGGTTAATTTAAAAATGCAGGTACCAAAAGAGTATGTACATTATCCTCCCCCAATATAAAGGGAGGTCAACAAATATCCACAGCAATTGTCCAAGAGGCGCACAGGCCATCAAAAAAGATGAAACAGGGAAAGAAATTGTTCAAAGTATGCAACAATTGTCCAAAGAAACAAACCGGGGGTCAAGCAACAATAAAAACTTAGGGAGCAACCTGCAGGAGATTAGAGGGAGAAGCTTCGGGATCAACAGCCAGATTACGGAGGTACACAGAATCAACATTGGCCAGGGCATCAAGGGCAGAATCAAGGCGAATAGTTGTATCTTCTGGGATGACGCGACCCTCTAGATTTACCAGACCTTCCGTAGCTAGAGCACGCATCAACCCCACATCTGCATCTTCTCTGTTCAAATTTCAGACTTTAGATAACAACTCGCCGACCTCGGGGCCATTAAGGAAAGACCTGCATACATGAGGAATGACCTCAACAATCAATCTCCCGTACATGCCCGACTTCTCTGCAAGCGCACCATGTACCTCCTTCACCAAGTTATCCTTCTCTCGTACTTGGCCGACCAAAGTCTCCACTTCCCTCTCTTTCTCCGCAATGATCCTCTCTGCGTCAGTCCTCGCAGCACTCAGCTCAGATTGCAAGGCCCCACAGTCCAACTCCAGATCATTCACCTTGGCTTCCAAAGCAAGCTTCTCTGTCATCAATTCTTCATATCGCTCCTTAGATGGTCCGGACTCCTGAGCACTCTCCCGCAATCTTGAATCCATGACACTGCCAACAATAGCACTGCAAAAGATAGAGCGGCTGAAGAAAGCAGACAATTCTGAAACACCTGAGTTCATCAGACCATTCACCCATCCGGAAGGAGCAATGCTTTGTATGTCACGATGACAAGAGGAAGCATCCAGAACTTCTTCAAAAGGATCGAAGGCTAAAAAAAAAAAGAGAAATCACAATTCATGACAAGGAATGCACACATAGAAACAAGAAGACAACAAGGACTTACATGAGAACTGCGGAGGACTCCTATGAACCTTCGTCTTCAACCTTTTTGGTCGATGACCAACATCACTCTTTGATGTACTTTTCCTCTTCTTCAGACGACTCCCAACAGTATTCCCTTGAGTTCTGACTCCCCCAACATCTTCATCAGCACCATCTGAATCTTCTACAACATTATCCACCGGCTCACGAGTCGCAGGGGTGGATGCCTCAGGTAATTCATCAGGCAAAGGCCTCTCTTGAGCTACAGCTGGACGAACAGGTTCGGTGTCCAAAGGAACAGTTGGCTCGACAGGTGGAGGAGCCAGAGCCACTGGCCTAAAGACAACACCAGACAACACATGCTGCCTATCAATGAGTTGCTTAAAAGACATTTCTGTAAAGGGTAACATGGATCAGTATCTACCCTATTTTGTAACAGAATGGCAAAGCAGAAGTACAGAAGAATCAAACCTACCCTGACTATCAAACTCAATTGCAAAATCCAAAGTACCACACTCCCAACACCTCGCAACATGAGACTTAAATAAAACAGCTTCTGGATACACACAAAGTTTTAAAGCATACGAAGAAAGACA
>CM067170.1:5625995-5736649 GCA_034093135.1 Erigeron breviscapus | reverse complement strand
CCTTTTTAACCCATTCCAGTGGCCACTTTGAGATGACACTTAAACCTACATTTGCTTTTTAGGAATCAACAAGTGAATAATCTGATACAGGGGTGTTTTACTCGTTGCAAAATCAGAGGCAGAATCTGTCAAATTTTGTTCTCACTAACATTTATCAAAATTTTCATGCAACCCAACTAGAAACCCCTAATTTGGTTAAATTTCAAGAACCCAACTTGTATTGAAGCAATTAACTTATTTTAAGGAAACCCCCAATTTTCCAAATTCAAGAACCCTAATTTTAAATGATAATTTAATAAGAATCAAAATTAGGTTAAAAAAATCTTACCTTCAAGAAAATAACAAAAATTGAGATTGAAATTACACTTTTCTTCTCCTCTTTTTCTTCTTGAAAATCAGTCCACACACCACCACCACACAATTAAACCTCCACTTTTCAATTTTATGAGATAAAGGAAGATTATTATTATTGTTCTTGATGAAGGATTCTTAGATTGAATTAGAAATTAGGATTAATGTTTGTTAGTATAAGAATTATGAAGAATGTAGAAGAAAAGTTGGTGGAGGGAGAGATGAATCATAAGGATTTGGCTGGCACTACGCCCCATTTCTCTAATTTAGTGGGTATTTACCCGCTATCCGTTAAGGTTCCAACTAAATTAACCCCGTATCCAAAAACAAAATAAAATTATTTTAATGTCAAAACTATAATAAAGGTTAATTTCATTGGTTTAAATTTTTTTTATGATGTTAAAGTTAATTCAACCGGTAGATATTCAATATTGAATACGGATACTAGGACATAAGACTACCCACATCAGTGAACCAATCCAACTCAATCTTCAATTAAAAATTAATTTCTCTCTTTCCACCTATACAACCCAATCTAACTCAAATTTCCACTCCCATTCACAACCCAACCTAAACCAATTTTTTATTATATTAAAATGATTTATTATTTTATAATAATAAAACTTTTTATTCTTATTTTGTTTCAAAAAGTAATATTTTTATTTTGTTTCAAAAATCCAAATCAAATAGTTTTATAAAAAAAATACGTTTTTTTAAATAGCTCTGTTTTTAATAAAATTTATGTCAAAATGTTCGTAACTGAAAAATAAAGAATACTGTGTTTTTATATTTTTACAAAAAGTTATAAAATGTAAGATATTAAAGAAAAACCAATAAAGTTTATAACTAATTATACATAATAAAATATAATAAAAGTATCTACCAATGAGGATACAAGATTGATGACACAATCTTAGATTGTTTTGTAGTCTAGATCGATGGAGTTTGTAAGGAATCTTTTACTTTTATTAATTTTTTATTCTACAATCATAATGGTAGTCTAATAATATTATAGTCCGTAACTCCGTATCACATAACCCGTTTTCTCAAATAAAATACAACCCACCCCCACAATTCACCAAACCCTTTCTTCAAATTCAACTTCCTTGTTTTCCAATCCCTTTTATTTATACCAATTATATAATAATATTGTTATTATTCAATTCGAGTAAAAATAATAGTGGAATGGAATCAGCAGTAAAAAAAGAAGCAGTAATAACACCAGAAGATGTGTTGGAATCTTTGATGAATGATGGAACTATTGATACCCTTAGATTAAAAATCATTAATCAGCTCAAAGCCAATGTATGCTACTTTTCTTTTCTTTATATTTCCTTTTAATACTGTATAAACTATTATATGTATGTATGTGTGTATATATGTATGTATGTATATGTATATGTTTTATAGTATCCGGGTAATTGGTGAGGGAAATCATAGCCTTTGGGTCTGATGTAAGCAGCCTAACCAGTATTCCCGAGTGACCCGTTTTATAGACTTTACCCCTAACCATTCCAAGGTGTTTACTTTGAACCTGGGCCTCGTTTAAGACCTTCGGATGTCGTACCACTTGGTCTCGTTGGAGCCGTTATGTTTACATTGTAAATGTTTGATTATAATGTTTAATCATGCTACTTTACTTTAGGATATTGCTATATCGTTAATGTGCTTAGACAGTTAGACGTGCATAATCAAAAACGACCGTCCCCTTAAAATAAGAATTAACATTGTTTCAACATACTAACGATAGCCCTTAGAGTGTTTAGCGAAGTTCATATTTGTAAATATCGAATTTTGATAACTTCAATATAATGAAACTTTGTATTATGTTCATGAGTTTGTTTTATCTAAAGTTTAACTTCAGAGGACTTGTGGAGTTAGCCTAACAGTTGAGGGCTTGGATATTTGTAGCTGAAAACTTTTTTGATATGGGTAAATTTCCTGGTGGGCAGACACTCTTCTTAGCTGGCTGCTGAGTGATGAGCTAGTCTGGCGCATAAGCTCAACGTTAGCTTCCACGTATTGTACTTAGTGGCAGGGTGTGTGGACTGGTTAGCGTTACCAGTTATCAATGCTCTTTTCTGGATGAAAACTGGAGATTTAGATCACTAATAGCTGCAACAATACCAACAAAGTGGATTATTTTATGAATGAGTATTATGTGTTATATCCTCTATGCTAAAGCTAAAGAAAGAGGCACGTGCTAATTTAAAGTTTTATTTTTTATTGATCTAATTTGGTTGACATAAGTAGTAAATTATTGCTGGCGTGGTAGATTTCTCTATTTTAAAGGATTAAATTAGTGCTTCGGTTGTGGCATATGGTTTTAGGGAACCTGTTTAAGTGACACTGTGGTAACCCCAAACAGATAGAGGGTATATGGTCGTACTACACCTAATTTCATGAAGAATAAAAAGAGATGGACTTCTATGCAGTACTGCTAAAGGGTAGTTTGCATATGAAATACTAGTAATTTGTAAATCATCTTGCCAGGAAATGTTTGTTGCAACGTATGGGGCATAGAGGGTGGTCTGTGCATCTTTAGTAGGTTTTTTTTAATATTTATTTTGAATTTGTTCTTGTACTTATACGACTATATAATCTTTATATTTGTTTTTTTTGGTTTAGGAAGATTTAAAGAGTACTACTATAAAAATGGTAGAGCAGAGTAAGGTTCTCAACACACCAGGGGCAGAGAAACAAACCAAAAGGGAACTGTTTGATGCTCTACGGCAAGAACTTGAGTAAGTATCTGTCCAAGTATAAAAGTGAGGTCTAATTGTTTGGACATCATGATTCATGATTCGTTCTGTCTCATTTCACGAAAACTTATAGTTTCCCTCATCGGAGCTGATGTAGTTAGCACCTTAGAGCTGGCAAAATGGCAGGTTGGATAACGGGTACTCTTTAATCATGATGTTGTTAGTACCTCATCGGAGCTGATGTAGTTAGTACCTTAGAGCTGATGTAGAATCTTATATATACAACTGGGGTGACAGATTATCTGCCCCTTTTCTTTTTAGCTGAAGCTTTTATTCTACTTGTTTGACCTGCTATAGATAAAAGTTAACGTAAATCATGGTTTCATATGGCCACCTCTGTGTTACCTGATACACTATTGAAAACTTAATAAACTTTTTCTTCAGCCCGTTCAAAATCATGGGTTTATATGGCCACCTCTATGTTACCTGATACACTATTGAAGACTTGATAAACTTTTTCTTCAATATACTGTCGTCTGAAATTTTATTCTACTTTTGTGTCGGTATAATGCAGAACACCTGTGCTTGAACAGGCATCTAAATCAGTTTGGGAGTTGATTTTCGACAGTAATGGATTGGGGAGAGAAATAAATGAAACAGTTGAGAAAAGTGTTTTGTAAGCTAAGTGGTAGAGAGCCTCCATTGTTTTCTTCTAATGGTGAATTGCAATCAGAAAAAGGAAAAGAGAAAGTGGTTGAACAAAGCATAGGAAAAGAAATGGAAAAGGATAACGTGGACTCAGGATCAAAGAAAAGGAAGTTGGAGGAGACATTGAACATTAAAGATTCTGCAGAAGAAGTTGCAAGCTGATTGACTGATGACTACAGTTCTACTCAGCAAATATATTAACCCGAGGCAAGTGTCAATAACTAACACTATATTTATACACATTTCTAGTTTAGTTATTGGAGCAAAATGCAAGAAATTAGTTTCTAGGTTGTACATGTTGACTTGGTAACCCGGTAATGATTTAATATTTTATGAGCTTAGATTACATTGATTTCTAGTATGACACTATGGCCAATGTCCAACCTTTAGAGAGTTTAGATGAGATGATCTTGTGATCAAGTGTTTTTTTAGTTCTTCATAGGAGATAATTTTGATTTATTTGCCGTTGTTTCTACATGTACATCCTATGTGAACAGGTGGCAAGATGTGTGGGTCAGGAACATTGTGTAACAGAGTCATCTTTTTTAACTTATGAAGCTGGATGGGTTGGGCTAGATTGGCTTGCGCAGTTTCTTTGTTCAGTATTAAAACTTTCTGTGAATTGCTTACTCCCTAGTTGTGATTATAAGCCTGATATTATAACAGTGATGATCTAAGTCTCAATAATTGTTTTCCGAGGTTGTATGCTATTTTGGTCACCTTTCAATCCATTACCCCATGGCTATATGTTTATTTCACCGATTTCATATATACACAACCAAGATAGGCCATAGGTAAAAGTTTCTATCATTCTGCATGTATAAATAATTTTTAGTGTCAAAATTCTTGTTCACACTTCACAGTTTCGAAAATATTCAGCACGAATGTCTTGTTCTTGTTCATAAAAAAAGCTGTGACAGTTGCCACACCTTCAAAAGATTATCAGCATTTCAAATTACCATTCTCAACACTTGTTTCTGAACAGCCGGCATGGTTATGAAGTAGCAATAATATAGAACACAAAGCTGGAGAAAAAACTCTACTTCGTCGTGCCAGTACTTTACATCTGTTCTCTTACCAGTCAGATTGTTGTATTTTTTTGAATTGTTTAAAATGCTTATTAGTTATTACTCTAGTTTATTCATAGTTTTGGTTTGCTAAAAGCAGGGCGGAAATCTGGACGGCCTTGCTGTGGCTGCAGGCAAGATCTGGTGGTGGTGGCGATGATGACCATTCAGATTCTGGTATGTGAAATTGTGAATGCTAATGGGATACTTTTTTTTAGGTGTAGACAGGCCAGGTTTCTAACTTTAAACTTTATGACACTCATAAATATCGTTATGTTTTACAATTTGCTAGAAAAATGTAGTCATGAAACTTTGTATGTTCTTGAATTCTTTGTAGGCAAAACTAATTAGTTTTTTATATCTGCATCCCTGTTGAAATCTGGTGTCAGATTAATCACTATAGTGTTGAGGTGATTTCTGTAATCGCCTCAAAGATATTGATTAATGATTACTATCTTGTTTGGGCTTTCACCCAATTCAAAGAAAATTTTTGAAGATTTTTTTCAGTATGGGTAAATGTGAATGTTTGTCGAACACTATCTTATGTCATGGTGTTTGCAGACTACAAGTAATAACGCAAAACAAAAATGTGAATTGGCAAGAGACTGGACGCGCTAGTAACTACTAGTAAAACCCAAGTATAAAGCATCTTTAATTAATTAAACTCAGTGAGAATCTTTGATGACTGGGGGATTGACCGCTGGTAATGTTAGAACTGTTGCAGGATTAGTCATGGTGGCATATGAATCACGGTTACGAAAGAGTTTTTATAAACCCCTTACAGTTCAAATAACGAGAACTAAGGCCTTTTAGTGCAACTCTTAAAAAGAAAGGGGCCTGCAAGTGTAACCCAGGATCACTATTTCATATAGTTCACGGTGGCAGCCTGGCAGGTAGCTACCCGTTCCACATGAGAAATCTGAGCTCTTTATAAGTCTAATGGTAATGGGCTACTACTAGTACCTTCCACCATGGTTTTTAGTTCTATCAAAATAAAAAGCTTGACCTGATTACAAAACTTTGAGTTCGACCTGATTACAAAACTCACAACTAAACATGAGCTCTATATTTTAAGCTGGATGATCAACCAATATTGTTCGGTTGAGCTTGGTGACTCAATTATCAAATATATATAAAAATATTTAAATGTAAATAATTATATAAATCAAAGTTAATGCTAGTGAATTTAAGCTCCATTTGACTCAAGTCGACACTTTTATGGGTTGACCCAACTTGATCATAGAGTACAAGAATTATGTATACACGGACACTTTTAAAGGTTAACTCAACTTGATTATAGAGTACAAGTGTACAACAATTATGAGTAAACTGATTTATGTAAAGGGTAAAATTGCAAACTAACAAAGGCTCGCATTCCACCCATTGTATTTTTCTATTTCACATAAACGTCGAGTATAGATATTCTTCTAGTAGACTTGAGTAGCTTATGAGCAGGCTCAACTCGATAACACAATTACAACAAATGATAAATCAGAAAGATATAAGGCTTTGCTTGTTTAAAACATAAACAACTGGGTTGGATCAAGTGGTTAAAACACTTGCCTCTGGAAACAGATGTTAAGAGTTCGATCCTCATGCCCAGCAAGGCTGGAGGTCCTTTTCTACCTCTGGTAGAACCTGGAATCAGTCTCTTTACCTTTGGTAGGGGTAAGGCTGTCTACATCTCAACCTCTCCCATACACCGGTATTGGGACCCAAAACCCGTGGAAGACGACATTGAGAGTTACTTTACTTCACTTTTTCTACTTGTTTAAAACATAATTGTTAATTAGGAATGTTTTTAAAACTTAAATGTTAATTAGGATTTAGGAATGCTTGTTCTTAACTTAATAAACAAAAACCCAGGTAATAAAATATGATGACCATGTTTGCAAAAGTAGTTTGTGACTAAATCAATACGGATATTATTTATCCATTCAGTCTTGTAATGGTAAAAAACAAATGGGCCATTAGGATCGTTGGCTTTGTTTCAAGTTATCCGCTTACTCTTAGTATACCTGTTTTCCTTTTAACTGGATATTACCGATCAAGTTTAGCTGTCTTACGAGGTTTGGCCTTGGCTAGAGACACTGAGCTTACGATGGAATATATATTTTTTTTCGAAGTTGTTGACAAACTCAAGTCTATTAAACATATACGATCAACACAATAATAACTTTGCTCTTTGTTGACGTTATTTGCAAGTTAAAATCCAACTTTAATAAAAGCAAAGCTGATACACTACCTTTGAACTTCTTAAATACCCAATATATCTTTTAGTGAAATTAATTTACAAAATCTATTTTTAATTTTTAAAATAACGACATTACTTCTTTTATATCAATAACTTATATTTTTTGTTGTCACCACCGTCACCGGTCGCCAGCAACACTACAAGCCGCCACTATACCACTATTGTCGCCGAATCGTGCAAGCATGCGTCTAGGTCTAGTATGTGAGTAAGAAAAATTAGAAGGTGTTCAATATCCAAGAACATCTTTTTTCAAATTTAATGTTAACTATCTAAGTATTTAGCATATGATTTAGTACCTTGTCCCAATGGTGATAAATTGATCACTTTCTCATCACTAGTCGAGTTAATGCCGTTGGACATGGTAAAAAAAAAGGAAATTTCTCATCAAGAACCTAAACCGACCTAACAACATTTTTTACCTCAAGTAAGTTTCAAATAACGTTATTATTCTTACTATTACCATAAACCAACCTGATATCTCTATTATTATTTCCTATATACTCTCAAGTACTTGTCCCCCAAGTTTCATTACAGAAACCCCCATTATCACATCTTCAACTTTCATTCAATTCAATCGATAATCAAGAACCCTTATATTAATTATATCATCATCATCACACATTTGTCCTTATACACTGATTGATTCTCTCAATCCGAAAAATCGAGTTTCTGATATTCCCACAAATTCAAGAAAATTCAATATCAAGAACCACATGATGCCACACACAAAGAAACTCCATACAATGCCAGCAAGAAAACAGCAACAACCAAGTTTATTGGTGCCAAGAAAGATGATGATGATCAAGGTCCAAGATGATCATTCGCAAAAAGAAATCGTTCCAAAGGCGTCAGAAACATTCGACCAAAAGGCTAAAATTAGTAATGCGGCTACTATTCGTATTGTTTCTCGTCAAGGGGTTGCCGAGGTTTTCAGGATTAAAACGATTCTTGAAAAGGCTTCTGGCGAATCTGATTCGGTGGTAATCATCTGTGACTTGTTATCCAAGCTTCAATACATGGGCTTAACTTTAAACACTCTGGAAGTGACAGGCATAGGAAAAACGGTTAGGGTTTTACGTAAACATTCATCTAAAGAAGTTACCCAGATTGCAGGGAGACTTATGAAAGAATGGAAAGATGTCGTGGAAGAATGGTTTAAGAAGACCAATACGACCGAATCTTGTGTTGTAAACCCAACAACTTCTGAGGAGCAAGTCATGCCGGAGAGTTTGATTACAGATCAGAAGTCTCGGGTTGATTCAGATAAAGAAAATAAGGCAACGGGTCGAGTGACTACTGATCAAGAAAGTAAGAAAGTGTTGTTGGTTCAACGCAGACTTGAAGCAACAAAGATGAGTAGTATTGAAGAAAAATATGAAACGACAAAAAGGAAATTGCAACGCAGTTATCAGGAAGCAGAAAACGCAAAGAAGAAAAGAAGGATACAGGTGATGGAGTTACACGACTTAAGTAGATACGGGCTTCTTTCCCAACTGGATAAAGCAATCAAGCCACGAGTCCGTGTATTCTGAAAGACGTAGGTTCTGTTATGGTCTATATGTATGTTTTGATTGACTAGTAATGTTTGCTTGTCAGGTTTATGTTCTTTGTATATATTAGTCAAACAGGAAACACTATTAATGAAACAGGGCATTTTTTGATGGTAGATTATTTGTTTTGTTCATGTCCAATTATTTGTAGTTTCTAGTTATATGTATGCTGCTATCAAGAAACAGTTTTAACTAGTTATTGTACCCACAATTCGCTGCAGATCTTGACTTGAGCAAAAGTGGACTGCAAAGATGTAAACTGCATTGACCATTTAGTGAAGTTTGGTTTGATTTTTGACATTTGAGAAGAATTCAATGCTTTTATGCAAAATGTTTGATAGGAATCTAGTAAGTGAAGTCGGTAATGAAATTCTTTCTGAACGGAAAAGTTTTTGAGAGTCGATTACTTCTTACATATGCTACTGAATCATTTTTTAAGCAAGCATATCTAACTGATTTGTGATTATTCTCCTTTTGTGTCGTATAATGCAGAACACTTATGCTTGTAAAGGTATCTAAATCAATTTAGGAGTTGATCTTAGACAGTAATGGGTTGAGGAGAGAAATAAATGAAACGGTTGAAAAAGTGGTTTGTAGGCTAAGTGGTAGAGAACCTCCATTGTTTTCTTTGAATGGTGAATTGCAATCAGAAAAAAGAAAAGAGAAAGTGGTTGAAGACTTGAAGTAAGCTTAGGAATAGAAAAAGGAAAGGATAACCCGAAGCGTTAAAGATTCTGCAGAAGTTGTAAACTGATTGACACTTGACAGATGTTCTACTCATCAAATATATTAATCCGAGGCAAGTGTCACTAACTAACAAAATATCTATACTCATTTCTAGTTTAGTTTTGTTGGAACAAAGTGCAAGAAATCTGTTTCTAGGTTGTACATGTTTACTTTGTAACCCAGTAATGGTCTGATGTTGCCAATGTCCAGCCTTTAGAAAGTAGAGTCAAGTTGATTCTGTGATTAACGGTTATTTTTAGTACTTATAGGAGATAATTTTGATTCATCTGTCGTTGGTTCTGTATGTACATCCTCTGCAAAGTGGTGACAAGATGGGTGGGTCAGGAAAATTGTGCAACAGGGTCATTTTCTTGAACTTATGAAACTGCACGGGTCGGGCTAGGCTGGCTTGGACAGTTTCTTTGTTCAATATTATTTGTGATTATAAGCATGATACCATAACAGTGACAATCTAAATCTTTTAATAAATCGATTTTGGAGGTTGTATGCATTAAAATCTATTTTGGTCAACTTTTAATCCAATACCCATGGCTATTTGTTTGTTTAACTGATTTCAGATAAACACACGCAGGATTTCCTATAGATAACTATAGGTCAAAGTTCCTATGTTCTCCATGATAGATAATTTTTAGTGTCAAATTTCTTGTTCATCGTTCCGAAAATATTCAGCACAAATGTCTTGTTCTTGTTCATAAAAAAACAGATACAGTTGCTACACCTTCACAAGATTATTAGCATCTCAAATTACCATTCTCGACACTTTTTTCCGAACCACCAACGTCGTTATGAAATATGCAAAGTATATAATAGAATACAAAGCTGGAGAAAAAAAACTCTACTTGGCCGTGGCAGTACTTTAATTCTGTTCTCTTACCAATTAGAGATTGTTGTATGTCATTGTTTTTTTGGGTAAAAGGCATTTAGCCTGGTAAATATATTACGCCAAAAAACATTGAAGTACATAGGATGTGAGTGAATCCCACATCTTAGCCCGTTACGTAGGCAATAGAGCATACGTAACCGACACAACCACTACAAACTACTTCAAAAAGTAGACAACCAATTAACCTAATTAACCTAGGTAACCATTACAATGGAACAAAACAAATCTATTTTCTAGTTCGACCCTTTAAAGTCATGTCCATTGTTTTGGAGAAAGCTCTTTGTATTTCATGAATATCATTCTCATTTAAGTCGTATACTTCATCCTCATCTTCATCACTGTAATCACATTCCTTGAAATGAGAATATAAGCTTGCATCTCCACTGATGTTTCCTTCATTCTCAGGTATTTTAGTCTGCCGGTTTTTTCCAGCTTCACCTATGTCTTGTTTAGTCCGTGCAACATTAGCTGCCTTTGTTTGTTGAGCCATGAACTTACCTGTTTTATCATAAACCATCTCTACCTCATCATCATCATCACTATCAACCACTTGTTGAGACGACACCTCCAAGTTCGAAGTTGAAGCATTCACATTTTCGTTAGTCGCACTTTTCAACACATCAAAAGAATTTTTTAATGCAACCTTAGGACTGGATTGTGAAATCGGTTCCTCCTTATCCTTATCAGCCGAATTTAAAGTTGAAGTTTTTTTAGCTGAAACTGTAGAAGCCTCTTTAGGATCCTTCAGTTGCTTCCGTCTGTACACGAAATTCGGCTTTGGTTTAGTAAGCCTTATTCCATCCACCTGTTTCCCTTTACCACCCTTTCGTCCCACAGTAGTAAAGCCATCATCCATATTTGTATCCTTCTGAACCGCTTGCTTCTCCAATAATAATTTTGGACACATTTTATCACAGTGGCCAAAGACTTTGCAAGTAGAACATCTAGGGGGTTTCCACTCGTATTCAACAACCACTGTTTCTTTAGTATAAACTTCCCCGGTCAAACTCGGAATAGCAACAACCAGCTTCGTCCTCAACTCTTGTTCTGAATCTATTTGTATCAATGCCCGGGCATAACTGTTGCGTCCCCAAGATTCTAGACACATGTCACTAGTATAAGAGTCCAACATGATCGGTATACCCAACTTGGTGGCAAGCATGCTTAGGCCATCCTCCGTATATGCTACTAGTGGGACATCATACAATTTAACCCAAACAGGTACACAAGTGATATCCTGCTTAGCCAAACTAGTATTAGGTGTCCAAACATTAAGCAAAATTGGGACCGATCTAATTAGCCATGGCCCCTGTTCCATAACTTGTTCCATTCCGGCTTTGCTTTCAAATTTAAAAAAGAAGAATCCCGCGGAATTCATCATTACCTTTCTGATTCCAAACTTTGCCCATGTGTTTTTAACATAATTTTCCACAATTGGAAAAGCAAGCCGGTTCCCTAAAAAATACCCATAAAGCGTGTTGGCAAACCGGCTATTCGCTTCCTCAACAGTAGCTAAAGGTAGAGTCAAATCAGCACCCTCAACAGAGTTATCGAAAGACAGGGGACGAAAGTTTACCTTACGGGCTTGTTTAATGTTCTGAAGTGTAGCCGCATAAGAGTTTGGAAGTACATGGCAACCTTCCTTCCTCCTTATATTCATTCGAAGTAGCAGGTTTTGAAACCCCTGCAGCCTTGTCGTTTGGAGACCCAGTCGGACCATTATCATCCTTCATATTACCAACACTCTTATTCAGAACCTCTTGCTTATTAGACTTTGATTTTTCGTTCCCTTCCATAGAACTCGTGAATGATCGATCTTGGAAATAAACCCCCCCAAAAAAAAAACAGAAATTGAAAGCTCTATATTCCGAATTCCTCAGTGACACACGATGAATTTGAAGGAAAAATTAAGTTTCCCGCCAATTCCAACAAACAATGATTTTTCACCAATAGAAATCCACTGGCCAAGATCTAAGCTAAACTAAAACACCAGGAAGATTGAGATTTGTTGATTGGTATAGAAACTTAGATCGAAAAATAGGGTAGATGGTGGTTGCTTTTTCCTTTTTTGAACAGTGGATGGTGGCTGCTAAAGGAGAATCCTAGAGAGCATTTTCTCTCTCTCACACACACTTACCTTTCAGAGTTTTTATTTGTATGTCATTGTTTAAAATGCTTATTAGACTAGATAATTCACAGTTTTGTTGCCTCAAAAGTCGTATAGGTGTATTTATTTTTGTTTGTTTGATAACAGCAGGGCGGAAATCTGGACGGCGTTGCTGTGGCTGCAGGCAAAATCCGGTGATGGTGGTGATGATGACCATTCATGGGGTGAGCTACTATCACTCAAGAACTAGAGGGATAGAAATCGATTCGTACTTTTTTTAGGTGTAGACAGGCCAGGTTTCTAACTTTAAACTTTATGACACTCTTAAATATCGTCATGTTTTGCAATTTGCTAGAAAAAAGTAGTCATAAAACATTGTATGTTCTTGAATTCTTTGTAGGCAAAACTAGTTAGTTTTTTATAATCGCATCCTTGTTAAAATCTGCAGTTCCATCTATTTTATCGCTGTGGTGTTAGCTTAATCACTATAGTCTTGAGGTGATTTCTGTAATTGCTTCAAAGATATTGATTACAAATATTGTTGCGTGGGCTTTCACCAAATTCAAAGTTAATATGTGAAGATTTTTTTCAGTATGGGTAAATGTGAATGTTTGTCGAACATTATCTTATGTCAATGGTGTTTGCAGACTATAAGTAGTAATGCAAAACAAAAAAGGGTTAGTAACTACTAGTAAAACCCAAGTATAAAGCATTTTCAATTAATTAAACACAGTGAGAATCTTTGATGACTGGGGGATTGACCGTTGGTAATGTCAGAACTTCATACTGTTGCAGGATTAGTCAAGGTGGCATATGAATCATGAAAGAATGGAAAGATGTCGTGGATGAATGGTTCAAGAAGACCAATACGACCGAATCTTGTGTTGTAAACCCAACTAATTCTGAGGAGCTAGTCATGCCGGAGAGTTTGATTACAGATCAGAAGTCTCGGAGTTGATTCAGATAAAGCAAATAAGGCAATGGGTCGAGTGACTACTGATCAAGAAAGTAAAAAAGTGTTGGTTCAACGCAGACTTGAAGCAACAAAGATGTAGTATTGAAGAAAAATATGAAATGACAAAAGGGAAATTGCAACAGAGTTATCAGGAAGCAGAAAACGCAAAGAAGAAAAGAAGGATACAGGTGATGGAGCTACACGAATTAAGTGGTAGAGAACCTCCATTGTTTTCTTCTAATGGTAATTTGCATTCAGAAAAAGGAAAAGAGATAACCCGAAGCGTTAAAGATTCTGTAGAAGTTGCAAACTGATTGACACTTGACAGGTGTTCTACTCATCAAATATATTAACCCGAGGCAAGTGTCACTAACTAACACAATATCTATACTCATTTCTAGTTTAGTTTTGTTGGAGCAAAATGCAAGAATTTGTTTCTAGGTTGTACATGTTTACTTTGTAACCCAGTAATGATTTGATGTTCCCAATGTTGGCCTTTAGAAAGTAGAGACAAGATGATTCTGTGATTAACTGTTATTTTTAGTACTTTATAAGAGATAATTTTGATTCATCTGACGTTGGTTGTATATGTACATCCTCTGCAAAGTGGTGACAAGATGGGTGGGTCCGGAAAATTGCGTAACACGGTCATTTTCTTGAACTTATGAAACTGTACGGGTCCGCCTAGGCTGGCTTGGACAGTTTCTTTGTTCAATATTGTTTGTGATTATAAGCATGATACCATAACAGTGACAATCTAAATCTTTTAATAAATCGATTTTGGAGGTTGTATGCATTAAAATCTATTTTGGTCAACTTTTAATCCAATACCCATGGCTATTTGTTTGTTTAACTGATTTCAGATAAACACACGCAGGATTTCCTATAGATAACTATAGGTCAAAGTTCCTATGTTCTCCATGATAGATAATTTTTATTGTCAAATTTCATGTTCATCGTTCCGAAAATATTCAGCACAAATGTCTTGTTCTTGTTCATAGAAAAACAGAATTACAGATACAGGTGTTAGCTTAGTCATTAGGTGATTTCTGTAATTGCTTCAAAGATATTGATTACAAATATTGTTGCTTGGGCTTTCACCCAATTCAAAGTTAATTTTTGAAGATTTTTTTCAGTATGGGTAAATGTGAATGTTTGTCGAACACTATCTTATGTCATGGTGTTTGCAGACTACAAGTAGTAATGCAAAACAAAAATGTGAATTGGCAAGAGACTGAAAGGGTTAGTAACTACTAGTAAAACCCAAGTATAAAGCATTTTCAATTAATTTAACACAGTGAGAATCTTTGATGACTGGGGGATTGACCGTTGTTAATGTCAGAACTTCATACTGTTGCAGGATTAGTCAAGGTGGCATATGAGTCACGGCTACGAATTAGTTTTTATAAACCCCTTACAGTTCAAATAACGAGAACTAAGGCCTATTCTTAAAAAAAAAAACCTCTGTATAACCCACGATCACTATCATATAGTTTATGGTGGCAGGTAGCAACCCGTTCCACATTGATATGAGATGAGAAATTTGAGCTCTCTATGAGTGTAAGGTAATCGGCTACTAGTACCCTCCACCATGGTTTTTTAGTTAAACCCAAATGATATCCAAGTAATCCATTGCTTTTGGCTTTGGGGACATGACACATGGTGTCGAAACCATATCATTTGGGGGCGTGGCAAATGGTATCAAAGCCATATCCTCTCCAGGTGTTAGGAGCACGGAGTTCATATATCTACTAGGGTAGGGTGGGGTGTGGATCCTGGTTATGACCGTTATGTAGGTCTGACGAGGACACCAGGAGTGTAGGTGGTCAAATGGTATGAGATAATACATTTGAGGTCCTTAAATACAAGTTTAAGGTAATGTGATGCTAGTATCCTACAACCATGGTTTTTAGTTAAACTTAAAGGATATCCAAGTAGTGCATTGCTTTCCACTTTGGGTGGCGAACGTGGATATATACGCACTAGATTGCTTATCCTTGTATTCAACCCTGGGTTAAATATATACAGTTATATAAATCAAAGATAATGCTATTGAATTTAAGCTCCATTTGACTCAAGTCGACACTTTTAAAGGTTGACCCAACTTGATTATAGAGTACAAGAATTATGTATTAACTAATTTATGTAAAGGGTAAAATTGCAAACTATTCAACCCATACTTTAAAAAAAGATAAAAAATAAAAACAAAGGCTCCCATTTGTACTTTGCTATTCCACATAAACGTCGACTATAGATATACAGACTTTGGAAGATATGCTCCGAGCTTGTGCCTTGGATATGAAGGGAAATTGGGATGAGTACTTGTGTTTGGTTGAATTTGCTTATAATAATAGTTGGCAATCTAGCATTAGTATGGCGCCATTTGAGTTGCTTTATGATAGAAAATGTAGAGCGCCTGTTTGTTGGAATGAAACAGGAGAGAAGTTGATTGAAGGACCTGAGTTGGTTATAGTGACTAATGAAAAGGTTGCTATTGCTAAGAATCGATTAAAGGAGGCTCAATCAAGACAGAAAGTGTATGCCGATAAGCACCGATGTCCGTTAGACTTTAACGTGGGTGAGAAGGCACTACTAGAAACAAGGCTATCCTTGACCCGCTTTTTATGACCCACGCTAATAGATGACGCACAAAGTGAGAAGTCATAAAATAAGGGTCATTACGAGTAAATTGACTGTGGGGGATGACGCGTTTTCAGAAGCGTCATAACATATGGGTCATAATCTGTTAAAATTTAGGTTTCTAGATGACACTCATTTTGCTTCGTCTTAAATAGGGGTCATCGTTTTTTTGGCACGTTTCCCTAGGCATCTTTACTTATGTTTTTTTTACCATCTCTGCCTTTATTTATGAAAACCTTTGAAAACCTTCCCTCGCCCTAAATTTCCCCCGCCCTAAATTTCCCAAAACCTTCAAAACTCTCAAAACTCTCAAAACAAACCTTCCCCCGCCCTAAACCTGGTGTTTGTGAAAGCCCTAATTTTGAAAGGTATGCGATTGATAATCTATCTGTTTTAATGTTTTCTGTTTTAATGTAGTTATCTTTTTCTGTTTTATAGGTAGTTATCTTTTTCTGTTTTACTAGGTAGTTATCTTTTTCTGTTTTACTAGGTAGTTATCTTTTTCTGTTTTATTGATTTTTAATGTAGCACACCAGGTGTTTGTGAAAATGTAAATAATGTAGTTTTATCATTTTTTGGTTGCAAGATAACATTATTAATGTAAATCATTTTTTGGTGTTTTAGAGTTTTATCAGTTTAATATTTGTTGGTGTTTGTGAATAATATTTTATCATTTTTTGGTTGCAAGATAACATTATTAATGTAAATAAGGTTGATATCACCAGCAATATATTGGACTGTATTTCTGTGTTTATGTGATAAATTTGTTTGAAGGGGATGTATGTGACACTCTTCTTTGAAGGCAACTTGATGTATGTGACACTCTTCTTTGAAGGGGAGCCAAAATCTTAAACATAAATTTGTTTTAAGCTGGTGTTCTTGTTTAACATGTATAGTTTAGGTTATCTTTTTCTGTTTTACTAGGTAGTTATCTTTTTCTGTTTTACTAGGTAGTTATCTTTTTCTGTTTTACTAGGTAGTTATCTTTTTCTGTTTTAGGTTATGGATAAATCTTGGATTTTGTCCGATAGATTATCAATCGCATACGAGGAAGGTGTGAATGCCTTTTTAGAGTTTGCACAATGCAATAACCCAAATTCCGACACCATTTCGTGTCCTTGTGTAAATTGTATCAATTTGTGTCACACTTCCATCTCCAACGTGCGTTATCACCTGTTTAAACACGGTTTCGATGAGAATTATAGTGTTTGGTCCTTCCATGGAGAAAATTCATCTAAGGATGAAGCTCAATGCCCTAATGAGTCTATACCTCCCGAGTTCGATTACACAAAGCAGATGCTACATGAGGCCTTCACATATGCAGAGAATGAACCTAGCTTATTGAAGTCACTTCTCGAAGAATGCGACAAGCCACTGTATGAAGGGTCTAAGTATAATGCACTAAATGGATTGCTGAAATTCCAAGCTTTGAAGGGTCAATTTGGCTGGTCTGATACAAGCTTTGATGCTTTATTGGGCGAGCTAAATGATGTTTTGCCTTCAAATAATACAATCCCTAAGTCGATATACGAGGCCAAGAAGTTGCTAAAAGGAATAAGCATAGAATACATTAAGTATCATGCTTGTGAGAATGATTGTGTCTTGTTCTGGGATGAGCACAAGGATGCTTCTCAATGTCCAACTTGTGGCACTTCTCGGTGGAAGGAGAATAGCAAGACAGTGCCGAGAAAAGTTGTTTGGTATTTCCCGCCCATTCCTAGATTTAGAAGAATGTTCTCGTCACCAAAAACCGCACATGACCTAACTTGGCACGCGCAAGGTCGGGTCAGTGATGGCAAGCTAAGACATCCTTGTGATTCCCCATCTTGGAAGCTTGTTGACGACAAGTGGAAAGAATTTGGAAAGGAAGATAGGAATCTGAGATTAACCTTGTCCGCGGATGGTATAAACCCTCATAAGTCATTAAGTGCAAAGTATAGTTGTTGGCCGGTTACCCTAGCAACGTACAATCTGCCTTCTTATTTGTGTATGTCAAGAAAGTTCATGATGTTGACTCTACTGATATCAGGTCCAAGGTAACCTGGTAACAGTATTGATGTCTACTTAGCACCACTAATAGCAGATCTGAAACAGTTGTGGGAACCTGGCGTTAAGACGTATGATGCTTATAAGAAACAGTTCTTCAATCTAAAAGCAGTCTTACTTTGGACTATAAATGACTTTCCCGCGTATGGTGACCTGTCGGGGTGTGTTACCAAAGGTTATAACGCGTGTCCAGTATGCTCAGAGGATACCTACTCACAGTGGTTGCCAAAATCCAAAAAAGTATGCTTCCTCGGGCATAGAAGATTCCTCCCACTTACACATCCTTTTCGCAAAAGAAAAAAAGATTTCAATAATGAACAAGAGAGCGGTGTGATGAAAAAACCGAGATCGGGTGAAGAAGTTTACGACTATCTGGAAGGGTTTACGACTAAATGGGGGAAGAAGAAAAAGGCAAAGAAGGAAGTGATCTGGAGGGTGTTGAAGAATAAAAAATCAAAGAAGAAAATGCCACGTCAGCAGAGAAGGCCAAAAAAGAAAAAAGAAACTATCGATGAGAGATCGAAATTTTGGCGTAAAAAATCAATCTTTTTTGAACTAGAGTACTGGAAGCATTTGCTTGTTCGTCATCAGTCAGATGTTATGCATATAGAAAAGAATGTATGTGAGAGTGTTTATGGGACGCTACTGAATTTGCAAGGCAATACGAAGGACGGTTTAAAGGCACGACAAGTACTGGAGGAGTTAGGGATTAAGCCTGAGTTAATAAGTCAACCAAAAGGGAAGGGTCATTATCTGCCGCCTGCCATATACACATTAAATAGCGCGGAGAAACGCATGTTTTATGACACACTGTCTAACATAAAAGTGCCTGATGGGTATTCCTCCAATTTCAAGAATCTCGTGTCCGATGATAATTCGAAGATGAATGGATTGAAGTCCAACGACTGTCACGTACTAATGCAACAGATTCTTCCTTTTGCAATAAAGGGCGTGTTAGACGTGAAAGTTAGGAAGACTATTATAAGCTTGTGTCACTTCTTCAACGAGCTGTGTAGTAAAGTAGTTGATGTTAGTAAGCTAGGCAAGCTGCAAACTGACATCGTAGTAACATTGTGTTTACTAGAGAAGTATTTTCCGCCTTCATTTTTCGATGTCATGATTCACTTGATGGTGCATTTAGTCAGAGAGGTGAGGTTATGTGGCCCAGTCCACTTTAGGTGGATGTATCCGTTTGAGAGGTACATGAAAACACTAAAAGGTTATGTACGAAATCATTATCGACCCGAGGGCTGCATGGCAGAATGTTATGTGGCAGAGGAAGCATTAGAATTCTGTTCCGATTACTTGGAAAACATGAAATCTATTGGCAATCCTCATGATCGTGCTGATGAAAGAAACCGTACTGGTAAACCTTTATCGTAGGCTACCATCTGTGTTGATGCATGTTGATGTGACAACAGCAACTTAGATTTGATTAGTCTTTTAGATTAAGATATTATGTTACTTTATGTCTTATTCATATATGTGTAATTGATAGATTATGGACTTCGTGTTTTGGTAATGATCGATTACATGTTTTGGTGTTATATATATGTTTATATATGATGTTTGTTATGTGTGTTATACAAGTACAAACATAATATATGTTAGGTTTCTTGTACATAAAGTACTTGGAAAATAACTAGGCTTAGATGTTGATGGTATTTAGTACTAACGAAGATAATCTTCGTTATATGGGCTGGGCTGCTAAGTTCGTAAGAACAAAGCCCAGCAGGCCCAATATCGATCAGAGACATATATAAATGAATGGAAACCCTAAATTGAGTGAACCCGTTCATCTCTCACACATCTAAGGCGACTAAGTTCGTTTCTAGCTTATAGAAAACGAAGATAGATCTCATACGGCTGGTTATTTACATATAATTGGCAATATATTCGATAACTAATCAAACTAGTTATCTGGTGAGGATTCCGCACTCACGACATAACAATAGACGATCTCGAGAGCGATCTGTAGCTATCGAGGGACTAACAAGTAGGCTTCTAAGTTCAATCCATTCATACCATGAACTAACAAGTAGACATTAAAGCGTGGCAGTGCAAAAAGCAGACATCTGTTGCACAGTCTACCTGTGAAGCAGAATACATAGCTGCTAGTCAATGCTGTTCTCAGGTACTTTGGATACAGCAACAATTGCGCGACTATGGTATGGATATCTCAGACTCTCCTATTTGTATTGATAATAAGCCTGCCATAGATATTACTAAGAATCCGAAAAACTTTAAAGTCACCAAGCACATAGATATAAAGCATCACTTTTTACGTGACTGTTTTGAGAAAAAGCTTATTCATTTAGAAAAGGTTATTACTGATGATAACCTTGCTGATCTATATACTAAAGCTTTTGATAGACCTCGTCATGAGTTGTTATATCAACTCAATGGTATGAAGAATGCTGAGTAGTTTCTCTCAAAGAACTTAAATTTTCTTTTCGAGTCTTAGTAGTTTAAGTCGTATATAGATAGTGTCAATAAAAAAAAAAAAAGGTTACTGCACTACATGATTAGACGTGACGATACTTTAGCTTTTAAGCCTACTTAAGTGTACTTTAAAAATGCTCAGTTTAGTGATACCATTATATGATGTATCGATAGGCACAAAGTACCAAGGTTTCCTTTTAATCTGAACTTAAAAGTATACAATGTTCTTATGGGAAACGTATTCAGATATATGGCTGAGAATGCTTGTTCTTAAAATAAACAAGTCCTTTAAATCTTATGAAAGATCTAGCATTATAATTATGTATATTTGGTCTTTATAAAGAAGGTCTCGGGTACATATATGTGTATGTATTGCTTTTGTGGATGTATATTTGTGACAAAATATTCAAATATCAAATAAATCTGTTGAAAATATGAAGCTAATGTGGCCTTTGAGATTCGAACAAGTAAGTCCTTGGGGTGTCTTTGTATACCTAGCCTACCTAAAGTTTCCAACTTGGGATAGGTTGTCAGAAAGTTCGCTACACGGGTCTCATAGAAAGTCACGGGTTTTCATAAGTGCTTTAAAATAAAATTAATGTCACAAATATGCAAGTACTTGGCATTATGCAATGTTAAGTATATTTCCGTACGTGAGTCAAGTTAAGTCGCTTTCCGCGTGAGGAATCACCGACCTGTCACCGCTGACTTGATTCTTAAAGACTTTCTCACTTTACTCACCAAATGTCTTAATCTTAGTGCTTGTTTCGATTATGAGAGTGTATCTGAATATGGGGCACATAAGTTCGCAAACTAAAATTGTGGCATGAGTAACTTACTAGGTTACATGGTGACTGTCCTTGGCTCAAGTAATACGAAAGTGCCACAAACCAAAAAGGAGACTGGAAGTACCGAGTGTTTAAGAGGACAAACATATTGGTAATCGTTTTTGGATCACTGTTCATAACAAATAATAAGAGAATTTTTTTCTCGCTAGTAGGCTTATGTAAATGCTAATCTGATCTGATCATCAGTACTCAAGTCACATGTGAATAATGAATAAATTAAGATAACTATTGTGTATAGATTAGTTTATTATAATGTAATTTTTATTCTGATTTATTTTTTTTTTCATTTTATTGAGTCAAAATAGTATTTTCATAAGTTCTTATTGCACGAGAGATTCTACTTAAATTCTGTTGAGTATATGTTTTGCTGAATTCATTCATTTGAATTCTTGATGAGGTTATGTGATTAGTTCAAAAGAAGATTTTCTAATATGGACATTAATTTGTTTAAGTTTAGAAAATGATCTTTTAAATCTTATGTGAAAAGTCAAAGTTATTTGAAATCTCACAAGTTTCAGTTTTTACAAGTTATGAATTTAATTAATAACTTGGTGACCTTTTAGGGTTTGACAATGGAATGACCTTCCTTGATCTTTTGTTAGAATCTTGAATATTTCGTAATTGTTAACCCTAATTTTGTGTGTTTTAGCTTGAATTTTCTGCATTATTATGCCTTTGCTCTTGATTCATTAATGAGTTTTTGGTAGGTGTGCAGTGTTCAGGTTAAGAAGATAAAGTTGGAGTGCTGATCTTTGTTGCAATACAGTGTTATTCATACTGATGATATCGTGGAGACAAGATTTTTGGTGTGAAATGACAATATTGTGATGCAGATATGAGCACGTGAAGGAAGAATACATGAACCTGTCTTTGGAGTATTTATTTACTTTACATTTCATGTATTTAGTGAAAATAATCAGTGTTGATACTTGTTTCTTTTGATTTTCGTACCTTAACTTATGACATGATTTCGGAAACTTTACAAAGTTCTTCATTGGATTTTTGGACTATTCATTGTTTGTTAGTTTTGTAGACGGCATCTAATATGAGACTTAAGTGTTTCAAGATGGTTTGCCGTCAAGCATCTCAATGACTAGAGAAATGCTCTCCGTATCATGGTCGTGGTTGGTAATGCTGTTAATATGTTATTTGATTATTTTCAGGTTTGTTGATGGTTGATTTTAGGCCTTGGGGTTTTGTTTTTATTCAAGATTATAATGTTTGTCAAATACTTACATTATGATGATGATTTTAGATGATGGTACTTCTTGGTACAAGGCATGAACAAGTTGCTTTTAACGAGTTTTTGCTATGTACAGGATTAGGTCAAAGGGTCGCATCGTGGACAGTTTCGTGATGAAGAATCTTGAAAAATTTTTTTCTAAGTACAAAATTGTTCTTACGAAGATAGTCTTAACTTCGTTTGGAATTGTTCTTCAGAAAATTGCACTTATTTTCGTCACATCTAACTTCGTTTTATTTGGTTGTAACGAAGATAACCTCTATCTTCGTTCCAGTTGATCTTACGAAGGTTAACTTCGTTCCACCTTATTTTCGACCGAGCTTCTAACCGACCCGTTTTGACCCATCTTTTAACCATCTATATAAATATCAACTTAATTCGTTCTATCTTCTACATTGCCTTCATTCTTAAAGAAAAACGAATTTAAGCTGAATAAACCCCTATATTTTCATCAATTAAATCACTTGATTTCATTTGATTCTCTGCTTGTTGTCTCGATTATTGTTGAAATAAGTAATTCAGGTATATTATTGAGCATCGTCATTCACAAATCCCCAATTCTCGATTCTTGTTTTTGCCCTATTTTTACATGAACTCAATCGGTTTTATAAATAATTTAGGTTCTAGGGTTTAATTTCGTTTTTGATTTTAACTCATTGGATCTTTAATTCGTTTGTAAAATCGAAGTGGGTTATGCTTCGTTTATTGTCTACAACTATCTTCGTTTATTGTTACCTAACGAACTTAACGCCTATTTTCGTTTATTGTTACCTAACGAACTTAAAATCTTTCGTATTTTGAAACCAACATGCTGTTCAGAATGTCTACGAACTTATCTTTCGTTTATTGTCTACGAACTTAGACTCTCCTTTCAACTAACGAATTTAGGAGTTCTTGTGACAAACGAACTTAGTTATGCTTCAAAGCTATCTTCGTTTATTGTTACCTAACGAACTTAACGCCTATTTTCGTTTATTGTTACCTAACGAACTTAAAATCTATCTTCGTACAATCTTAACTAACGAACTTAAAGAGTAATTTCGTACAGTCTCAACTTATGAAATTATTGATTAAGTTCATCTAAGCCTGCAATTCATTTCTTGTGCTAATCTTATAATTTTTTTTAAATTATGATTTGTTTTGCAGAAATGGCTCTTGCTCCACGTCAGTTCATTAAGAAGCACAATCTTGCCTTAAATCTTGATCCAGATCAGCATAATTGTGAACGTTATCATGAGATGTTTGATTTTATTGCTCGTTCTAGGCTTTCTTTTGCATTCTGTGATTCACCTAGACTGATTAGGCAGTATATTGATGCCTTCTGGAGGACTGCTCATCAGGTCATGGTTAATGGTCGTAGTTTTGTTCATGCAACTGTCGAAGGAATCACATTTGATTTCAATGCTGTGATGCTTCGTGATATTCTGCAATTGTGAAGAACCAGACGAAGCAGTAGAATTGGCTTATGACTTTGACCTTATTCGTAGATGTTTTCAAAGAATGGGATATGTTGGTCAAATAAAGCTTCCTTTTGACAAAAGTGGATTTCAAGGACGTTGGAGATATCTTGCTTACGCTTTGTTGGTAAGTCTGAGCAATCGTAAGGCTGGATTTGATCAGCTTTCTGCTCAGATTTCTTCGCAGATGGTTGCCTTGGTCTATAATCGACCTTATCCTTTTTCAACATACTTCTATCAAGAGTTTATTGGTCAAATCAATGCCAAAGCGAAAAATAGGTTTCTCTTATATCCTCGCTTTGTTATGGCAATCGTTAGACATTTTTGTCCGGATTTGGTATTTGATCAAGGTCCTCGCTATGCACCACATGCTTGGCCTTTACGTTTATTTGCTGATTTAGAAGCTAACACTAGAAATGTGGCTGGTCTTAATGATCCACCACTGTTTGGTCATTTGATTAATCCAAATTATCGATCCCGTTTTGAGGATGATATGTTAGTGGATGATGAAGACAATTCTGATCATGCGGATGAAGAGAGTTCAGATGATGGTTTTGATGGTGATTCTAATGACTCTGATAATGGGAATGATGGTGGTGATGATGTAGTTGAAGCAGACACAGATGAATATGATAGTGTCGCTGCTGATTCTGGTAATGAGCATCGAACTAAGATGGCTCATGATGTACCTGCTGTTTCAGGAAGTGATCATTTACATCACTTTTCGCGAGAAGGTGTATCTGGTGCTTTACGCCGAGAGCGTCGGAGTAAGGCATGTCATTCTTCTCCTGTTCTTTCTGATACGGATCAATCCGTTCATGATGAACATGATTCTCAAGCTAATCAGGATGATGATGCGGAACAAGAAGCTGTACTTCATTATCAAGAAGAAGTGGAACATAGAGATATGGCATCAAGTCCGATTTATGAAGGTACAAGTACTGTTGGACCTAAGAGGACACTGGATGCTCCTCTTACTTATCGCAGAGCTAAGCGTGCACGAACTACTGAGGCTACTTCAGTATCTACAGCTACTGCTGCTATTCCTGCTATCTCTACAGCACCGGTTGCTTCTGTTGCCGGTAGTGTAACGTTGCGTCCATTGTTGCCTCCTGCCATACCAATATTGCCCAGATTGCCTACTTTTCCTCCTATTCCTTCAGATTACTCTCTAGTTAGGCGTATCGATGTTCTTCAGGCTCGTGTTGATACATTAGAGTCTGATCTTACGAATGTTCGAGGTACTTTGACCTTTTTAATAAACTGGGTCAAGAATCAAGGGGGAGATGTTCCTGAAGAAGTTTGCAGATTATCAGCAGTTCAGCCAAGACGTCAGAATGATGATGATGCTGATAATGCTGGTAATAGGAGTGATTCTCGCCCAGTTTCTGACAAAGGAAAAGGTGTTGAGACTCAGGGGGAGACAGGAAGAGATACTACCCAGACTGGTACTTCTGGTGCGGGTGGATCAAGTGCTCCTCGAGAGGCTGAAGTTATTGAAGCACTTGACTCAGGTAATTCTTCGAAATCGATTGATTATTTAAGTGATGATCAAGTTGAAGCTGAAACTGAACGATTAAAGCGTGAAGTTAAGGCAAAATTTGGACATGACTGTAATACCGAAGAAAATGCTTTTCATTCTGTATTTGATAACTTATTAGATAAACAGCAAGAAGCAGAAACTGAAAGAGGAAAAGAATTACAGATTCAAAGGCAAACAGCCTTGGAATCTGATTCTGATTCTGATTCAACTTATGATTTTGATAAAGATTGATAAAGTGTATATTAGGTTGCATGTAATAAGTTTACGACATGTGAATGTAATCTATCTTATTTCAATGCAATTATATTTCATCTTTATTATTATTATCATGATTATTCATTGTATTCTGGTGTTCATTTTGTGTAATCTTAATAGATGATACAGATGATGCAGAATTATTCTTTGATGGTGATGAACTTGAGGAAGGTGAGTTTGTTCCTGAACCGGATCTAAACATATTCAAGAAACCTTATGGGTTTGATGATGTTTGGGACTCAATTCCTGAAGATCCATCTATAGAAGAAAGAAAAGTGTTAGAGTTCAAGAGAAAAGAAGTTAAGGAAAGAATGCTTCAAGCTCCAATTAGTAGCACCGCTAAAGTTTTAAACTTTGTGGTATATGCTAAGGTTGATGATGCATTGATTCCTTTCCACTGGGAAATTAACTTGACAAGACCTTTTGATCCAAATGATTATCCAGTTCCTCTCAGAGAAGATGATCCACTGCAAGAGATTGATCGACTTGTGCCTGGGCAAAGAATTAATGAATATATAGTCACATGGGATACTATGAAACCCATCATGTATTGGACTCACATCTCAGATAAAGATGCTGCAAAATATAAGACAATAATCTGGAGTTGGTTCTATGATGAAGAACTGAAGCTGTTTGTTCTTAAAAGACCAGAAGGTTGTCAGTATCTAGCATGGCGTGAGAGACATTTCAGAAGTTTGTGTGAAGAAGACTTACATGAACTCGGAAATAACAGGATTATCAATCCAAGTGGTTATGGTCTTGCTGATGTGGTTGGTAAGAATCTTCATGAAGATTTCAAGTTGAGGTTGAATATGAAAGACTCAGAGAAACCAAAGTTTCATATTGAACCAAGACAGAAGAAGAAGGTGGTTAAGCCAGATAAAAGTGTTGAGTATATTCAACGTGATATCAAGTGTATGAACAAAGCCCAGCAGGCCCAATATCGATCAGAAACATATATAAATGAATGGAAACCCTAAATTGAGTGAACCCGTTCATCTCTCACACATCTAAGGCGACTAAGTTCGTTTCTAGCTTATAGAAAACGAAGATAGATCTCATACGGCTGGTTATTTACATATAATTGGCAATATATTCGATAACTAATCAAACTAGTTATCTCGTGAGGATTCCGCACTCACGACATAACAATAGACGATCTCGAGAGCGATCAGTAGCTATCGAGGGACTCACAAGTGGTATCAAAGCCATTCGATATCTTATCGAAGGGTTGAGATCGTTTGTTTGATTGTTATTTTCTCAAAAACCTCCCGAACACCCTTTCTGTCGTTAAGTTCGTTTGCCTTACGAACTTAGCAAAACGAAGTTCATCAAACGAAGATAGAAAACGAACTTAACTTAAATTCGTTCTAAAGTTCATCAAACGAAGATAGAAAACGAAGTTATCTTCATTTTCGTTTTGAATCTTCATCAAACGAATTTAGCCTACGAACTTAAGCTATCTTCGTTCCGAACCTTAGCCTACGAACTTAAGCTATCTTCGTCAGACCTAGTTCTTACGAATTTAACCTATTTTCGTTCTACTTCTTATCTTCGTTTGAACAATAATTTTCATTTATGGCTTCCTCATCTTCAACCAACAATGCTGTTGCCCAATACCTCAATTCTCTGGTTTATCATGATCATCTTGTAGGACGTACTAATTCTCCACCAAAGTTAGTTTCATTAGCTGACTTCTGGGCGTGGAGAGGTCGATTTGAAGATTTTATTCAACGAGAAGATTTAAACATGTGGCTTATGATCACTGAAGGTTATGAGTGGCCCACTCTTACTGTGAATGGAGTTACTTCTACATACAAGGTGGGAGAATTAACAGGTGAAGAAAAGGCTAATTATGCCATTGAAGTAAAGACTCTTTCCACTCTTCGTATGTGCATTCCTCAAGAGTTGGTGCACTTGTTTCCTAAACAGGAATACAAGACCTCAAAGCAACTGTTCGATGCTATTGAAGCTCCTTGTGAAGGTGATCCACTATTGAAGCAAAATAGAATTAAAATGCTTAAGAAACAATTTGATTGCTTCAATGCTACAAAGAATGAACAAGTTGAAGATCTTATACTGAGATATCAACATCTTCTTGCTGAATTAGCTTACTTTGATCTTAAATACACTCCTACTGAGATAGTGGATAAATTCTTGGATGGTTTGCCGAAAGCTTACAAAGAATTTCGTCATGGATTGCAAGAAAGAGCTGATTATGCATCTCTTCGAATAGATGGAGTAATATCCACTCTAAGAAACAGAGAAATGAAGGATAAGGCAAAGGATCTTCAAGACAACTTCACACAAGATCCATCTCTCTATCATGCCACTATGAAAAATCCAACAGCTGACGTTAATGCTTTTTTTCTAGAGTTGGTAATACTGGTGAGGCAGACAATTGTGGTCCTCTAATGGATGGAGATGATTCTTCCGGATTCATGGCTACTGATGCTGGTAACAGGGGTAAAAGGGCTAATGAAGGTACAAAGACTGGAAATATGAAGTTCGGAAACATTACATCTTCTTCTGCTGGTTACAAGTCCATGCCTATGAATATGAAATCAGCTGAGGGTAGGATGAATGTATTTGCTGCTATGTGTGCTGCACATGAAGCTTTTGTTGCAGGAAGAATCACAGATCCAACACTTATTGATGAAGATTACGACCAGATAGATCCAGATGATGTTGAAGAAATGGATCTGAAATGGCAATTGGCAATGATCACCAGGAGAGTGCAAAAGTTTATGAATAGAACAGGCAGACAGCTTACTGGAGGTACTCAGGGATTTGACAAGTCAAAGGTGAAATGCTATAACTGCGAAGGTTTTGGACATTTTGCCAGAGAATGTCAACGGCCTAAGAGAGAGGCAAATGTTACGCCTACACGTTAAGATAGAGGTGGTAATCGTCCGTTCAATCAAAATTCAACTAGAGCTCTTTTGTTGACTGATGATCCTACTGCAAATGTCAATGGCAATGACAAGGCTATAGTAGTTGTTCAACCCGATGGTTCTTATATTTGGAATCTTCCACATGATGAGAACAATAACGCTTATTTGGCTGAAATTCTTGATGATATGGCTCAAATAGTTGATTCTCCTGATGACTTCTTGGACACCACAGTCTACCACAGTGAAGAGCAATTGTATGAAAATACTAAAAGTTCGAATGTGGAATTTGTTGCTGCTGGTGTATATGATACTGATTCCAAATCTGACAATGAGTTAGAAGATGTCAAGAAACTTGATGAAGTGAAAGCTACTGAAGAGGTGAAAGCTACTGAGGTTAAAGATGATTCTGCCACAGAAAAGAGTGAAAAGACAATTGAAGAGCAGATGCAAGAGTTTGAGATTCCGGCTGGCATGACTGTGGATGACTTTGTTGCTTACATGGCAGATTGCAAAGAGGCAGACCAACAGGTATCTTATTCTTTACATACTATTGTTCATGTTTGCAAAATTGTTAATCGCATGTTTGATGAACTTGAACAAAAGAATGAACAAATTAAGAAATTAGAATCTGTTGTCAATGCTGTTCATGATGAAAGAGATAAGTTAATTAAAAAGGGTCTAACTGTAAATGATAAAGAAAAATTCTTCAAAGAAAAGATTAGATCCTTAGAGTCTGACATTAGAGCTATGAAAGATAAAGTCAATCAGTCTGTGGCCATAGAAAGAGTAAGTAGTGAAGCTTATTCCTTGTTAGCTAAAAAGTGTGCTACCATTGAAAAGGAACTTGCTGATGCTAGGATAGAAATCTTGGAATTAAATGCTAAATCTGATTCTGCTAGACATGCTGAGCTTTTGATGCATATGACAAAGTTTGAGAATTCTTCCTCTAAGAGTCTTGACACTGCTAAGATCTCTTATAAAGATGTGCCTCCTCCTTTCAATAATAACTATACTTCTGTTGAACCTAATCTTCCTGAAATCCTACTTCAACCTAGTGTTGTAGATGGTAATCCAAAGGACTCAATTCCTGAGGCAAAGATGCCTGAGGGAACAAAAGAGTCTAAAGGAGTTTCTTCTAAACCTAACAAGGAAGATAAATTGAAAGGTGTTGTCTTAAATCAGTTTATTCCTAATGGTCAGAAAGACAGTATTGTACACTTTACACTTCATAAGAGTAATAGGGTCTATACTGAGTTAGAATTCCCATTAGAATCTATTGACCCTAAGAGGATTGATAAAGTCTGGGATGTTGCTATTGAGGATATGAAGAAATTAAGTCAGCAACGTCTCACTCCATTACCTAAGCAGTCTAGGATGAGAAAATCTGAAGATAACTTAGCCGTTAATGAAGAAGCAACTAAGGTTTTAAAGCACATCTTAATGCCTGCACTTAAGAAATCTTCAAGTAAAGATAAACATGAGAAAGATGGTGCTAGAAAGTCTAGGATATCACCAACTAAACAAGACCCTGAAAAGGAAAATCAAAGAAAAACAAGTAAGTCAGTGGACACTAGTGCTAACAATGAATCTGTAGGTACCGATAAAAAGGTAGATACAAACAAAAAGTTCAAGGTCCTCTCCTGCTTTGCTTGTCATGAAAAGGGTCATGTTTATAGTGTATGTCCAAATAGACCTCGAAGATCAGGTTCTCCTTCAAAGGTTTCCACCTCAGAAGGAAAAAGGGGGTTGGGTAATGATAAACAGGTTGATGAGGCTAAAGTTCAATCTTCTCCAAAACCGTTTACTATACCTCAACGACGTGAATCTCCACTGAAAGGTTCATCAGGAAATGTTCATAGGAATTCAAATCGTTTTCAAACACCTCCACGACCTGATCGTTCTGCTCCTAGAAATCAAAATTCATTCTATGACCAAGTTCATTTGAGTGTTCGACCTTCTTATGGCCCTCATTCTCCTAGACCTTCTCCGACGAGAGGTCAGAAGTCTCCTCCAGTGAGAAGACGAGACGAGAATCATGTCCCACCCACGGCTTCCAGCAATGGGTATTGGACTGAACTGATTCTAAGGGATGAGAAGGGTCGACCCAAACCTCAGAAGGTTTGGGTCCCCAATGAAAACTAATTTTTCTCATTTTATGTGCAGGGAGTTCCTAGGAAACCAATCCATTTATGGTACCTTGACAGTGGATGCTCCAGGCACATGACAGGGGACAGGAAACTCTTGTCCAATTATACTGGTATAAATGGGTCGTACGTTAGTTTTGCTGGATCCAAGGGCGGCAACATCACCGGTCAGGGAGATGTCGTCAATGGACAACTTACTCTAGAAAGAGTAAACTATGTGGAACAACTTACTCATAATCTAATGAGTGTCTCACAGATCTGTGACAAGGGCAACAATGTTCATTTCACAGAAAAGGAGGCATTCATCTTGAAGCCGGGTTTCGTTATTCCAGCAGAATGGATAATGCTCAGAGCTCCTAGGAAGAGAGACATCTATGGCTTAGTTTTAGGTGTTGATAATCCAACGGAGCCCCTCTGTTTGTTGAGCAAAGCAAATGAGTCTGAATCTCTCCCCTGGCATCGTAGAATGGGACATATCAACTTTCGGAAGATGAATGAACTTGTTAGTCTTGGATTAGTTGAAGGTGTTCCAGTTAAGAAGTTTGGGATGGAAGATAAATGTGTACCGTGTTTGAAAGGAAAGCAACACAAGAATCCTCATAAACCAAAGGTGCACAACACTATATCCAAACCATTCGAACTACTTCATATGGATCTCTTTGGTCCTGTGAACGTAAGAAGCATTGGAGGGATGTCCTACTGTTTGGTGATCACTGATGATTACTCAAGGTACTCATGGGTATTTTTCTTGAAGACAAAGGACGAGACCGCAAACCGGTTTATGGATTTTGTTAGACAAGTTGAGAATGTCCATGAAATTAAAGTTAAGAGAATCAGGAGTGACAATGGCACTGAGTTCAAGAATAATACTCTTACGGTTTTTTGTTTGACCAAGGGTATTCAACATCAATTCAGTGCACCGCATGAGCCACAGCAGAATGGAGTAGCTGAAAGGAAAAACAGGACATTGATAGAAACGGCTAGGACGATGTTTGCTGATTCAGGGCTTCCTGTTACTTTCTGGGGGGAGGCAGTGAATACAGCTTGTCACATTTTAAATCGGGTTTTAACAGTTAAACGGTTTAAGAAAACCTGTTATGAACTTTTGCACAACACAAAGCCCAATTTGCAAAATGTTGAGCCGTTTGGTGTTCCTTGTACTTTTCTTAAAGTTCTTCCTCAGGGAAAATTTGATCCTAAATCTGAGGAGGGTTTCTTTTTAGGTTATATACCTAGTACACCAATTCGGCGTGTGTACAATCAGAAAACTGGCAAAGTTAATTTTGGTACAAATGTGGTAATTGTCAGTCATAAACCTGCTGTACACATTGGTCCTGCTAATGACTTCGATTATGATGGTGTCTTCACCTCTTTTCGTGGTCCTGTTTCTTTTTTAGGCGTTCCGATTGTGGAGGATGTAGTTACTCTTCATGATCCACTTGAAGGTGGGCCGGTTCCTGTTTCTTCTCCTGTTTCTTCACCATTCATTAAGCCTGCTTCTAAATCTGGAGAATCAAGTGGGACCAAAGAAGCAGATTCTACCAAAGAGACTGCTCCTAAAGATCCTACTGATCCTTTACATATACCTCTACCTGATACTCCCTTCTATGATACTGATGACACGGAAGGTGAAAATCAGGAGGAGCCTAAAACTCCAGAGCAACATGTGCAGACTAACTTGGGAAATGATCTTACAGTCGATACGGTTCCTCAAACAAGAGTCAACAAGGATCATCCAGTAGAGCAAATCATTGGTGATGCTTCTGCCTCTGTTCGCACGAGAAATCAGAATAGAAAAATTTTGTCAAGTATGTTTGCTGAAATTAAGGATACTGGGCAATTACTTGGTACTTGTACTTTTGCTTCATCTCTCAGGTTGAGCCTAAAAATGTTGGAATGGCTCTTAAAGATCCGTCATGGGTTGAGGCGATGCAAGAAGAATTGGCTCAGTTTAGGAAGCTTGATGTATGGAAGTTAGTTGACTTACCTCAGGGTGAATCTCCTTTATCAACGCGATGGGTTTTTCGTTGTAAAAAGGATGACAAAGGTGTAGTCACTCGCAATAAGGCTCGGTTGGTGGTTAGAGGATTTGAGCAACAAGAAGGCTTCGATTACGATGAGACATTTGCACCAGTAGCTAGACTTGAAGCTATTCGATTATTTCTGGCATTTGCTAGTTATAAAGGTATAAAGGTGTATCAACTTGACGTAAAGAGTGCCTTTTTGTATGGGGAAATAAGAGAAGAAGTGTATGTAGATCAACCTCCGGGGTTTGAGGATCCAGACTTCCCTAATAGAGTGTATCGTCTTGATAAGGCTCTATATGGTTTACATCAGGCTCCTCGATCATGGTATGAAAAACTGTCTACTCATCTGCATGAAAATGGTTTTACTAGAGGTTCTATTGACAGCACGTTGTTTATCAAATGGAAAGGGATGGACTACTTGCTTGTACAGGTTTACGTCGATGATATTATTTTTGGTTCATCTGATAAGAATATGTGCAAGGAATTTGAGCAGAGCATGAAGGCTAAGTTCGAAATGAGTGCTATGGGGGAATTAACCTTCTTCCTTGGACTACAGGTGGATCAACTGAAGGATGGGTTCTTTATTCATCAGAGCAAGTATGTTCAAGATCTTCTTACTAGGTTTCGAATGACCGATGCTAAAGATGCAATTACTCCCATTCAGACTAATCATGGGCTGTGTCCTGATAAGACTAATGATCCAGATGTCGATGCAACTCAATATCGGGCTATCATTGGTTCCTTGATGTATCTGACGGCTTCACGTCCAGACATTACCTTTGCTGTTTGTATGTGTGCTAGATATCAGGCTAATCCGAAAGAGTCACATTTGAAAGCTGCGAAAAGGATTCTTCATTATGTGAAGGCCAAGCCTCGTCTAGGGCTTTGGTATCCCATGCATGGTTCCTTTGAATTCAAAGCTTATACTGATTCGGATTATGGTGGCTGCAGTTCGGATAGGAAATCAACGTCAGGTGGATGTCAGCTTTTAGGGGGGAGAATTATATCGTGGCAGTGCAAAAAGCAGACATCTGTTGCACAGTCTACCTGTGAAGCAGAATACATAGCTGCTGGTCAATGCTGTTCTCAGGTACTTTGGATACAACAACAATTGCGCGACTATGGTATGGATATCTCAGACTCTCCTATTTGTATTGATAATAAGTCTGCCATAGATATTACTAAGAATCCGAAAAACTTTAAAGTCACCAAGCACATAGATATAAAGCATCACTTTTTACGTGACTGTTTTGAGAAAAAGCTTATTCATTTAGAAAAGGTTATTACTGATGATAACCTTGCTGATCTATATACTAAAGCTTTTGATAGACCTCGTCATGAGTTGTTATATCAACTCAATGGTATGAAGAATGCCGAGTAGTTTCTCTCAAAGAACTTAAATTTTCTTTTCGAGTCTTAGTAGTTTAAGTCGTATATAGATAGTGTCAATAAAAAAAAAAAAAAAGGTTACTGCACTACATGATTAGACGTGACGATACTTTAGCTTTTAAGCCTACTTAAGTGTACTTTAAAAATGCTCAGTTTAGTGATACCATTATATGATGTATCGATAGGCACAAAGTACCAAGGTTTCCTTTTAATCTGAACTTAAAAGTATACAATGTTCTTATGGGAAACGTATTCAGATATATGGCTGAGAATGCTTGTTCTTAAAATAAACAAGTCCTTTAAATCTTATGAAAGATCTTGCATTATAATTATGTATATTTGGTCTTTATAAAGAAGGTCTCGGGTACATATATGTGTATGT
Source organism: Erigeron breviscapus (assembly GCA_034093135.1). Taxonomy (NCBI): domain Eukaryota; kingdom Viridiplantae; phylum Streptophyta; class Magnoliopsida; order Asterales; family Asteraceae; genus Erigeron; species Erigeron breviscapus. The sequence continues at coordinate 5,702,015 of CM067170.1, read as the reverse complement.
ATTGCTTTTGTGGATGTATATTTGTGACAAAATATTCAAATATCAAATAAATCTGTTGAAAATATGAAGCTAATGTGGCCTTTGAGATTCGAACAAGTAAGTCCTTGGGTGTCTTTGTATACCTAGCCTACCTAAAGTTTCCAACTTGGGATAGGTTGTCAGAAAGTTCGCTACACGGGTCTCATAGAAAGTCACGGGTTTTCATAAGTGCTTTAAAATAAAATTAATGTCACAAATATGCAAGTACTTGGCATTATGCAATGTTAAGTATATTTTCGTACGTGAGTCAAGTTAAGTCGCTTTCCGCGTGAGGAATCACCGACCTGTCACCGCTGACTTGATTCTTAAAGACTTTCTCACTTTACTCACCAAATGTCTTAATCTTAGTGCTTGTTTCGATTATGAGAGTGTATCTGAATATGGGGCACATAAGTTCGCAAACTAAAATTGTGGCATGAGTAACTTACTAGGTTACATGGTGACTGTCCTTGGCTCAAGTAATACGAAAGTGCCACAAACCAAAAAGGAGACTGGAAGTACCGAGTGTTTAAGAGGACAAACATATTGGTAATCGTTTTTGGATCACTGTTCATAACAAATAATAAGAGAATTTTTTTCTCGCTAGTAGGCTTATGTAAATGCTAATCTGATCTGATCATCAGTACTCAAGTCACATGTGAATAATGAATAAATTAAGATAACTATTGTGTATAGATTAGTTTATTATAATGTAATTTTTATTCTGATTTATTTTTTTTTTCATTTTATTGAGTCAAAATAGTATTTTCATAAGTTCTTATTGCACGAGAGATTCTACTTAAATTCTGTTGAGTATATGTTTTGCTGAATTCATTCATTTGAATTCTTGATGAGGTTATGTGATTAGTTCAAAAGAAGATTTTCTAATATGGACATTAATTTGTTTAAGTTTAGAAAATGATCTTTTAAATCTTATGTGAAAAGTCAAAGTTATTTGAAATCTCACAAGTTTCAGTTTTTACAAGTTATGAATTTAATTAATAACTTGGTGACCTTTTAGGGTTTGACAATGGAATGACCTTCCTTGATCTTTTGTTAGAATCTTGAATATTTCGTAATTGTTAACCCTAATTTTGTGTGTTTTAGCTTGAATTTTCTGCATTATTATGCCTTTGCTCTTGATGCGTTAATGAGTTTTTGGTAGGTGTGCAGTGTTCAGGTTAAGAAGATAAAGTTGGAGTGCTGATCTTTGTTGCAATACAGTGTTATTCATACTGATGATATCGTGGAGACAAGATTTTTGGTGTGAAATGACAATATTGTGATGCAGATATGAGCACGTGAAGGAAGAATACATGAACCTGTCTTTGGAGTATTTATTTACTTTACATTTCATGTATTTAGTGAAAATAATCAGTGTTGATACTTGTTTCTTTTGATTTTCGTACCTTAACTTATGACATGATTTCGGAAACTTTACAAAGTTCTTCATTGGATTTTTGGACTATTCATTGTTTGTTAGTTTTGTAGACGGCATCTAATATGGGACTTAAGTGTTTCAAGATGGTTTGCCGTCAAGCATCTCAATGACTAGAGAAATGCTCTCCGTATCATGGTCGTGGTTGGTAATGCTGTTAATATGTTATTTGATTATTTTCAGGTTTGTTGATGGTTGATTTTAGGCCTTGGGGTTTTGTTTTTATTCAAGATTATAATGTTTGTCAAATACTTACATTATGATGATGATTTTAGATGATGGTACTTCTTGGTACAAGGCATAAACAAGTTGCTTTTAACGAGTTTTTGCTATGTACAGGATTAGGTCAAAGGGTCGCATCGTGGACAGTTTCGTGATGAAGAATCTTGAAAAAATTTTCTAAGTACAAATTTGTTCTTACGAAGATAGTCTTAACTTCGTTTGGAATTGTTCTTCAGAAAATTGCACTTATTTTCGTCACATCTAACTTCGTTTTATTTGGTTGTAACGAACTTAAAATCTATCTTCGTACAATCTTAACTAACGAACTTAAAGAGTAATTTCGTACAGTCTCAACTTATGAAATTATTGATTAAGTTCATCTAAGCCTGCAATTCATTTCTTGTGCTAATCTTAAAATTGTTTTTAAATTATGATTTGTTTTGCAGAAATGGCTCTTGCTCCGCGTCAGTTCATTAAGAAGCACAATCTTGCCTTAATTCTTGATCCAGATCAGCATAATTGTGAACGTTATCATGAGATGTTTGATTTTATTGCTCGTTCTAGGCTTTCTTTTGCATTTTGTGATTCACCTAGACTGATTAGGCAGTATATTGATGCCTTCTGGAGGACTGCTCATCAGGTCATGGTTAATGGTCGTAGTTTTGTTCGTGCTACTGTCGAAGGAATCACGTTTGATTTTAATGCTGCGATGCTTCGTGATATTCTGCAATTGGGTGAAGAACCAGACGAAGCAGTAGAACTGGCTTATGACTTTGACCTTATTCGTAGATGTTTTCAAAGAATGGGATATGTTGGTCAAATAAAGCTTCCTTTTGACAAAAGTGGATTTCAAGGACGTTGGAGATATCTAGCTTACGCTTTGTTGGTAAGTCTGAGCAATCGTAAGGCTGGATTTGATCAGCTTTCTGCTCAGATTTCTTCGCAGATGGTTGCCTTGGTCTATAATCGACCTTATCCTTTTTCAACATACTTCTATCAAGAGTTTATTGGTCAAATCAATGCCAAAGCGAAAAATAGGTTTCTCTTATATCCTCGCTTTGTTATGGCAATCGTTAGACATTTTTGTCCGAACTTGGTATTTGATCAAGGTCCTCGGTATGCACCACATGCTTGGCCTTTACGTTTATTTGCTGATCTAGAAGCCAATACTCGAAATGTGGCTGGTCTTAATGATCCACCACTGTTTGGTCATTTGATTAATCCAAACTATCGATCCCGTTTTGAGGATGATATGTTAGTGGATGATGAAGACGATTCTGATCATGAGGATGAAGAGAGTTCAGATGATGGTTCTGATGGTGATTCTGATTCTGATGACTCTGATCATGGGAATGATGGTGGTGATGATGTAGTTGAAGCAGACACAGATGAATATGATAGTGTTGCTGCTGATTCTGGTAATGAGCATCGAACTAAGATGGCTCATGATGTCCCTGCTGCTTCAGGAAGTGATCATTCATATCACTTTTCTCGAGAAGATGTACCTGGTGCTTTACGCCAAGAGCGTCGGAGTAAGGCATGTCATTCTTCACCTGTTCTTTCTGATACGGATCAATTCGTTCATGATGAACATGATTCTCAAGTTAATCAGGATGATGGTGCTGAACAAGAAGCTGTACTTCATTATCAAGAAGAATTGGAACATAGAGATATGGCATCAAGTCCAATTCATGAAGATACAAGTACTGTTGGACCTAAGAGGACACTGGATGCTTCTCTTACTTATCGCAGAGCTAAGCGTGCACGAATTTCTGAGGCTACTTCAGTATCTACAGCTGCTGCTGCTATTCCTGTTATCTCTACAGCACCGGTTGCTTCTGTTGCCGGTAGTGTAACGTTGCGTCCATTGTTGCCTCCTGCCATACCAATATTGCCCAGATTGCCTACTTTTCCTCCTATTCCTTCAGATTACTCCCTAGTTAGGCGTATCGATGTTCTTCAGGCTCGTGTTGATACATTAATGATCCACCACTGTTTGGTCATTTGATTAATCCAAACTATCGATCCCGTTTTGAGGATGATATGTTAGTGGATGATGAAGACGATTCTGATCATGAGGATGAAGAGAGTTCAGATGATGGTTCTGATGGTGATTCTGATTCTGATGACTCTGATCATGGGAATGATGGTGGTGATGATGTAGTTGAAGCAGACACAGATGAATATGATAGTGTTGCTGCTGATTCTGGTAATGAGCATCGAACTAAGATGGCTCATGATGTCCCTGCTGCTTCAGGAAGTGATCATTCATATCACTTTTCTCGAGAAGATGTACCTGGTGCTTTACGCCAAGAGCGTCGGAGTAAGGCATGTCATTCTTCACCTGTTCTTTCTGATACGGATCAATTCGTTCATGATGAACATGATTCTCAAGTTAATCAGGATGATGGTGCTGAACAAGAAGCTGTACTTCATTATCAAGAAGAATTGGAACATAGAGATATGGCATCAAGTCCAATTCATGAAGATACAAGTACTGTTGGACCTAAGAGGACACTGGATGCTTCTCTTACTTATCGCAGAGCTAAGCGTGCACGAATTTCTGAGGCTACTTCAGTATCTACAGCTGCTGCTGCTATTCCTGTTATCTCTACAGCACCGGTTGCTTCTGTTGCCGGTAGTGTAACGTTGCGTCCATTGTTGCCTCCTGCCATACCAATATTGCCCAGATTGCCTACTTTTCCTCCTATTCCTTCAGATTACTCCCTAGTTAGGCGTATCAATGTTCTTCAGGCTCGTGTTGATACATTAGAGTCTGATCTTACGAATGTTCGAGGTACTTTGACCTTTTTAATAAACTGGGTCAAGAATCAAGGGGGAGATGTTCCTGAAGAAGTTTGCAGATTATCAGCAGTTCAGCCAAGACGTCAGAATGATGATGATGCTGATAATGCTGGTAATAGGAGTGATTCTCGCCCAGTTTCTGACAAAGGAAAAGGTGTTGAGACTCAGGGGGAGACAGGAAGAGATACTACCCAGACTGGTACTTCTGGTGTGGGTGGATCAAGTGCTCCTCGAGAGGCTGAAGTTATTGAAGCACTTGACTCAGGTAATTCTTCGAAATCGATTGATTATTTAAGTGATGATCAAGTTGAAGCTGAAACTGAATGATTAAAGCGTGAAGTTAAGGCAAAATTTGGACATGACTGTAATACCGAAGAAAATGCTTTTCATTCTGTATTTGATAACTTATTAGATAAACAGCAAGAAGCAGAAACTGAAAGAGGAAAAGAATTACAGATTCAAAGGCAAACAGCCTTGGAATCTGATTCTGATTCTGATTCTGATTCAACTTATGATTTTGATAAAGATTGATAAAGTGTATATTAGGTTGCATGTAATAAGCTTACGACATGTGAATGTAATCTATCTTATTTCAATGCAATTATATTTCATCTTTATTATTATTATCATGATTATTCATTGTATTCTGGTGTTCATTTTGTGTAATCTTAATAGATGATACAGATGATGCAGAATTATTCTTTGATGGTGATGAACTTGAGGAAGGTGAGTTTGTTCCTGAACCGGATCTAAACATATTCAAGAAACCTTATGGGTTTGATGATGTTTGGGACTCAATTCCTGAAGATCCATCTATAGAAGAAAGAAAAGTGTTAGAGTTCAAGAGAAAAGAAGTTAAGGAAAGAATGCTTCAAGCTCCAATTAGTAGCACCGCTAAAGTTTTAAACTTTGTGGTATATGCTAAGATTGATGATGCATTGATTCCTTTCCACTGGGAAATCAACTTGACAAGACCTTTTGATCCAAATAGGCGACTAAGTTCGTTTCTAGCTTATAGAAAACGAAGATAGATCTTATACGGCTGGTTATTTACATATAATTGGCAATATACGATAACTAATCAAACTAGTTATCTCGTGAGGATTCCGCACTCACGACATAACAATAGACGATCTCGAGAGCGATCAGTAGCTATCGAGGGACTCACAATCTGTGTTGTGGATTCTAAGTTACTTGATCAAGCTCATCTTTATGTATTAGGAAACACTGCCGACGTTGAACCATACATAGAGCAGCATATGTTAGAACTGAAGGATCTTAACCCGCGTCGAAATAATACATGGTTGCAGAGCCAACATAGTCGGACGTTTATTGACTGGTTTAAGAACGAGGTTGAAAAGCGTTTGGCTAACGGGGAAAATACCGGTGATACTGTTCGTTGGTTGGCAAAGGGCCCTGATTTTGCTGTTAGTAAATATACCGGGTTTGCTGTAAATGAGTATCAATTCCATACAAAAGAGCGTGATCAATCTAAAACCACTCAAGGTAGTGGAGTATCTGTAGTTGCAAATACTCTGCAGATTGCTAGTGCAAAAGACTCCAATCCGGTGTACGGCGCTGTTACATACTTCGGTCGTATATTGGAAATATGGGATCTTGATTATCGTACATTTACGGTTCCTGTTTTCATGTGTGAGTGGGTAGATAGTCGTGGAGTAAAAATAATATTTTATCATTTTTTGGTTGCAAGATAACATTATTAATGTAAATAAGGTTGGTATCACCAGCAATATATTGGACTGTATTTCTGTGTTTATGTGATAAATTTGTTTGAAGGGGATGTATGTGACACTCTTCTTTGAAGGCAACTTGATGTATGTGACACTCTTCTTTGAAGGGGAGCCAAAATCTTAAACATAAATTTGTTTTAAGCTGGTGTTCTTGTTTAACATGTATAGTTTAGGTTATCTTTTTCTGTTTTACTAGGTAGTTATCTTTTTCTGTTTTACTAGGTAGTTATCTTTTTCTGTTTTACTAGGTAGTTATCTTTTTCTGTTTTACTAGGTAGTTATCTTTTTCTGTTTTACTAGGTAGTTATCTTTTTCTGTTTTACTAGGTAGTTATCTTTTTCTGTTTTACTAGGTAGTTATCTTTTTCTATTTTAGGTTATGGATAAATCTTGGATTTTGTCCGATAGATTATCAATCGCATACGAGGAAGGTGTGAATGCCTTTTTAGAGTTTGCACAATGCAATAACCCAAATTCCGACGCCATTCCGTGTCCTTGTGTAAATTGTATCAATTTGTGTCACACTTCCATCTCCAACGTGCGTTATCACCTGTTTAAACACGGTTTCGATGAGAATTATAGTGTTTGGTCCTTCCATGGAGAAAATTCATCTAAGGATGAAGCTCAATGCCCTAATGAGTCTATACCTCCCGAGTTCGATTACACAAAGCAGATGCTACATGAGGCCTTCACATATGCAGAGAATGAACCTAGCTTATTGAAGTTCACTTCTCGAAGAATGCGACAAGCCACTGTATGAAGGGTCTAAGTATAATGCACTAAATGGATTGCTGAAATTCCAAGCTTTGAAGGGTCAATTTGGCTGGTCTGATACAAGCTTTGATGCTTTATTGGGCGAGCTAAATGATGTTTTGCCTTCAAATAATACAATCCCTAAGTCGATATATGAGGCCAAGAAGTTGCTGAAAGGAATAAGCATAGAATACATTAAGTATCATGCTTGTGAGAATGATTGTGTCTTGTTCTGGGATGAGCACAAGGATGCTTCTCAATGTCCAACTTGTGGCACTTCTCGGTGGAAGGAGAATAGCAAGACAGTGCCGAGAAAAGTTGTTTGGTATTTCCCGCCCATTCCTAGATTTAGAAGAATGTTCTCGTCACCAGAAACCGCACTGGTAAACCTTTATCGCAGGCTACCATCTGTGTTGTGGATTCTAAGTTACTTGATCAAGCTCATCTTTATGTATTAGGAAACACTGCCGACGTTGAACCATACATAGAGCAGCATATGTTAGAACTGAAGGATCTTAACCCGCGTCGAAATAATACATGGTTGCAGAGCCAACATAGTCGGACGTTTATTGACTGGTTTAAGAACGAGGTTGAAAAGCGTTTGGCTAACGGGGAAAATACCGGTGATACTGTTCGTTGGTTGGCAAAGGGCCCTGATTTTGCTGTTAGTAAATATACCGGGTTTGCTGTAAATGAGTATCAATTCCATACAAAAGAGCGTGATCAATCTAAAACCACTCAAGGTAGTGGAGTATCTGTAGTTGCAAATACTTTGCAGATTGCTAGTGCAAAAGACTCCAATCCGGTGTACGGCGCTGTTACATACTTCGGTCGTATATTGGAAATATGGGATCTTGATTATCGTACATTTACGGTTCCTGTTTTCATGCGTGAGTGGGTAGATAGTCGTGGAGTAAAAAAAGATGATTTAGGATTCACAGTGGTTAACTTTGATAGGCTTGGTCAACGGTCTGAACCCTTCATATTACCTAGTCAAGCAAGACAAGTTTTTTATGTTCAGGACCAACAAGATAGGAACCTGTCTGTTGTTGGCTTCACACCACATAGGATGCATAAGTATGGAGATAATAATGGTGAAACTGATGATGTGTTTGAATTTGATGTTACACAAGATATGAATCTGTCTTTAGTAGATCTAGACGATGATTTTAAGTGTACGCGCTCGGATGACGAGGGCATTTTCGTTTTAGATCATTAGTTTTTGGTATGAAATAACTGTTTATTTTAGTAACTGTTTATTTGTTAAAGTCTGTCAAGCATTATTTATTATTTAAAGTTTTTGGTATGAAAATAACTGTTTATTTTGTTTATTTTAAACATGTTGCTTTTTGGTAATAAAAGATGGCCTCGTGTTCTGATAATGATTCGGACCGCGAAGAAAATGCGGTTTCCGGTTCTGATTCAGACCGCGAAGAAAATGCGGTTTCTGGTTCTGAGTCGAATTTGGATGGCGAATTAGATTCCAAATCGCATAGAGGCCCGACAATAAAAGCGAAGGCGAAAAAAAAGACAGTGGTTACTTATAATAAAAGAGGTGTGCCAACTGGAAGGGCAGCAACAAAACTGTCTACTTTTGAGGGATTGGTGGCAAGATCTATGGTGAACATAACCTATGATTCTTGGTTGATCGTAGATAACGAAACGAAGGAAGCTTGTTGGCAATATGTTAAGGTAAGTATTTTATTATTTGTTTTTGGTATGAAATAACTGTTTATTTTAGTAACTGTTTATTTGTTAAAGTCTGTCAAGCATTATTTATTATTTAAAGTTTTTGGTATGAAAATAACTGTTTATTTTGTTTATTTTAAACATGTTGCTTTTTGGTAATAAAAGATGGCCTCGTGTTCTGATAATGATTCGGACCGCGAAGAAAATGCGGTTTCCGGTTCTGATTCAGACCGCGAAGAAAATGCGGTTTCTGGTTCTGAGTCGAATTTGGATGGCGAATTAGATTCCAAATCGCATAGAGGCCCGACAATAAAAGCGAAGGCGAAAAAAAAGACAGTGGTTACTTATAATAAAAGAGGTGTGCCAACTGGAAGGGCAGCAACAAAACTGTCTACTTTTGAGGGATTGGTGGCAAGATCTATGGTGAACATAACCTATGATTCTTGGTTGATCGTAGATAACGAAACGAAGGAAGCTTGTTGGCAATATGTTAACGTAAGTATTTTATTATTTTATTCTAACTATGTTTTACTTTTAGTATTTTATTCTAACTATGTTTTGATTCATTTTTTACGTTTCAGAAACATTTTAAACTTCACAAAAGCAGTCGGAAGCAAGTTCTCCAATCAATCGGGTTAAAGTGGAAAAACTTCAAACATTTTCTTTATAAGAAGTACATTAAGCCACTAAAAGATGATAAGTCTAAGGAGGCCAAGAAGCGATTATATACTCCTCCTGAAAAGTATCCGTCCGTGAAAAAAAAAGACTGGAAAGTTTTCGTATCACAAAAAACTAAGCCTTCGTTCGAGGTATTTGTTTAAGTTTCCCAAAACAGTTATTTATCACAAAAACAGTTACTAACATGTTAATTGTATATACTTATGCAGGAAATAAGTCATAAGAATTCAGTTCTTCGTTCACGTAATAAGTACAACCATCGTTTGAGCCGAAAGGGATATGCCAGACTCATTTCTGAGATAGTATGGAATTTATTGCTTATGTTAACTTTTTTATTGCTTATGTTGATGCTTTTTAACTTCTGCTTTTAACTTTTTTAGATGCAAGCAACCGGCAAAGAGGAAGAGGAGATTGATAGGGTAGAATGTTGGAAAAAAGCAAGAGAAAAGAAAAAAGGAGGTTTCGACCCAGCTGTCCAAAAAGTTCTCGATAAAATTGTAAGTATTCATATTTAACAGTTTTATTTTGGTATGTTTTAGTTAGTATTCAGATTTCTCAGTTAGTCAACAAAGTTAGCTGCTTAGTTAGTGTTAGTTAAAGTTTGACTTATGACTGTAAGTCAACAGATGTTAAGTTATATGTTTGTTTAATCAGGAGATGCTAAAGAAGGACAAGGATTATTCAGAGGATCCAATGGGATCACTAGATGTGCTTACAGAGGCCCTGGGTACTGATGAACAGCGTGGGCGTGTACGTGGGATGGGTCGATATATAACACCGCAACAGTATTTTTTAATACCCAGGAATGTCAAGCAATACCTGCAACAACATGATAAGATAATGCATAAACGGCTAAAAGCTGTTGAAAATGAGTTAGAAAGAAGAAGATGTGCAAGTACCAATGCTTCAGAGGGTGCAAGTAATTGTAAAATGTGTAGCGATGAAGACGAAGAACCAAATGCACCAAGTGAACCAAATGTAAGTCTTCAAATATTGTCTGTTTTAATAATATTGTGCAATTATTGTCTGTTTTAATAATATTGTGCACATTTGTAGGATAAATTTTGCTTACTTGCGGTCGACGATCCTTCAAATATAGTCGCCAAAGGAACCATAGTGAATCATGTCTCGGGTATTTGAAGTTAAATTACTTATTTAATATTTATATATATTCTTACTTATTTAATATTTATATATATTCTTACTTATTTAATATTTATTTGTTCATATATAATATTAGATGGGAACATTGAAGTTACGGTGGACACATCTGTTCAAGCAGAAGCTTTGATACCGAATCCAATTCCCGAGGAGTTCGTTGAGACTGTTAAAGATGCCATTGGGTACTTACTAAGCTGGCCGAGTCACCTAGTCATTCCATGCTCTAGTTTGGTAAGACTTTTATATAAAACAGTTTAATCATTAGAACAAAATGGTACCTGTATGACTTTTTTATATTTTTGCAGAACAAGATAGTGGCCAAAAAGAAGGAGAAAAAGGCTGCTGATCAAGACAAGGAGAAAAGAAGAAAAGAAGAAAAAGAACAAAGAAAAGAAGAAAGAAAGAAAAGAAGAAGAAGAAAAGAAGAAGAAGAAAAAAGAGAGTTGGGCAGTGGGTCGACCCACAAGAAAAAAGAAAAGAAGCGACAAAGAGAATCCGACAACGAAGAAGAAGCGACGATGCCAAAAACAGGTACGATGCCCAAAAACATCATATGTTTACAGTTTTTTTTAGTGACCAGAAACTGTTATGTTTACAGTTGCAGTTGAAAAAGGAAAAAGCCTAGAAACTGTCGCCTCCATTGCAAAAGTGACTAAGAAAGGAAATCCGTTGAAAAAAATGATGACGAGAGGTCAGAGGAGAGTAAGGAAAAGAATTGAAGAAAGGATGGGATTGAGAATGACTGCAATGATGGTTGATGGACAAGTTGCAAAGGTCGATTGCATAAAAGTGCAATGCGAGGACGATTTGTTTGGGCACCCCAGTTACACGTACTTAAATTGGAATGATTTTGACAGTCTATTTGCAATGGATGAGTTAAGCGGGGCTGTCGTTGCTTCTTATATCATGTAAGTGATAAATATAGTTTATAAAAAATTGGTACTTGTATGTTAACAGGACTAATTGAATGTAAACTTCGTATGTTAATTGTTAACAGGTACCTGTATGAGCAAATCAAGAATGGGTCACACAGAGATCATGGAGTTTGTTTCATGACCCCGACTGCGATCATGCATCATGAACGTAAAGCGAGGGCCAAGAATATCGAGGATGCAAGTCGAGTTATTGCAAGAAGGTTATCTACAAGGAAGAAAAATGACCTCGTCTTATTGCCATACAATCCCGGGTTAGATTTTCGACAACATTTAAATTAATTAATAAAAATTAACAGTAATTAACAGAATTTGATCTTTGTTTTTTGTAGAAGACATTGGGTGTTAGGCGTGATTAACATGAAGACAAGTACCTGCTATTATCTTGATTCCCTATCGACTAGCGACGTCAATCTTCAGTTCAAGCAAATAGTGGATGCGTAAGTAATACAAATTATAGAATCTTTATGATGTATGATGTAATACTTAACTGGGTTAATTCTTTGTAGGGCAATTGCATTGTATGATGTAGAAGCTGGAAACAACAAGAGGACTAAACTTAACTGGGTTAATTCTAAGGTTAGTTATTTGTTGAATATTATCTTGTGCTGCTGCTGTTTGTTAAGTATGTAGTTAGTTGTATGTTAAGTTAGTTAGTTAGTTACTTAGTTGGTTAGTACACCTGAAACTGATCGAGATCCAGCTAGTTGTATGTTGTTGTATGTTGCTGATTGTTAAACATGGAGGAAGTAGTTGTTGTATGTTGCTGAATTTATGCTGCTGATTGGATGTTGTATATTTCTTGTGTAGTGTCCACGTCAGCCCGGAAGCACCGAATGTGGGTACTTCATGTTGAAGTTTATGAAGGAAGTAGTTAAACATGGAGTTCGGGTTCTCGAAAATGACAATGTAAGTAGTTAATTAACTGTTTTAAGTAGTTCGGGTTCTAAAATGTTGTTTTATTTTTGACTAGATTGGTGGTGATAGCAATGAGTACATGGATGCGCAGAGTACATGGATGCAGATTTAGACAGTTAAGTAGTTAATTAACTGTTTTAAGTAGTTCGGGTTCTAAAATGTTGTTTTATTTTTGACTAGATTGGTGGTGATAGCAATGAGTACATGGATGCGGATTTAGACCATATTCGAGAAGAATGGGCAATTTATGTGTCGAATTTCATTTTTAGGTAGAAAGTATATATTGTAAACTTTTAACTAATTATCGGTATCTATTTGGACATGAATCGTTATGTAATGAATTGGTGACGCATGGTTTTGATATATATGAAATGCGTTAATTTTGTACTATTATTAGGTTAATTTATTGCCAGGTTTATTATGTATATAATCAGGTTTTAAAAAACAGAAAAAATAAAAAAAAATGATTTTATAAGTTATGACACGCAAAAACGTATGTCAGAAAAGTGGGTCATAAAGGTTATGACTCTCTACTACGAAGGTCAAGAAGGAGGGTCATAAATGTGTGTCATACATGCGCGTCATAGGCGGATGACGCACAAATGCGGGTCAAGAAGGAGGGTCATAAATGTGTGTCATACATGCGCGTCATAGGCGGATGACGCACAAATGCGGGTCATGAAGCTTTATGACTGGTCCTTCCTTGACGGGCATTTGCGCGTCATCCGAGCTGTTCTTGACGCGCATTGCGCGTCAAGGATAGCCCTGTTTCTAGTAGTGAGGTGTTCTTGAAAGTTTCGCCATGGAAAGGTATAAGACGATTTGGTTTAAAGGGGAAGCTCAGTTCGATATATTGGACCTTTAGAGATATTGGTTCGAGTTGGTGAAGTATCGTATCGTTTAGCGTTGCCACCACAGTCATCTCATGTGCATAACGTTTTCCATGTTTCTCAACTTCGGGGTTACAACTATCATCCATTGCACGTGGTGCAATATCCTTTTTCTGACATTCGACCGAATCATTCTTATGCCGAGGAGCCCGAGACTATTATTGATCGTGAGGAGTGAGTTCTTCGTAATAAAATTATTCCTTTCGTATATATTAGCTATTATTCTATTGGATATATATAAGAATTATTCATATATATTAGCTATTATTCTATTGGATATATATAAATTATTCATATATATTAGCTATTATTCTATTGGATATATATAAATTATTCATATATATTAGCTATTATTCTATTGGATATATATAATTATTCTATATATTAGCTATTATTCTATTGGATATATATAAATTATTCATATATATTAGCTATTATTCTATTGGATATATATAATTATTATAATATTAGCTATTATTCTATTGGATATATATAAGAATTATTCATATATATTAGCTATTATTCTATTGGATATATATAAATTATTCATATATATTAGCTATTATTCTATTGGATATATATAAATTATTCATATATATTAGCTATTATTCTATTGGATATATATAATTATTCATATATATTAGCTATTATTCTATTGGATATATATAAATTATTCTATATATTAGCTATTATTCTATTGGATATATATAAATTATTATATATATTAGCTATTATTCTATTGGATATATATAAGATTATTCATATATATTAGCTATTATTCTATTGGATATATATAAGATTATTCATATATATTAGCTATTATTCTATTGGATATATATAAGAATTATTCATATATATTAGCTATTATTCTATTGGATATATATAAATTATTCATATATATTAGCTATTATTCTATTGGATATATATAAATTATTCATATATATTAGCTATTATTCTATTGGATATATATAATTATTATATATATTAGCTATTATTCTATTGGATATATATAAGAATTATTCATATATATTAGCTATTATTCTATTGGATATATATAAATTATTCATATATATTAGCTATTATTCTATTGGATATATATAAATTATTCATATATATTAGCTATTATTCTATTGGATATATATAATTATTATATATATTAGCTATTATTCTATTGGATATATATAAGAATTATTCATATATATTAGCTATTATTCTATTGGATATATATAAATTATTCATATATATTAGCTATTATTCTATTGGATATATATAAATTATTCATATATATTAGCTATTATTCTATTGGATATATATAAATTATTCTATATATTAGCTATTATTCTATTGGATATATATAAATTATTCATATATATTAGCTATTATTCTATTGGATATATATAAATTATTCTATATATATTAGCTATTATTCTATTGGATATATATAAATTATTCATATATATTAGCTATTATTCTATTGGATATATATAAATTATTCTATATATTAGCTATTATTCTATTGGATATATATAAATTATTCATATATATTAGCTATTATTCTATTGGATATATATAAATTATTCTATATATATTAGCTATTATTCTATTGGATATATATAAATTATTCATATATATTAGCTATTATTCTATTGGATATATATAAATTATTCTATATATTAGCTATTATTCTATTGGATATATATAAATTATTCATATATATTAGCTATTATTCTATTGGATATATATAAATTATTCTATATATATTAGCTATTATTCTATTGGATATATATAAATTATTCATATATATTAGCTATTATTCTATTGGATATATATAATTATTCTATATATTAGCTATTATTCTATTGGATATATATAAAATTATTCATATATATTACTATTATTCTATTAATATAAGTTCATCATCAATTTTCAATTTGATAAAATCGAGAGTTATGATTGGTTAATAAGCTATTAGGTCAGTTGTCTTTTAGTATATATAAAGATATTCAGTATTATTACTATATTCTATTAATATAAGACATCATCAATTTCCAATTTGATAAAATCGAGAGTTATGATTGGTTAATAAGCTATTAGGTCAGTTGTCTTTTAGTATATATAAAGATAAAGATGAGGAAATCTTTTAGTTCATAATTATGTTGAACATTTAGAAAAGAGCAAATATAAGCCTCCTGTATCAATCCGATTTTAAGTTTGTGTTTGAGCATGAAAATGTGAACCTCAATCAAAGAAGGGGTTTAACCATGAAAATCATCAAGATCTCCTACAAAGTAGTGCAAACCTAATAAATTCTTAACGAATCTAAGGTGGATGATGATTTTCCCAAAGAGACGTTTCGATCTTTGGAGGATATGAATATAATGTGATTTTATGTTTATGAATGATTGATTGATGAATATGCTGATGATTGAATGTACTGGATGTACTGAATAAAATGTATAAATATCTGAGAGTAAATTGTATTGAATGATGTATGATGGAAATGTAGAATGAATCTGACAACCAAATGATGAGGAGTATTTATACACCTCCAATTAGGGCAACCTTGGTATCTGGGCCCGAAATGGGCTTTGGCCCAGTACTCAATACGACGATTCTTATCTTGGAATATTCTAGTGTTGTCAGCTTGTCAGTCATTCATATACCACAATTATAAATATGATAATATTTAAATTGTCACATAGGAGGAGTCAAGGAGTTCTTAGGCCTAGGTTGGCCCTCTTGAAGGCTAGCAGATTGGGCCAAGCCCCACTTTTGACTTAACATTGTCTTGGATTGGCAGCCTCTTCTATTTACATCTAAGGCTAGACCTGTATACCTCGTATGCTCGATAATTGGGTCAAATCCAGCTCCAGCTTTGACCTAGCTCATCATAATACAATGTCAGGGTTTCTCCAACATTAATATTTGTATATGTACAAATATTGGCTAGGGAAAGCTTCGATGGGACTTAAGCCTGACTTACCCTTTCTTTCCAAGATTACACTCCGATTCTCTCCTTTGTCTTAGGTTCGGCTGGGCCCCACACAAAGTAAGGTTCGATTCTCTCTCCTCTCTTCCCAAGGCTCGACAGCCTTTCCTTTGTTTTCTTTAACTTAGGCTTCGACAATTGACACATCATATGTACATATAAATATATTGACAGCTCACACTTCGATTCTCTTTCTTTCAACCCCTACACTTCGACTCTCTCTCTTCTTACAGGTTAGGCTAGGGCCCACTCTAGGGTATCTTTCCAGCCTTGGTACATCTAAGCCTCGCTGCCTCTCCCTAGATGTAAGCTTCGCTGAAGGGTCGCTTTAATATATATAAATAGATATATTAGTTAATTTATATCTAAGTTTGGATTTGAGGTTTTTTTTTCAAAACTTGAATTCAAACTTTCACACACTTCTCTGATCTACATTCTTTCTTTGTTCTTGGAGTGGTACGGACTAAAGAAAAAAGAGAAGGAAAGGGTTTTTATTATCTCATTCGATCTGTCAAGGAGAAAAGAGGTGTAGATCGTGTCAATTTCTTCTTTCTTTCTTTATAATATATATATATATATATATAAACACTTATGTATATATCTTTCTTTCTTTATAATATATATATATATATATAAACACTTATGTATATATTTTGATTTCCTTTTCTTTTCTCTTTCTTGTTTTAAGGTTGGCAGCAGCAAAAGAAAAGAAAAAGGATAAGTAGAAGACTTTCTCCTTCTTGCTTATTTGAATCGGTGGGTTCCAAAGAAAAGGTATAAGCCTTTTCGTTTTTGTTTCTAGATTTCCCTTCTCAATATCCTTGCTTGGCAATAATTGAAAAGCATGACCATATGGAATTGATAATTCACCCTTGAATATTATCTTTGCTTATTTGCAATTTGTTGCTATGAACTACCATGAGTAGTGATATTTATTTTTATTTAGATTTCCATATGTTCAGCTATAGATAACGATAATAAGGCGTGATTTCAATAACATTACATGTTTCAACAGTATCGACGGATGGTAGTTTTGATTTGAATAAAGCCCATCATATATTGATTTGTGCTAGATATACACAATTTGTCAGTGTGCCTTGAGTTTTTGTGGAAATGTCTTCATGAACATATGCTTGCTCTGTATACACATTTATATGTTTTGAGCTGCAAGTATGAATGTAGCTTAGCATGCATGTTAGGACAGTCTCTATGTGAATTTGAAGTGCATTTGTGCTGCCATAAGAAATTGCATTGTTTAGTGGCACAAATATGGCTGTAGATATGATATAAACATTAGGTCATCGCCTCTGTATTCTTGTATACGAATGCTTAAACTTTCGATTTGATTTTGTTTGACAATCCTTTTGCGATATTTTATGTTAAATAAATATGCCTGCTTTGACAATCCTTTTGTGATTTGGAACTTTTCCATGTGGAAAATGGATATGTTTGTTGATTTAAGACATGTTTGCCTTTGTCGTATGCATTTAGCATAGGATGTTCTTTTCATTTTAATTATGCACATGTTATGTCATAATCTTGAAAAGCATATAAATTCATCCTTGTTGATATGAATATATAGGAGTGTCTAAATACACAACTTGGATGTGTTATTATTGATCTTGGCTGTGTATATATTTTTCTCTCTCACCGAAATTGCTTTGAATGTATTGGGCATTCATGTTACAATACAATCTTTATTTACCTTTGTAATAGTTTGCCTGAAATGTAGGAAAGATTTTGATTCATGTCCTTACTTAGGATTGTTATTTGAACACAGGTGTTGTTCCCGCCCCATCTTTGAAACTTGGAAGGCTAGAAGTTTAGGTTGAACTATGTCTGAGGCTAGTAGTGACCATATTGAAGAAACTAGTGGGTCCCAGCCTAAGGTTGGCAAGGTTAGGAGACCTCCTACCTTAGCCAAGGAGTGTTGCACCTCTGTTACTGCCGGTAGCTTAGCCAAGCTAGTTGAGACTTATTGACGCGGGCCCGAATGACGTCGTTGGAAATCAACGGGCCGCGGTCAATAATAATGAGGAGGTGGAAAATGAAATGATGGAAAGAAAGTCATAAACTCGACCAAATACAAAAGTATATGGCAAGTATGACTCGAGTGTCGACAAGGAGGTGGTAAATTGAAAACTTAAGTGAACTATTAAATCTTTTGAAATGCACTTTGTTAATGAAAAGAAAGGATTTTTTAGATTTGGTATTTAAACTAAGAAAAGAAAACATAAAATGCAAATAACAACTAAAGTAAGCAAATAAACAAATAAAACAAACAAACGATCAAATATCAACATATATGTTTACTTAGACATGTTTTCCCCTATCGTGCAATGTTCATGGTTGATTTAAATAGACAATGAAACCGGGTTGACAAACACTTGTTTGTGGGACTTGACTTTTGCTTGAGCAACAGCGTGACAGAAACATCTAAAACAATTGCCTAGACGGTCATCTACGACAAAAGACTCAAACGTTGAAATCACTAGAAACAATGAAAATAAGTATTGCGGTCACAAGTATTCCCCATTCCCACCGTTTAGCATGAAAAACGACTCAAGAGGCTTTGATTAAAATACAAGTTGGTGTCCCTTTATGTACCCAATCCAAGCTAACAAGTTATAAAACATTTAGACGATCATCTTTTAATGCAATTACAACTTATTAAATTATGGATCTTATTTGACCAATCGACTCCAAAGGCAACATATGATTTTACGTTCATAAACACCATGGTAAAAAATCACCAACATATACAAGTTCAATCAAACGGTCATTTGCAAAGCACTAATACATGTCATGTTAACCAAATTTATCAACTAATCAAAGTTTGACCCTAAAAAGTCAAAACCCACAAATAAATGTTTATCAACCAATCAACCATAAACAATCAAGGGAAAAACATTATATTGTCTAAGTAAACATATAAGAATCACTGCTCCATATCAATAACATAAACAATCAAATACACACATAGACATATGCAAATCATGTTCATAATTAATAAATAAAAGAGTAGAGATTACAACCCACAAATAGAAAATAATGGATGAATGGATGATGATGATGCAACTTGTTAGTCAAACTTGGTGAACAAAATAATTGTCACGGTTCCATTAGCTTTTGCTTTTTCTTTGTTTAATGAAAGTGGGTGAACCACTTTTGTCATATGTGTTTTGTTTTAGAGCATATGGTCTATGTATGTTATTCATATATATTGAGTATGCAGGAGAAGAACAAAGTGCGGACGAGAGAAGAGAGAAAAGAAGCCAAGTGTGTGTTCTTTGTGTGGGCAGCGGGTTGCTGCAAGTCACAATAATACTGAAGGAAGTCTGGGAGGGTCTGAGTGAAACTAAAGAGGGGTGCTTTCTTATGTGTAGAAGATAAGTCGGGGTCTTTGTTTTACGGTGTAGGACTTGTTGATTTCAAGTGTATTGGGTGAGGCTGTAGGCTTAAGAGATTAGTCTATATGATTGTAACAATTTTTCATATAGTGGAATCTGTTTCTCTTTGGAGGCCCGTGGTTTTTCTCCGGTTTTGGAGTTTCCACGTATATTCTTGTGTTCATATTTTTCTAGTATACAATACTTTGTTTTAGATACGGATACGGTGGTTGAAGTTCAGTCTAATGAGGTTGGTATGGTGGGTGTTGGTTTGCGTGGGCAATGGGATTTGCAAGTCACAAATAATACCGGGTGCTGATGGGGGTCAGCTAGTCACAATAATACTGAAGGAAGTCTGGGAGGGTCTGAGTGAAACTAAAGAGGGGTGCTTTCTTATGTGTAGAAGATAAGTCGGGGTCTTTGTTTTACGGTGTAGGACTTGTTGATTTCAAGTGTATTGGGTGAGGCTGTAGGCTTAAGAGATTAGTCTATATGATTGTAACAATTTTTCATATAGTGGAATCTGTTTCTCTTTGGAGGCCCGTGGTTTTTCTCCGGTTTTGGAGTTTCCACGTATATTCTTGTGTTCATATTTTTCTAGTATACAATACTTTGTTTTAGATACGGATACGGTGGTTGAAGTTCAGTCTAATGAGGTTGGTATGGTGGGTGTTGGTTTGCGTGGGCAATGGGATTTGCAAGTCACAAACAACACTAGTACTGTGAAAAAAATATGATGGAAGTGCAGGGAATGCTGGGCAAGACAAGATGTCCAGTGGGAGCGGGTTCGGCAAATTGCTCCAACAAGGCAGCTGACAAGGTTCTCACGGTGAATGAAGAGTTCTGTTGAGAGGTGATCTCATGGTGAACGGTGATTTCTGTTGAGATGTGATATCCTCATGGTGTCTGCACCATCATGGAAAGGGATGTTAGCTGGTCCACAATTGCACGCGGGCATTGGTTTAGCAGTTTATGCAAGGTGTGTGGTGGAAAGGATGTCGATGGCTGATGAAACTTCCAGGGAAAGCTAAACAGGGAAGTTGCACCATAAATTTTCAGCAGGTATTTTTCGACATGGCCGAAATGAAATGCTTGGAATGGGTTATTCTGAGTGGTGATACTCTTTATGGTGGAGTATGATAATTCTTTAAGAATTATGATTGTCGGTTTAGACAATGGATTGTCGGTGAAGACAATGGTTGTCGGTCAAGACAACGGGTACCGGTGCCGGTGGTTGTTCCGGTGGTAGTCCCAGTGGCTGTTAATTATTTGTTCACGGGAGGATTTGTTAGTCAAACTTGGTGAACAAAATAATTGTCACGGTCCCATTAGCTTTTGCTTTTTCTTTGTTTAATGAAAGTGGGTGAACCACTTTTGTCATATGTGTTTTGTTTTAGAGCATATGGTCTATGTATGTTATTCATATATATTGAGTATGCAGGAGAAGAACAAAGTGCGGACGAGAGAAGAGAGAAAAGAAGCCAAGTGTGTGTTCTTTGTGTGGGCAGCGGGTTGCTGCAAGTCACAAATAATACCGGGTGCTGATGGGGGTCAGCTAGTCACAATAATACTGAAGGAAGTCTGGGAGGGTCTGAGTGAAACTAAAGAGGGGTGCTTTCTTATGTGTAGAAGATAAGTCGGGGTCTTTGTTTTACGGTGTAGGACTTGTTGATTTCAAGTGTATTGGGTGAGGCTGTAGGCTTAAGAGATTAGTCTATATGATTGTAACAATTTTTCATATAGTGGAATCTGTTTTTCTTTTTTTTTTTTTTTTTTTTTTTTTTTTTTTTTTTTTTTTTTTTTTTTTTTTTTTTTTTTTTTTTTTTTTTTTTTTTTTTTTTTTTTTTTTTTTTTTTTTTTTTTTTTTTTTTTTTTTTTTTTTTTTTTTTTTTTTTTTTTTTTTTTTTTTTTTTTTTTTTTTTTTTTTTTTTTTTTTTTTTTTTTTTTTTTTTTTTTTTTTTTTTTTTTTTTTTTTTTTTTTTTTTTTTTTTTTTTTTTTTTTTTTTTTTTTTTTTTTTTTTTTTTTTTTTTTTTTTTTTTTTTTTTTTTTTTTTTTTTTTTTTTTTTTTTTTTTTTTTTTTTTTTTTTTTTTTTTTTTTTTTTTTTTTTTTTTTTTTTTTTTTTTTTTTTTTTTTTTTTTTTTTTTTTTTTTTTTTTTTTTTTTTTTTTTTTTTTTTTTTTTTTTTTTTTTTTTTTTTTTTTTTTTTTTTTTTTTTTTTTTTTTTTTTTTTTTTTTTTTTTTTTTTTTTTTTTTTTTTTTTTTTTTTTTTTTTTTTTTTTTTTTTTTTTTTTTTTTTTTTTTTTTTTTTTTTTTTTTTTTTTTTTTTTTTTTTTTTTTTTTTTTTTTCTTTGGTTTGTTTTGTACACGGTAGAATTATATGTGAGCCTGGTGTTTTGGCTGGTGTCATATTTTTCTAGTATACAATACTTTGTTTTAGATACGGATACGGTGGTTGAAGTTCAGTCTAATGAGGTTGGTATGGTGGGTGTTGGTTTGCGTGGGCAATGGGATTTGCAAGTCACAAAATACCGGGTGCTGATGGGGGTCAGCTAGTCACAATAATACTGAAGGAAGTCTGGGAGGGTCTGAGTGAAACTAAAGAGGGGTGCTTTCTTATGTGTAGAAGATAAGTCGGGGTCTTTGTTTTACGGTGTAGGACTTATTGATTTCAAGTGTATTGGGTGGGGCTGTAGGCTTAAGAGATTAGTCTATATGATTGTAACAATTTTTCATATAGTGGAATCTGTTTCTCTTTGGAGGCCCGTGGTTTTTCTCCGGTTTTGGAGTTTCCACGTATATTCTTGTGTTCATATTTTTTACTGTTCTCATTGACTGTGTTGTTGGGGATTCTTCGAGGCCGTTTTTCCCAACACAACTATCTTTAATCTTCAACTCCAACAAAAAGCCCCAAATCTTACAATCAAAGTGTCACTCTTTAATTTTGGATAAGGAAAATGGTGGATTTTTTATTTAAGATAGAGATGGTGGTGGAGATGGATGATGGTGATATGGGTTTGCTAGATGTGGGTGTTGATAGATGATGAAAAAAAGAAAAAGAAATATAAAAGAGTGTGTTGGTGTTGAGCTGCTGCGGTGCTAGGTGATGTTCTGAAAATAAGCAGCCTCCTCCAAAAAATGTTTCTCGGCTGCTGCTTTATATGAAAGGAACCAAAAATATCTCCCCTAAAATGAGAGACGTGTCGTGTTGCCAGCCAGCCAAAAACATGCTCCCTAATAATACAATTTAATGTAGCCACCAATCACAATATTTTCTTCTCCTTACTTTCCAGCCGCAAATAATGAATGAAATGCAATTTAATCTTGGGTGTGTGGCTGGTCAAAATAACTACACCAAAAGAAATGGAATTAGAATTGAAGAGGATGATTGGCTGTAGCTTTTTCTTGCGTGTCCACTTTTGTCACAATATGGGCAGCCTTGTCTTCATTTTCTTCTTGCATTCCCCAGCTAATATAAAATTGAAGTCAAGCAATTCTGATTGGCTGTTCAACAACAGTAGATAAAGTTCTCCAAATAATGCAAAATAGAAGTTGCTTGTGCGATTGGAGTTGGGCTCGTGTGGGCTTTTGCTCTGTCACGGCTGGGCTCTTGAGTTGCTGGGCTAAAATGGCTTCCAACTAAACAAAAGAAACAACTGCTGCTTTGCTTCAATGCGTGTCCTCATATAAAAATAGAAGAATTTACATATAACAATAACAGTGAGCTGCTCCTGTTGTGCTTTTCCTTTCCAGCCGCACATGATAAAACAATAGTGAAATTCGACTTGCCATTAACCATATCTAAACACAACCATTTCGCTTGATCACCATTCTACATCGTCTCTTGGCCATTTTAGCATCGGTTAAGCTCCAAATATATAACATTCACTCAATGTGCCTACACGAGCTCATGCAAATAGTAAGTAGCAGATATGACACAAATATGACATAATTTTGATACAAAATGTAAACAAATAATATCATATTAGCTAACAAATAATCATTCATAATATGCATAAATTAGCCAATATCACTTATCTCTGCCTTGCCAAGTACAACCCCATTGTTCCTGAGGATATTGACAAGGTGAACCTTCCACCTTCCGGGAAGGTTGCTTTCTATAGGGATTACCTTACTTGGTCTGGCCTTAGAGTTCCACTGACACCCTTCTACCTTGAGGTTCTCTCTCACTATAAGATTGGCCTTACTTAGGGCTGTAAATGAACCGAACGAACACGAACGAGAGCTTGTTCATGTTCGTTCGTTTAACTTAACGAACGGTTCACGAACGGATAAACGAACATAATGTTGTGTTCACGAACAGATAAACGAACATAATGGCTTGTTCATGTTTGTTCATTTGTGTTCATGAACGAATATTCACGAACACAAACGAACAAACATTAACGAACGAACACAAATGAACGAACACAAAGAAACTAACACCAATGAACAAACATTTAACTACAAATATTTACAAACATATAATTAGAAATATTAGACTTCATATTCAAGGTTACAAAATATTGATCGGCTAAAAGTTTTACGAAACTTTCCTACTTTAGAAAGTGAAAATATCTTAGGGTTTGATATAAAATGAGTATTTATATTTATAATTTATATTTAATTTTCTTTTTAAGTATATAAATGATTAGATATTAATGTTAATATTAATATTAATATTAATATATATATAGCAAAATGAAATGTTCACGAACATAAACGAACAGATGTTCATGAACATAAATGAACGGATGTTCACGAACATTGTTCACGAACATATTATCGAACGTTCACGAACATAAGTGAACGAACGGGGGCTGTGTTCATGTTCGTTCGTTTAACTAAACGAACGAATTTTTGTGTTCATGTTCGTTCATTTAACTAAACGAACGAACACGAACGAACTTCCCGCCGAACGGTTCATGAACTGTTCGGTTCATTTACAGCCCTAGCCTTACTCAACTACATCCGCTGGCAGCTGGAAAGATTGTGCGGTTTGAGATGATCCTTAGGGCGTTAGGGCAGCCTTTGTCCCTGCCTATGTTTAGGAAGGTGTTCTTGCTTTCAAGGACTGGTGATTGTTTTACTTTCCTTTATCGGGATAAGAGTTTTAGGCTGATAGAAACTCCTACCAAGATTCCTCCCTGGAGATTTGATTTCTTCTTCCTAGATGATACATTTCTTCCAAATGATAATAAGAAAATTCTTCGAAAGGGTAGTAAGGATTATACTTCAGACATGGTGGCTAAAGCGAATAAGAAAGTTGCTGACGAGCTGATTGACCCTGACCATTATGGAGAGCTTCTTAGTAGTTGTATTACTTATCGGTCTTTCCCCCCAGAGTTTGAGGGTATGTTAGCGATGGCCGGGATTAGCCCAGACTGGGATTGGAGTGTCATCCCGGTTATCATAGAGAAATCTACGGACCGACGTATGAAATCTATCCTTTATATATGCTTCTTTATTTGCATTGTGTATACTTATTCGTATTGTTTATTAATTCCAACACTTTGTTTCTTTTTTTTTTCAGCCCTTAGATTAATGGATTGCTTGGACTATCCCTTCGAGGAGTACTATGTTCGTCCTGCATTTGATGCTGAAGCGGGGGAGCTTCAAGAGACAGCTGAGGAGGTTCTTCCTCTCCACCCTGATGGAGTCTCATGTGTCGATGCTTATGTCTTTCTAAGCATCTATCAGGCTGTGGATCGAGGCGTGCATTCTTTGGCTCCCACTACTGCCTTTCTTTCTTCTTCTCAGGCTTCTGGTAGCCTTGAGGGTGGTAAGTCCCTTTAGCATTGCTAAGTGTTGTTATTGTTATCATTTTATATATATGTATGTATAACTTAAAATTCTTTACTTTTCTTGTAGGTGATCACTCAGATAGAGAGCAGCTTGTCATGGTTGAAGAGGTTGAGGATGATGAAGATGGTGATTCTTATCCTGACCCTCATGCAAAGAGGTCAGGAGATGAGCTTTTTGGTCCTCCCTCCAAGCTTCAAAAGACTTCCCAGCCTACCTTTGCATCTTATGGGAGTGCTGGAGGCTTTACCCCCTATAACCAAGGAGGATACACTCAGGCTCAGATTACTTCAGCCCCTTTGATGTTTCTTACTTCTTCATCTACCGAGACTACTTCAGCACCTTCTTCTTCTTCCCTCTTACTTGGTGCTGCTCCCGGTCCTAGCTTTCCTATCTTCGCTGACCGTATTGTGGAGAGTTGCTATTTCTCTGGTTCTGGGTCATCTCTTCGCATTGATCCTTTTTCTCCTGAGCATGTGTATGGCATAGATCGTCTTTCTGAGGCTAGGGCAAAAGCTAGTTCTCCTGCTGCCCCCTTTCAGCCTTCGCGGGCGGGATCTACACTTCTTCCTACAGAAGTCGGCGATCTCAATAGGTCCATTGGGAACCTATATTATGCTCCCCCGACATCGATTAAAGTTAAAGATGATGGTCAGAATCCTGAGCATGCTAAGAAGCGTTTGGAGGCCATGATTCCTCCTTTCTGCTGAGGCTCGCTTTAGAGATATCCCTGAGCTCTCCCGTCTTCAGTATGTCCACACTCTTAATTGTGTTGCTAGTGGTGTGGCATTTCAGACTGCTGCCATGGGTAAGATTGATTCATTGACTCGTGAGGTTGAGAGGCTCCAGAGAGAGTTGTCTTCTCGTGATACTAGGCTTGCTTCCCTCTCTAAGGACTTAGAGGAAGAAAAGCTTATTTGTACCAGTCTTAGGGAGGGGAAGGAGAAGACTGAGTCTGAGCTTCAGTCAGTGAGAGTTGCTCTTGAGTCTCTTACTCAAGAGAAGGAGAGGATGGTAGAGAGAGTTTATGAGTTGGAGGGTATTACTAATGTCTTAGAAGTTAGCATGGCTCATAAGGATAAGGAGCTTCAGGAGCTTAGGAAGGAGAGTGAGGATTCACACTCTAAGTTAGAGGTCCAGGCTAGTGACATTGAGCGTATGAGATCTTTATTGAGCTCCTTTCCTCAGTTTTTAAGGATCTACTTAGTCATCCAGACGTGAAGGAGACTTTTGCCCGCTTCATGCTTGCTGCCATTAATTTTGGCCATTGGGATGGTGCTTACAAGAAGTTAGTTTTCCATAGGGACAGTGCATGTAAGGCTCGCAAGCAGATGGAAGATATTGGTAAATTCTGGACTGATCGTAGGTTTCTTATATTGGATGAGGTTGCCTTTCTACTTAGCATGTCTGAGGTTTCTGTTGAGGACGTGTTTAAGCTCATCGTTATTCCCGAGACCAAAGAAGCTTATGATGCTGCATTTAAGTCGGATGTTCCTCATCCAGGTGCTCCTCCAGGTTCTCTTGTCGCGCCTACTTCTCGAGCTTCTGTTGTCCAAGCTACTTCTGCCTCGACCTCGACGACTTGCATTGATTCTACTGTTCAGGATGTCCCAGATACTTCAGCAGCTATTGAGGATGCTTCTGCTGATTTAGCTTAGTTCATTTGATCATATTTGTCATGTATGGTTTAGACTTTATATTTTGTAAGACTAGTTGGTATTTTCATTTTGGGACTATGTATTTGTACTTATTTTTCATTTGTATTGGCATGTTTGCCTTATCTCATATCGTATCTTGTTTAAAGATGTGTGTTGGAAAAACTATGTATGTTGTTTGGTTGTTTAACCTTTATTGTATACTTGTTACTCGCGAGTGTCGCTTCCCAATAGGAAGTGCTTGCCTTTTCTCCAATAGATAAAAAGACGAAAAATTATCTAAGTGTTCAGCCTTAAAAAATTATGTTGTTCTTTGGCTTTTTACATCTTACAAGATAATTACATCCAAGGGTATACCTTGGGACTTTGGGAATTATTTAGCTAGCATTTTTGTTTCCCATGCTCGACTCCATGTTCGAGATTTTGTTCTCAACTTGTGAGTGCAAATTGCAAAGGTTCATATAAAACTTTATGATTTTTCTTAAAAGAAGGTAACTTGTTTCAAGCAATGTAAATAACATAAAAGGTATAAGAATATATGGGATACTTAGATCAGACCATAAATGGGAATCCTTTTCATTGATAAACCAAATGAATACAAGATAGAAGGATTCTTTTGATTGAAATATAAAGACATGATTCATTGATCAAAGTACAGATAAATGGGATCTATAGATCAGACCATAAAATTAAACTGCCATTAAGTCGCTTTGTTTAAACATAACATTTTTTCAAGTTTGTCCCATTCCATGTTCTAGGCACTGGGTACCCATCAAGCTCAGTAAGAATGTATGAACCATCTCCATTTGCTTGGCTGACCATGTATGGTCCTTCCCAGTTAGGTCCAAGCTTTCCCAAGTTCTCCACCCTACTTGCTTCATTCTTCTGCCAGACGTAGTCCCCCGGTTTGAAAGACACATGGTGGACTCTCTTGTTGTAATACTTGGCCATTTTTGCTTGTTTTCAGCCAGCTTGATGTGAGATACTTCTCTCCTCTCTTCGATGAGATTCAAGTTTTCCCTCAAAGCTTCTTCATTCTGGGCTGGGTTAAAGTTTACAATGCTATGGCTTGGAATGCTTAGTTCGGGTGGGATGACTGCCTCAGTTCCATAGACAAGACTGAATGGTGTTTCCATTGTGCTTCCTCTTGGGGTAGTCCGGTGGGCCCAAAGTACTCCTGAAAGTTCATCCACCCAACCGGATCTACACTTGCCAAGCCTTGCTTTAATGCCTCCTACTATTGCTTTATTCATCACTTCTACCTGCCCATTTGCTTGAGGATGGGCAACAGAGGTGAACACTTGTCTAATATCCATATCTTCACACCAAGTCTTGAAAGGATTCTCAGCGAACTATTTTCCATTGTCACTTACCAAGACATGAGGCACTCCAAACCGACAGACTATGCACTCCCAAAGGAAGTTGATCACCCTTTGGCCAGTAATTGTTGCAAGTGGTTTAGCTTCAACCCATTTTGAGAAGTAGTCGATGGCCACTATTAAAAACTTAACATTTCCAACTCCAGGTAGGAATGGTCCTACAATGTCGACCCCCCACTTGTAAAATGGCCAAGCAGTGTTTACTGGAATGAGATCTTGCTTTGGCATTCTTGATATCGGAGCATGTATCTGGCAGGACTCACACTTTTCTATCTCTTCCTTAGCATCTTTATTCATTGAAGGCCAGTAGTAACCAAGCCTCATTATCTTTGTGGCTACAGATCTTGGTCCCGCATGAATTCCACATGTGCCCCCATGGAATTCCTGGATGAGACTTTGTGCTTGTGAGGGGCCTACACATCAGAGATGTGGACCTAGGAATGACTTTCTGAAGAGTTTATCTTCAATGAGAAGATACATTAGTGCCTTCATTCTCACTTTCTGAGCCTCATGGTTGTCTTCTGGAAGTGTTTCATTTTTGATGAAGTTGTAGATTGGTGTCATCCAACAATCTTCTTCTTCTTCTACTTGAGATACTTCACTTCCTTTTGTTATTGATTTTTCTTGTAAAACTTCAACCAAGACTTCTTTGGTGAGGTGAGCAAAAGTTAAGGAAGCTAACTTGCTTAAAGCATCTGCTTTCTTATTTTGGTTTCTTCGAACTTGCTCTATGTCAAAGGACTCAAACTCTCCAATAAGCTTCCTTGTTTCTTCTAGGTAAAGTTGCATGGATGCTTGGTTAGCTTCAAATGTTCCATTGATCTGGTTTGCCACTAACTGAGAGTCTACAAATACTTGTATCTTCTTTACTCCCATTTGTTTTGCCATTCTTAGGCCAGCAAGGAGAGCTTCATACTCTGCCTCATTGTTGGATGCTGGGAAGTTGAATCTTAAGGCATAAGTGTATTCTCTTTCTTCGGGATCAATTAAGATGAGACCTGCTCCTGATCCTTCTTGATTCGATGCTCCATCTGTGTAGAGGGTCCACTTTGGGCTTTCTTCTTGGTGAGGTTCTTGGACTTCCTTTCCTGAAACATCGGAGGAGTCAGTTTCTGCCAAGAAGTCAGCCAAGATTTGACCCTTTATAGATGTTCTTGGGTGAAAGCTTATTTTGTGTTCGCCTAGCTCGATAGCCCACTTAGCTAATCGACCAGATACTTCAGGTTTGGCTAGTACTTGCCTTATTGGTTTGTCGGTCAGAACCCGAATCGGGTGACCTTGAAAGTATCGCCTTAGGCGTCTGGCCGCGTGGACCAAGGCAAGAGCCAATTTTTCCAAACATGGATAGTTTATTTCTGGGCCTTTTAAGGCTCTGCTTACGAAGTAAATTGGCATTTGGCCATTGCTTCTCTCTGCAAGTAATACTGCACTAACACATTCTTTAGAAGCAGCAAGATATAGAGTAAGTGTTTCACCTGCGATCGGAGCCGTGAGAGTTGGGAGATCAGCAAGGAACTTCTTCATATCTTTGAATGCCTCTTATGCTTCTGCTGACCAAGAGAAGTCTTGCTTCCTTAAGCATCCCTTTAGTGTTCTAAAGAAAGGTAAAGATCTTTCAGCAGACTTGGACAGAAATCTTGCTAAGGCAGCCAACTTCCCATTAAGACTTTGGACTTGCTTCTTGGTTCGAGGGGATGGCATGTCTAGCACTGCCTGAATTTTCTTTGGGTTTGCCTTGATTCCTTTAGGAGTGACAATGTGTCCAAGAAACTTTCCTTCTTCCATTCCAAAGCTACACTTTGATGGGTTTAACTTCATATTGATGCTTCTCAGGGTGTCAAAGGTTTCTTGTACGTCTGCCAACATCATCTCCTCTACATGACTCTTTATCACAATGTCATCCACATACGCTTCCACATTCCTTCCAATTTGATCTTTGAATGCTTTGTCTATCAAACGCTGGTATGTAGCCCCCGCATTTTTTAGACCGAAAGGCATTTTCTTAAAACAATAAATTCCTTGGTCTGTGTGGAAGGCTGTCTTGTCTTCATCCATCTTCTTCATGGAAATTTGATGATACCCTTTATAAGCATCTAAGAAGCATTTTAATCTAAACCCATCAAGGGATTCCACCTTCCAGTCGATCTCTGGAAGAGGATAGTTATCTTTTGGGCAAGCTTTGTTGATGTCTTTGAAATCTACACAAAGTCTCCAAGAACCATCTGGCTTCTTTACCATGACTGGGTTGGCTACCCAGGTTTGGTACTTGACTTCTCTAAGAATTCCAGCTTCCACCATTTCATTAACTTGTTCACATGCAGCTTTGCTTCTGTCTTGAGACATTCCCCTCTTCTTTTGTCTTATTGGTGATATGTTGGGTTGGCATTTAATGCGTGCTCAGCTAACTCTCTTGGGACTCCTGTCATATCTGATGTCTGCCAGGCAAAGATGTCCAAATTATTTTTTAACAAGTCAATCAACTCTTCCTTGGCTCTTCTTGGGAGTTGTGACCCGATAATCACTGGTTGATCAGGAAACCTTTTATTGATTATCACTTTTTCTTCGGGACCATCTTGCACTTGGCTTTCTTGTAATTCCTCAACCTTCCTTGGCAAAGCTTTCTCAACTTGCTTACACTCTTCTGGCCAAGTCATACGCCCTCTAATGGTAGCTACTCCTGAAGGAGTTGGAAACTTCACCATTCCATGGATGGTTGATGGAATTGCTCCAAACTTTTGCATTGAGGGTCGGCCTAGTATGACATTGTAAGCTGATGGGGCCCTTATTATCATGAAGTCAATAAGTTCAATTCTGTGGAAAGGGTATTCCCCCATCATAACTTCCATAGTAATCTCCCCCACTGGCCTGTTGGATTCTCCCATGAAACTAACAAGTTGTGTCATCGACGGTCGCTTAAGATCTTTAATTCTTTGGGGCAACTTTCGGAAACAATGGTCATATATGATGTCAGATGAACTTCCATTGTCTAAGTACACCTTTCCAACCTCATAGTTTGCCACCCTAGCCTTTATTACTACTGGATCGGAGGAAACAACCTTAACTGAAGGGAAACATATTGAGACCATCCTCCATGGCTCAAGTACCTCTGCTTTACTTTTTTCATACTTGGTTTTTCCTCTTATCATGTATACATGGCCATCTGGAGGTGGAGGTCGATCGTTCCTCCCATCTTGCTTTTTCCAAGTATAAGTCTTCTTAGCGTGGGTAGTTCTTTTTCCTTGCTTTGCACCTGGGACCAAGTGTTCTAACTTTCCCTCATCTAAAGCCCTTTTTATCTCGATCTTAAGCTCCCTGCAAGCATTTGTTTCATGACCATGGTCTTCATGGAATTCACAGTACTTTGACATGTCTTTCTTTCCAGACCTGTGTATCATAGGTCGGGGAGGTTTGAAATTTTCACCAACTCGCTCAGTCTTGAGGATCTCCCTTGGGGATTTTATCAAGTTAATCATTCTGTCATACGGGCCACTCCTCTTTTCCCTTCTGTCATCTCTCCTATCATCTCTCCTTTCTTCTCTTCTTTTAGTGTCTCTATGATCAAACCTTCTATCATTTCTTCTAACATCATACCTTCCACCACCCGAGCCTCCCGACGTCCCAGGACCTCTCCTAGGCCTATCCTTTCTAACTGCCCCTTTCACAAGGAGGGCAGTTTCCTTAGAGCGAATGAAGTCGAACGCCCTATCAGTAGCCTCTCCGAATGTCAATGGGATTCTCTTGCTTAGATCGTCTTGGAGTTCGCCAGGGAGCAATGCCAAAGTAAAACCTGAGACTTGTTGACTTTCAGGGAGACTCGGTATTTTCTGACACTCTTAGTGTTCTCTGACGCTTCTCTGCTGGACAAACTGAGCTATGAACTTCTTCTTCAAATCCTCATAGTCTTTGATACTCTTCTCAGGAAGCTTGGTGAACCATTCCAAAGCATACCCTTGCAAAGTGCATGGGAATAAGTGACATGCCACGGGGTCCACCCACTTATTAGTTAATACGGCTTGATCATAGATTGCGAGATGATCTTCTGGGTCCCTAGTACCATCGTAGGTGCCAACGATAGTGGGAACCTTCTGACAGTCTGGGAAGGCATAGTTTGCCACCCAGTCACAAAACCTTGACTTTGTTGCAGACTTTGGCACTGTGGCACCCTTGCTTGCTCATCAGCCTCCTCCCCCACTGCAATTTTTAGCATTTTTAACAATTCTTTTGCTGGGTTAACTGGTTCAGGGGCAGGCTCTGCTGGCTTTTGCTTTTTCATCTCGTCCACCAACAACTTCATTATGGACTCCATGCCTGTAGGCTGTGGAGCGGGTTGTGGGGCCGGCTGAGGCGGAGCTGGCCTTAACGCAACAGAGAGTTGAGAAAACCAATCGGTTGGAGGAGGTGGTGGAGCTTGCACTTGCTGAGTGTTCTTGGCAGCTAGCTTTATCAATTCCAACAAATGGCTCTCCTGGATAGTCACAGATTGAGAGGAGCTGGCCATTGATTGCAAGGATGTCTGACCTCCAGTCATGGGTGGGCTAGTCAAGCTAGTTATGTGAGAACTCAACTGACTAGGGCCCGAAGAGAGCATAGTGATAGGAGATGTGCTAGTTGGGGGTGTTGAAAATAAAGATACAGAGGGAGATATAGAGGGTGAGGGTGTGGAGAAAAGTGGTCCCACACTAATACTACTAGACCCAAGGCTAGATGCAAAGCTTACCTTGGGTGGCAACCTAGATCCACCACCAGAAACAACATTAGTTGCATTTGTCACAACTTCACCAGATCTAGGACCAAAATCTGGGAATTTTTCTCCTGAGATATTTTGAGCATCACACATCTCAGAAGTTTCCAGATTGATAATTGGAGAATCATCTCCATCAACACCCTTCCCCAACCCAGAAGGTACAACTTGAGAAACATGACTAAATTCCTCAGCCATGAGAGATTAAGAATCAAACAAAAAATATGGTGATGATTTTTGATTTGTAACAACAAAAAACCGCCCAGTGATCAGTAAATTCACGGATGGCGCCAATGTTTGAGCATGAAAATGTGAAGCTCAATCAAAGAAGGGGTTTAACCATGAAAATCATCAAGATCTCCTACAAAGTAGTGCAAACCTAATAAATTTTTAACGAATCTAAGGTGGATGATGATTTTCCCAAAGAGACGTTTCGATCTTTGGAGGATATGAATATAATGTGATTTTATGTTTATGAATGATTGATTGATGAATATGCTGATGATTGAATGTACTGAATAAAATGTATAAATATCTGAGAGTAAATTGTATTGAATGATGTATGATGGAAATGTAGAATGAATCTGACAACCAAATGATGAGGAGTATTTATACACCTCCAATTAGGGCAACCTTGGTATTTGGGCCCAAAATGGGCTTTGCCCAGTACTCAATACGACGATTCATATCTTGGAATATTCTAGTGTTGTCAGCTTGTCAGTCATTCATATACCACAATTATAAATATGATAATATTTAAATTGTCACATAGGAGGAGTCAAGGAGTTCTTAGGCCTAGGTTGGCCCTCTTGAAGGCTAGCAGATTGGGCCAAGCCCCACTTTTGACTTAACATTGTCTTGGATTGGCAGCCTCTCCTATCTACATCTAAGGCTAGACCTGTATACCTCGTATGCTCGATAATTGGGTCAAACCCAACTCCAGCTTTGACCTAGCACATCATAATACAATGTCAGGGTTTCTCCAACATTAATATTTGTATATGTACAAATATTGGCTAGGGAAAGCTTCGATGGGACTTAAGCCTGACTTACCCTTTCTTTCCAAGATTACACTCCGATTCTCTCCTTTGTCTTAGGTTCGGCTGGGCCCCACACAAAGTAAGGTTCGATTCTCTCTCCTCTCTTCCCAAGGCTCGACAGCCTTTCCTTTGTTTTCTTTAACTTAGGCTTCGACAATTGACAGTCATATATATTTTGAATCTTCCACATGATGAGACCAATAACGCTTATTTGGCTGAAATTCTTGATGATATGGCTCAAATAGTTGATTCTCCTGATGACTTCTTGGACACCACAGTCTATCACAGTGAAGAGCAATTGTATGAAAATACTAAAAGTTCGAATGTGGAATTTGTTGCTGCTGGTGTATATGATACTGATTCCGAATCTGATAATGAATTAGAAGATGTCAAGAACCTTGATGAAGTGAAAGCTACTGAAGAGGTGAAAGCTGCTGAGGTTAAAAATGATTCTGCTACAGAAAAGGTTGAAAAGACAATTGAAGAGCAGATGCAAGAGTTTGAGATTCCGGCTGACATGACTGTGGATGATTTTGTTGCTTACATGGCAGATTGCAAAGAGCAGACCAACAGGTATCCTATTCTTTACATACTATTGTTCATGTTTGCAAAATTGTTAATCGCATGTTGATGAACTTGAACAAAAGAATGAACAAATTAAGAAATTAGAATCTGTTGTCAATGCTGCTCATGATGAAAAAGATAAATTAATTAAAAAGGGTCTAACTGTAAATGATAAAGAAAAATTCTTCAAGGACAAGATTAGATCCTTAGAGTCTGACATTAGAGCTATGAAAGATAAAGTCAATCAGTCTGTGGCCATAGAAAGAGTAAGTAGTGGAGCTTATTCCTTGTTAGCTAGAAAGTGTGCTACCATTGAAAAGGAACTTGCTGATGCTAGGATAGAAATCTTGGAATTAAATGCTAAATCTGATTCTGCTAGACATGTTGAGCTTTTAATGCATATGTCAAAGTTTGAGAATTCTTCCTCTAAGAGTCTTGACACTGCTAAGATCTCTTATAAAGATGTGCCTCCTCCTTTCAATAATAACTATACTTCTGTTGAACCTAATCTTCCTGAAATCCTACTTCAACCTAGTGTTGTAGATAGTAATCCAAAAGACTCAATTCCTGAGGCAAAGATATCTGAGGGAACAAAAGAGTCTAAAGGAGTTTCTTCTCAACCTAACAAGGAAGAGAAATTGAAAGGTGTTGTTTTAAATCAGTTTATTCCCAATGGTCAGAAAGACAGTATTGTACACTTTACACTTCATAAGAGTAATAGGGTCTATACTGAGTTAGAATTCCCATTAGAATCTATTGACCCTAAGAGGATTGATAAAGTCTGGGATGTTGCTATTGAGGATATGAAGAAATTAAGTCAGCAACGTCTCACTCCATTACCTAAGCAGTCTAGAATGAGAAAAACTGAAGATAACTTAGCCGTTAATGAAGAAGCAACTAAGGTTTTAAAGCACATCTTAATGCCTGCACTTAAGAAATCTTCAAGTATAGGTAAACATGAGAAAGATGGTGCTAGAAGGTCTAGGATATCACCAACTAAACAAGACTCTGAAAAAGAAGATCAAAGGAAAACAAGTAAGTCAGTGGACACTAGTGCTAACAATGAATCTGTAGGTACCAATAAAAAGGTAGATACAAACAAAAAGTTCAAGGTCCTCTCCTGCTTTGCTTGTCATGAAAAGGGTCATGTTTATAGTGTATGTCCAAATAGACCTCGAAGATCAGGTTCTCCTTCAAAGGTTTCCACCTCGGAAGGAAAAAGGGGGTTGGGTAATGATAAACAGGTTAATGAGGCTAAAGTTCAATCTTCTCCAAAACCGCTTACTATACCTCAACGACGTGAATCTCCACTGAAAGGTTCATCAGGAAATGTTCATAGGAATTCAAATCGTTTTCAAACACCTCCACGACCTGATCGTTCTGCTCCTAGAAGTCAGAATTCATTCTATGACCAAATTCATTCGAGTGTTCGACCTTCTTATGGTCCTCATTCTCCTAGACCTTCTCCGACGAGAGGTCAGAAGTCTCCTCCAGTGAGAAGACGAAACGAGAATCATGTCTCACCCACGGCTTCGAGCAATGGATATTGGACTGAACTGATTCTCAGGGATGAGAAGGGTCGACCCAAACCTAAGAAGGTTTGGGTCCCCAATGAAAACTAATTTTTCTCATTTTATGTGCAGGGAGTTCCTAGGAAACTAATTCATTTATGGTACCTTGACAGTGGATGCTCCAGGCACATGACAGGGGACAGGAAACTCTTGTCCAATTATACTGGTATAAATGGGTCGTATGTTAGTTTTGCTGGATCCAAGGGCGGCAACATCACCGGTCAAGGAGATGTCGTCAATGGACAACTTACTCTTGAAAGAGTAAACTATGTGGAACAACTTACTCATAATCTAATGAGTGTCTCCCAGATCTGTGACAAGGGCAACAATGTTCATTTCACAGAAAAGGAGGCATTCATCTTGAAGCCGGGTTTCGTTATTCCAGCAGAATGGATAATGCTCAGAGCTCCTAGGAAGAGAGACATCTATGGCTTAGTTTTAGGTGTTGATAATCCAACGGAGCCCCTCTGTTTGTTGAGCAAAGCAAATGAGTCTGAATCTCTCCTCTGGCATCGTAGGATGGGACATATCAACTTTCGGAAGATGAATGAACTTGTTAGTCTTGGATTAGTTGAAGGTGTTCCAGTTAAGAAGTTTGGGATGGAAGATAAATGTGTACCGTGTTTGAAAGGAAAGCAACACAAGAATCCTCATAAACCAAAGGTGCACAACACTATATCCAAACCATTCGAACTACTTCATATGGATCTCTTTGGTCCTGTGAACGTAAGAAGCATTGGGGGGATGTCCTACTGTTTGGTGATCACTGATGATTACTCAAGGTACTCATGGGTATTTTTCTTGAAGACAAAGGACGAGACCGCAAACCGGTTTATGGATTTCGTTAGACAAGTTGAGAATGTCCATGAAGTTAAAGTTAAGAGAATCAGGAGTGACAATGGCACTGAGTTCAAGAATAATACTATTACTGTTTTCTGCTTGACCAAAGGTATTCAACATCAATTCAGTGCACCGCATGAGCCACAGCAGAATGGAGTAGCTGAAAGGAAAAACAGGACATTGATAGAAACAGCTAGGACGATGCTTGCTGATTTAGGGCTTCCTGTTACTTTCTGGGGGGAGGCAGTGAATACAGCTTGTCACATTTTAAATCGGGTTTTAACAGTTAAACGGTTCAAGAAAACTTGTTATGAACTTTTGCACAACACAAAGCCCAATTTACAAAATGTTGAGCCGTTTGGTGTTCCTTGTACTTTTCTTAAAGTACTTCCTCAGGGAAAATTTGATCCTAAATCTGAGGAGGGTTTCTTTTTAGGTTATATACCTAGTACACCAATTCGGCGTGTGTACAATCAGAAAACTAGCAAAGTTAATTTTGGTACAAATGTGGTAATTGTCAGTCATAAACCTGCTGTACACGTTGGTCCTGCTAATGACTTCGATTATGATGGTGTCTTCACCTCTTTTTGTGGTCCTGTTTCGTTTACAGGTGTTCCGACTGTGGAGGATGTAGTTACTCTTCATGATCCACTTGATGGTGGGCCGGTTCCTGTTTCTTCTCCGGTTTCCTCACCATTCATTGAGCCTGCTTCTAAATCTGGAGAATCAAGTGGGACCAAAGAAGCAGATTCTACCTTAGAGACTGCTCCTAAAGATCCTACTGATCCTTTACATATACCTCTTCCTGATACTCCCTTCTATGATACTGACGACACGGAAGGTGAAAATCAGGAGGAGCCTAAAACTCCAGAGCAACATGTGCAGACTAACTTGGGAAATGATCTTACAGTCGATACGGTTTCTCAAACAAGGGTCAACAAGGATCATCCAGTAGAGCAAATCATTGGTGATGCTTCTGCCTCTGTTCGCACGAGAAATCAGAATAGGAAAATTTGTCAAGTATGTTTGCTGAAATTAAGGATACTGGGGCAATTACTTGGTACTTATACTTTTGCTTCATCTCTCAGGTTGAGCCTAAAAATGTTGGAATGGCTCTTAAAGATCCGTCATGGGTTGAGGCGATGCAAGAAGAATTGGCTCAGTTTAGGAAGCTTGATGTATGGAAGTTAGTTGACTTACCTCAGGGTGAATCTCCTTTATCAACGCGATGGGTTTTTCGTTGTAAAAAGGATGACAAAGGTGTAGTCACTCGTAATAAGGCTCGGTTGGTGGTTAGAGGTTTTGAGCAACAAGAAGGATTCGATTACGATGAGACATTTGCACCAGTAGCTAGACTTGAAGCTATTCGATTATTTCTGGCATATGCTAGTTATAAAGGTATAAAGGTGTATCAACTTGACGTAAAGAGTGCCTTTTTGTATGGGGAGATAAGAGAAGAAGTGTATGTAGATCAACCTCCAGGGTTTGAGGATCCAGACTTCCCTAATAGAGTATATCGTCTTGATAAGGCTCTATATGGTTTACATCAGGCTCCTCGTTCATGGTATGAAAAACTGTCTACTCATCTACATGAAAATGGTTTTACTAGAGGTTCTATTGACAGCACGTTGTTTATCAAATGGAAAGGGAAGGAATACTTGCTTGTACAGGTTTACGTCGATGATATTATTTTTGGTTCATCTGATGATACTATGTGCAAGGAATTTGAGCATAGCATGAAGGCTAAGTTCGAAATGAGTGCTATGGGGGAATTAACTTTCTTCCTTGGACTACAGGTGGATCAACTGAAGGATGGGTTCTTTATTCATTAGAGCAAGTATGTTCAAGATCTTCTTACTAGGTTTCGAATGACCGATGCTAAAGATGCTATTACTCCCATTCAGACTAATCATGGGTTGTGTCCTGATAAGACTAATGATCCAGAAGTCGATGCCACTCAATATCGGGCTATCATTGGTTCCTTGATGTATCTGACGGCTTCACGTCCAGACATTACCTTTGCTGTTTGTATGTGTGCTAGATATCAGGCTAATCCGAAAGAGTCACATTATAAAGCTGCGAAAAGGATTCTTCGTTATGTGAAGGCCAAGCCTCGTCTAGGGCTTTGGTATCCCATGCATGGTTCCTTTGAATTCAAAGCTTATACTGATTCGGATTATGGTGGCTGCAGTTCGGATAAGAAATCAACGTCAGGTGGATGTCAACTTTTAGGGGGGAGAATTATATCGTGGCAGTGCAAGAAGCAGACATCTGTTGCACAGTCTCTCCTATTTGTATTGATAATAAGTCTGCCATAGATATTACTAAGAATCCGAAAAACTTTAAAGTCACCAAGCACATAGATATAAAGCATCACTTTTTACGTGACTGTTTTGAGAAAAAGCTTATTCATTTAGAAAAGGTTATTACTGATGATAACCTTGCTGATCTATATACTAAAGCTTTTGATAGACCTCGTCATGAGTTGTTATATCAACTCAATGGTATGAAGAATGCCGAGTAGATTCTCTCAAAGAACTTAATTTTTCTTTTTTGAGTCTTAGTAGTTTAAGTCGTATATAGATAGTGTCAAAAAAAAATAAAAAAATAAAAAATAAAAAAATAAAAAAATAAAAAAAATAAAAAATAATAAATAAATTATAATGTAAGGTTACTGCACTACATGATTAGACGTGACGATACTTTAGCTTTTAAGCCTACCTAATTGTACTTTAAAATGCTCAGTTCAGTGATACCATTATATGATGTATCGATAGGCACAAAGTACCAAGGTTTTCCAAACTCGTGTTACTGTTCACACGAGTTTGTCCAAACTCGTGGTACTGTTCACACGAGTTTGTCCAAACTCGTGGTACTGTTCACACGAGTTTGTCCAAACTCGTGGTACTGTTCACACGAGTTTGTCCAAACTCGTGGTACTGTTCACACGAGTTTGTCCAAACTCGTGGTACTGTTCACACGAGTTTGTCCAAACTCGTGGTACTGTTCACACGAGTTTGTCCAAACTCGTGGTACTGTTCACACGAGTTTGTCCAAACTCGTGGTACTGTTCACACGAGTTTGTCCAAACTCGTGGTACTGTTCACACGAGTTTGTCCAAACTCGTGGTACTGTTCACACGAGTTTGTCCAAACTCGTGGTACTGTTCACACGAGTTTGTCCAAACTCGTGGTACTGTTCACACGAGTTTGTCCAAACTCGTGGTACTGTTCACACGAGTTTGTCCAAACTCGTGGTACTGTTCACACGAGTTTGTCCAAACTCGTGGTACTGTTCACACGAGTTTGTCCAAACTCGTGGTACTGTTCACACGAGTTTGTCCAAACTCGTGGTACTGTTCACACGAGTTTGTCCAAACTCGTGGTACTGTTCACACGAGTTTGTCCAAACTCGTGGTACTGTTCACACGAGTTTGTCCAAACTCGTGGTACTGTTCACACGAGTTTGTCCAAACTCGTGGTACTGTTCACACGAGTTTGTCCAAACTCGTGGTACTGTTCACACGAGTTTGTCCAAACTCGTGGTACTGTTCACACGAGTTTGTCCAAACTCGTGGTACTGTTCACACGAGTTTGTCCAAACTCGTGGTACTGTTCACACGAGTTTGTCCAAACTCGTGGTACTGTTCACACGAGTTTGTCCAAACTCGTGGTACTGTTCACACGAGTTTGTCCAAACTCGTGGTACTGTTCACACGAGTTTGTCCAAACTCGTGGTACTGTTCACACGAGTTTGTCCAAACTCGTGGTACTGTTCACACGAGTTTGTCCAAACTCGTGGTACTGTTCACACGAGTTTGTCCAAACTCGTGGTACTGTTCACACGAGTTTGTCCAAACTCGTGGTACTGTTCACACGAGTTTGTCCAAACTCGTGGTACTGTTCACACGAGTTTGTCCAAACTCGTGGTACTGTTCACACGAGTTTGTCCAAACTCGTGGTACTGTTCACACGAGTTTGTCCAAACTCGTGGTACTGTTCACACGAGTTTGTCCAAACTCGTGGTACTGTTCACACGAGTTTGTCCAAACTCGTGGTACTGTTCACACGAGTTTGTCCAAACTCGTGGTACTGTTCACACGAGTTTGTCCAAACTCGTGGTACTGTTCACACGAGTTTGTCCAAACTCGTGGTACTGTTCACACGAGTTTGTCCAAACTCGTGGTACTGTTCACACGAGTTTGTCCAAACTCGTGGTACTGTTCACACGAGTTTGTCCAAACTCGTGGTACTGTTCACACGAGTTTGTCCAAACTCGTGGTACTGTTCACACGAGTTTGTCCAAACTCGTGGTACTGTTCACACGAGTTTGTCCAAACTCGTGGTACTGTTCACACGAGTTTGTCCAAACTCGTGGTACTGTTCACACGAGTTTGTCCAAACTCGTGGTACTGTTCACACGAGTTTGTCCAAACTCGTGGTACTGTTCACACGAGTTTGTCCAAACTCGTGGTACTGTTCACACGAGTTTGTCCAAACTCGTGGTACTGTTCACACGAGTTTGTCCAAACTCGTGGTACTGTTCACACGAGTTTGTCCAAACTCGTGGTACTGTTCACACGAGTTTGTCCAAACTCGTGGTACTGTTCACACGAGTTTGTCCAAACTCGTGGTACTGTTCACACGAGTTTGTCCAAACTCGTGGTACTGTTCACACGAGTTTGTCCAAACTCGTGGTACTGTTCACACGAGTTTGTCCAAACTCGTGGTACTGTTCACACGAGTTTGTCCAAACTCGTGGTACTGTTCACACGAGTTTGTCCAAACTCGTGGTACTGTTCACACGAGTTTGTCCAAACTCGTGGTACTGTTCACACGAGTTTGTCCAAACTCGTGGTACTGTTCACACGAGTTTGTCCAAACTCGTGGTACTGTTCACACGAGTTTGTCCAAACTCGTGGTACTGTTCACACGAGTTTGTCCAAACTCGTGGTACTGTTCACACGAGTTTGTCCAAACTCGTGGTACTGTTCACACGAGTTTGTCCAAACTCGTGGTACTGTTCACACGAGTTTGTCCAAACTCGTGGTACTGTTCACACGAGTTTGTCCAAACTCGTGGTACTGTTCACACGAGTTTGTCCAAACTCGTGGTACTGTTCACACGAGTTTGTCCAAACTCGTGGTACTGTTCACACGAGTTTGTCCAAACTCGTGGTACTGTTCACACGAGTTTGTCCAAACTCGTGGTACTGTTCACACGAGTTTGTCCAAACTCGTGGTACTGTTCACACGAGTTTGTCCAAACTCGTGGTACTGTTCACACGAGTTTGTCCAAACTCGTGGTACTGTTCACACGAGTTTGTCCAAACTCGTGGTACTGTTCACACGAGTTTGTCCAAACTCGTGGTACTGTTCACACGAGTTTGTCCAAACTCGTGGTACTGTTCACACGAGTTTGTCCAAACTCGTGGTACTGTTCACACGAGTTTGTCCAAACTCGTGGTACTGTTCACACGAGTTTGTCCAAACTCGTGGTACTGTTCACACGAGTTTGTCCAAACTCGTGTTACTGTTCACACGAGTTTGTCCAAACTCGTGGTACTGTTCACACGAGTTTGTCCAAACTCGTGGTACTGTTCACACGAGTTTGTCCAGTTGTCTGGATAATCTCTGTAAAGTAACAGCCCTTTAATTGAGATGCATCGGACACAAATTGTGCACCAGAACGTGCACTTACATAATCGATCGAAGTTGTGCAGAATCGGGGCTGGTTGCGGCGCAACATGTAGCTGCGGCGCAACTGGTTTCCAGAAAGTTAAGTTGCGGCGCAACATGTGGGTTGCGGCGCAACTGAGGACTGGTGTTGCGGCGCAACATGTAGGTTGCGGCGCAACTGTAATACAGAAAGATAAGTTGCGGCGCAACGTGGTATGTTGCGGCGCAACAGTGTCAGTTTTGAAATGAGTTTAACTTTTGAACCTCCAATGCGTAGTCGTTGTCGTGGGTCTTGTTTGTAGGTGTTGAGGTCTAAGATATGACTTTAATAACGTGAGTATTAGCGTGTCTAATGGTCGTTTACTAAATATAGGTAGACGAGACTAGTTGCTTGCACGGTAACGTAGTTGCCTATTGTCGTGCGCTTCTTTGAGGTAAGATACACTACTTTTGACACGCTGAGGGTTCAACAAACGATGGTTTCATAATTATAACTTCCCAATTGGTAACTTATGTTGTTTATGGGTATATGGGTTACACGGGAGGTAATATGGGTTATGTAGTTGACCTTTGAGACCTGAAATGCAGTCCCTCATGATATGTATTGTAGTGCATGTTATGATATGACGTAGGATGTAGTGCTATGTATGTAGTATAATGTAGTGATATGATATGCAGTAACTTGTGATGTTATGTGATGCAGTATATGTTGTTATTGATTGATGTTGTGCATGTTTGTATGGCTTGCTCATCTAGTTCACTAGACTTGCTAAGTTGCCATGACACGTGCACGTTTAGGGGCCCAAAACGTAAAAGCAGTTAACGTAGTAAATGTTTAGGTAATGTAGTCACCTAAACTAAATGATGCAGTTTCGAGCTCGTAAAACTTTGATGCAGGAAAGTGTTAAGCTTAACCCGTACTTGCCCTAGCCCGGCTAAGTGCGTTGATGTAGGTTGCTTGGGTGGCTCCTTGCAACATGGTCATTGAGATGCATTTGAGTAATACGAGGGGTCTGACCCGCCCTTATTTGTCTTGTACATACGGATTACTCGGGGATTGGCTTGCCATTCCTTAACGACGTTTGATGTTCAACTGAATGATTGTTGTCTAGTCGGGTGTAACTTATGTTGCACATTGACGCAGTTAAAATGTAGTAAAGCAGTTAAAACGCAGTAAAGCAGTTAAGCGTAGAAAGCAGTTAAAACGTAGTAAAGCAGTTAAAATGTAGTAAAGCAGTTAAAATGTAGTAAAGCAGTTAAAACGCAGTAAAGCAGTTAACGTAGAAAGCAGTTATGTGGTTATATGTGTGTAATGAAGTAAAGCAGGATAGGCACATTTAGGGTGGTTCATCCT
Source organism: Erigeron breviscapus (assembly GCA_034093135.1). Taxonomy (NCBI): domain Eukaryota; kingdom Viridiplantae; phylum Streptophyta; class Magnoliopsida; order Asterales; family Asteraceae; genus Erigeron; species Erigeron breviscapus. The sequence continues at coordinate 5,657,762 of CM067170.1, read as the reverse complement.
ATTATGAAGTATTGTGTGTTTGATGTGTGTTGTGCCTTAATGAAGTATTTAAATCCAAAATGTTTGAAATGGACAATTGTTTTATAACTTGAGTGTTATCTTACTTAGCTAATTCGTTAGCTAACACTTGTCTTTTGAAATGTGTTGCTCCCTCAGGTTTAGCATAGCTGAGGTAGTTGATGAAGAAGAGCGAGGAATGGGTAGATAGCTTGATGAAGTCCTTAGCTACCCATAGATGCTGAACTTCTATAGACATTTGTTTATGTTTGTCTTTAATGGAGTTGGATTATTATGTAGTCGGTTGTTTTGTGTTGGGCAGCCGACGGGTTTCTATTAAACTTGTTTCGATGATGCGATTAGTAACACCATTGAATAAGTAAACCAAACAGATTTTAATTGGTTTGGACTTTTAATGTTTCTTCCGCTTTATTTTGACGCCGTTAGGCGAAAATTTTTGGAAACCCGTATTTTTAAATGAAGGGTGTTACAATCTCTAATCAGTTCTTCCATTAATCCAAATCAAGAAATTCCCCATTGCTAACAATAATAATAATCTCTAATCATCCTAGAAATTAAATTGGGGATTTGAGTGGAAGTGTGTGTGTGTGGGTCGTGATATACAAGGAGAAAAGAGGAAGGGATTTTGACTTTGATTATTCAAATTTCAATCTTTGCTAACATTATACAAGGCAAAAATCATTTTGACCTAGTTTTGAATTTTATTGAGAATTAGAGTTCTTGAGAAACCCAAATTTGGGGTTTTTTTGCTAGAAAGTGAGATTTGTAGAATTTTTCCCCTAATTCTTGTATAACCTAATTTGTTGTTGAGTTTCATGATGAATTTAACTAAGAATATATGTATTAGCATGAAAATATTGATTTTTGAAAGAATGATAATTTTCAATAGTTGAATAATATAATGATGGAAAGGATGAATTGTATTATCAAGTGAACTCTTGAAAGAGGAAGCAACTCAATGACAAAATAGGATGGCTTTGGGTTAAGAATGCTAGTGACATTGTGAGTATGGCTAGATTGAGCTAGTCAAGAGTATGAATGTTACCTTATATGCGAATTGTATTGATATGATAGGTTGAAAGCTTGTCTTATTGCTATTGCCATTATATCGAGTTGTTGTTCAAGTCGCGAAGGAGGTGAGTATATTTGCATACCTTTATGTGTACGTTGGGTCGATTTTCCATATGATGATGGATTTCATGTATGGAAATCGATTTGGCGTTAAAGCCCATGTGGGGCAATATGATAAATGGGGCCTAAGAATCCCTTGTGTATGAGGCCTAAGAACCTCTTATTATGTGATTTATGGGGCCTAAGAATCCCTTGTGTATGAGGCCTAAGAACCTCTTGTGAATGGGGCCTAAGAATCCCAAATATGTGATATTGTTGTGTTGATTTGCTTATATGGATCCATGTATAGCGTTAGAGTGCAAAGGTGAACATGTAGGTATGGCACGACGGTGTCATAGGCTACATGTAATAGTCCTTTGTGCGTTGCCCTCCTTCGTGTATATAAATGTATGCAAGTATATTCACTAAGCATTCGCTTATATTTTAGTTGCTTACCCTTTTATAGGTGGTTCCGGAAGAAGAACTAGGGTCTTGTTGAATTAAAGATTGTTGATAGGAAGTGGAACTTGAAGCTTTGGAAGGTATATACCATTCATAGAAGAATGGTGTTTTTGTTTAGATACTTAGTTATCCCACCTCATATATGGCTCATGATCAATTTGGTCATTTTGGTAAAGTAATGTGTTGGTACATTTTCTGCAAATTTAAAGTATGTATGGTCTTATGGTTATAAACATGTTTTGGTTGACTTGGATAAACGTCATTGTGGATAAATGACGTTTTGTTTTAGTGTTTAAATTTATAAAAATGTTGTACAAGTTATTATCTCAAAAACACACACACCTTAACGGACAGGGGACCCGATCAGATGTAGTATAGTTTAGTGATAAGAATAGGATCGTTCGCAGGGACGCGTTGCTTTACCTAATCTAGTAATATGTGTAATTCTAGCGGTTGTGGGGTTGTCACGATTTCCTATTATACTAATGCAAATAAAAGTAAATAAAAGCAACCGCTTATTCAGCGAGAGGCTCAGTCTGAAAATAGTTTGGAAAAAGCAAATAACAGTAATTAAATTAAAATACTTGTTTGGCATCTCCGATCTCATGGTACGACCAAATACTATCCTACCCGTTTGCTAGACTGTTGGAAACTTAATCACGGCTCAGATTCTCGTTAGATTCACTTTGCCTAATTACTAGTGCTGTCGCTAGACTCACACTAACCTATAAACAAATTCTCGTTAGATTCATTGTTTAAGCATTAATGACCTAAAGTTTGTGTTACTAATTCATCTTTTAGTTACCCGACTCTTAAGCCATGACCAGATAGTAATTATCTCCGGTGACCACAATGCTCGTTTCCAAGTCAAAGGATCGCGTCTGACATTGTTAAGCATCATGTTCAATTTGTCCTAATTACTACGGTTCTGGATCCCTCGGTTACAAGTGAATCACTTTTTACTCCTAGTTATAGACCGACTAGTTGTTTTCCATCCTTATGTATTAATCCTAGTGTATGATTATAGACCGATCATCAGAATTAAATCAATACATGCAGATATAGAACTGATAATAATATGAAGAACTAGTAAAACATGGATCTACGATAAACAGTAAAACACACTCCAACAGATTCTAACAAACAAAGTAAAACAATAAACGTCTACATGATCACATCGATCCAAACAAGTATTCAGCCTACTAGCCTGACATTATTAAAGGAATAACAAAGTCTGAAAAGATGAAAGACATTGTTTACCAAAAGAAAGTAAAATAAAAGAGTAGATCTAGACCGAGGATGAAGATCGGAAGGCGTTAGAAGCTCCAAAACCTTCTGGAAATCTGCAACTACGACCTAGGGTTTGATCTGGGCGGCTAGGGCTGCTGAATCGGCTCTCTCTTAGGGTTTTGAGGGTTAGTTCGACTTAAATAGTGATTTAAGTCGGTTGCTGATCTGGGCCGCCCAACGGCGCTGGCTGGGCTTGCCAGCGGCGCTGGGACTGGGCCAGCGGCGCTGGGAGCTGCTGTTTCTTCTCGTACTTCTTCGTTCGGCTCCCGAATCACCTCCTTGTGTCTTGTAACTTCATAGGCTTCCTTCTTGAGTTACTTGATGTCATTTACCCTCTCTCGCATCTTTCGTGAACCTGCATAAACATACGACTCCATTAAGTACCGATAGTTCCGGAATATTAACTCATTTAGACATTGAAATGAAGCCTTTCGATAGGGTTTTTATCACAAAATGAACGCTCATCATATACCCCCACACTTAAGTCTTTGCTTATCCTCAAGCAAATAGTCCAAGAAAAATAAAACAATGATGAGCAGACAGCTTAAGTGTTAAAGTGTTCTACTTTATTAAAAACATTTGAAAGATTAGTCATGCAAATGATTTGAGAAAGCTTTAGACAAAATCAGTAAGCTATAGCTAGAGGCAAGATAATTGGTCAATCAAAACTAAAAGCTAACTTTTTACTTGTGTTAATACCTCTAAAACAGTTCTATACTTCCACATGTCTTACAGCTCAATCTTACTACTTTCTGCTGACTAGTTAAGCACTTAATTAAGGTTTGTATAGCAATCAGAACTACTAGCTACTAGCAAGGCATTTATATTCATTCATTTGTGTACTTGTGAGTCACTACTTAGATATACTCCCACACTACAGTCATGCTCGCTAGCTAGACACTAAAGCAGTTATATGATATTATCATCTTTAATAGTTGAGACAGCAGTGACAGGTCGGTGGTTCCCCACTCGCAGAGCGACATAACTCAACTAATGGTTAGAGTTTATACCTTACATCAAGACAGCGGTGACAGGTCGGTGGTTCCCCATGCACAAAGCGACATAACTTGATGCGTATAGATTTTACTCGTTATTAGTTCTTTGAACTCTTTTATTAATCTACTGATTGCCTTTCTTAAGATTACTACATTATTCATGCAATAGACATTTATCAGAGATCCCAGATGACTCATACTCCTACTCCGCATGCAACTAGTTCACATTAAATAGTGTAAGAATTAAGGAGAACCATACATCTAAACTAGTTCCTACACAAGCACGTATAATATTAAGTCCAATTAATACACCTATACTAATGACTAGAAAGCTCTAATTGCTAGGCATATTAAAGTCCGGTTAAATGTGCTATGGCAAACATAATCGCATACAGTTTCAGTCTAAGCTCTAATCCAGTTGGAAGCATGAACAACCACAAATCTATAGTTAAGCTAACAATTCTAACTAACCGTTCATCTACCAAGGCTAATATTGCTTAGTTATCGTCATCTTTTGTCTACTTGCAAAGCTTATATTCTCAAAATAGTTTTCAGACACAAGAAAAACTTAAAATTTGCATGAAATAAGTAGTAGAAAACTTGTGATAAATCAAACAATTAGACCAAGGGTTTTTCCTATTCCATCCCCCCACACTTAAATTGTACAACGTCCTCATTGTACTAGACATAGAAACAAAGGGAAATAGGAAAAACACGTAAAAAGTAAAAGTAAAAGGATTAACGAAACTTCTCGGGTCTTAAATTGCATGATAGTTGTTGAAGATGGCATTTGCGGAGCGACTTGAATGATGTTTAATCTTCAAAGACTTGAGTCGTCTCCATTTGATGGCGATCCATTGATGCGTCTCCACCTTCTTTTCTTTTTGGTATTTTCTGATTTTTTGATTTTTTGGATTTTTGGGTTTTTCTTGATTTTTTTGGATTTTTCGCTATATGGTGTGCAGAACGGAGCTGTAAGCGGCGCTGGTGGGCTGGTGAGCGGCGCTGGAAGCAGGGAGTGGCTGGACACAGGTGCAGGTCCAGCGGCACTGGGAGGTGGAGCGGCGCTGGGGCTGGGTCCAGCGGCGCTGGAAGCAGGGAGGGCTGGACTACAGGTGCAGGTCCAGCGGCGCTGGGAGTAGTGGGAGCGGCGCTGGGATGCCCTGATGCATTCCCAGCGGCGCTGGATGACTCCTAGCGGCGCTTTTGACTCCTGTACGTGTTCCGATGTCTGATTTCTTCAGCGATTTGATGCTCGAACTCCCCCACACTTAGCTTTTGGCCAAGTGCATGGTTTCCTTCAGACTACAAAGCAAAATACTCCTGCACACTTCAATCAAAATATCAAAACGGAAAATAACAAGCTAAAACATAAAAATAAAAATAAAAACAAAATACGATTGCAATAAGTTACTTGTTTCCTTGATCCATTGAAAGCTTGCATCTGTGAATCTCAAAACATACTCATAAAATAGATCACAAATGATAAAGTTTAAAACAATCACTCAATTGCAATTAGTCACATATTCCTAAAAATAAAAATAAAAATAAAAATAAAAATAAAAATAAAATACGGCTTGGGTTGCCTCCCAAGAAGCGCTAAGTTTAACGAGTCTTCAGCCAGACTCTGTAACACCCCAACTAAGGCGGAGCGATGAGATGTACAGAAAGTCGAGTATTCAAAACAAAGGATAATAGATAACATTCACCATAGCTTTATTTGATAAAAAAATTTTACAATGTACAAGCATGTGAACCAATTCCCAAGTACAATACGTCTACCATACATGGATATTGAGTCCACGAAACAAATAACAAATACATGAGATGATATACTACAATGATCAAGGCGGATTTCATTGCCCATCACAAGGTTTGATCTTTGACTCCCAAGTGCAATGCAAATAATCATGATGCATATAATTCCTCAAAGCTTACGCTAATTCCTGAAAAGCATGAAGAAAAAGTGTCAACTACGAAAACGTAGTTGGTGAGTGCATAGGTTTTTAAGTAGATCTCGTTACATATCCATTTCAAAACAAACTTAGAAAAATATATTATTTCATGTCAATTCGCCCAAACTACATGACCGACAAAAATTCCCATATCAAAATCATCAAGTTTTCAAAATACCAAAACGCCATCTCAAAGAGTTGAGAATCCATGGTAAATTATAAAGTTCTCGTTTGTCACATTTATCGTGAGAGAAAAATATATCAATCGATTAATCATACATCGTACCAAAACCATTCGGTCATCAATATTTCAATATCGCCAATTTCAACAATTTTCAAGATTCCATATAAGGTCCAATACCCAAACCGTATGTTCAATCATATAATATCCATCCATAAATAATATCACTTACATTTAGCCAAAGGCATAATTTGATTAATAAATGCTTGAGCCACTACTAAGACCATTTCCTGTCCCAACCAACATAATATTTCATTTCATAGCACAAGCTGTCAATCAAGTGCAATTAATAAAGAAGGGGATCGTGCTATGGAGACGACCGCCTAATATAAAGTAGATTAGAGCACCGCTCGGGTCGGACTGGCAATGAAAGTGGCCACAAAGGCAACCAACATTCCACCGTTACCTATTTTAGTGGGTGAGTGGACGACTCCTAGTTGCGCAACCCTCTAACTATAGGCCTCCCCTTTCGGAGTTAATAGTAGTGTACCGAAGTGATACAGTTTGACAGAACTCAAGCTCATCATATAACTTGTAACACATTGAACATACAATATATCCCATTTCATAATCATTCTTTCAAGAATCATTCATATACATAAAGCAATTTTATTTATCATGCTTTTCACCCCGAAAGTAAAACACATAAAAGAGTTTGAAAGGGGGCTATGACTCACCTTGATATGCCGAGCATTATATATACTTATCCAAAATGGGTACTTCCCATCTATCGCTTCCTTGATCATTTATTCCTTATGGTCCTCAATCACCTTTCAATGCCAAGACTATCCCTACGATAGGACTAATATACGTAAGTTCCTATCTTATGCCATCACTTAGAAATGCCACCTTCATTATGTTGTCATCAATTATGGGATCCAAGTGTATTGTTAGTATTTGCATCTTTTTGGTTGTAAAGATTGATGGTGTAAAAGGTTACTTTAATTTCATGCGTAGTTATAAGTTGTTAAATTTCCGGTAACTCGGCTTCATTTGTGGTTTCACTTGGCATCTTAGGTTATCATATAGAAATGCTATATTAAGTTATGTTATCCTTATTCATCATTTGATGTGTAACCGATTTTAGCGCGAATTAGCATTTGTGATATCAATATATAGTTTGGTTAACATAATTACGTATGTCTATCTCACTTAATTATCTTTGTTTTATTTTGATTACACTTATCTTCAACTTGCATATTTCTCGGTTTGTCTTATGATTACTTGGTTCATGAAATTTGTTTAAGTGTTATGGGCCATTATCAATTGGGCCTAAATGTGATGGGTTTTTAAGTGACTTGGGCTCAATTTAGTTATTGGGCTTAACCTTATTTGGGTTATGTGTTTAATGGGTCATAGTGGTTATTGGGCCAAATGGCCTACTGATTTATGGTCCTTTGGGTTCACTAATTGGGCCGGGCTAGCCCATTATGGTCTTTAGTGCATCTTTTAGCCCATTATACACATGGTTAGTTTCCTTTCAAATTTTCTGTTTTTGTTCATCAGGTTTATGAAATGTTGGCCACTAATTCGGGGTTAAATCTAATTATTTGGACCTTGGTGATTTTTCTACAACAACTTATATGTGTCTCTGATTTTTGTGAATTTTGGGTGAATTTTTAAGTAATGTTTACTACCTCTAAAAATTTCTCAAACACGAACTGTCCAGGATTGGAACTGTTTGCGACATAAGAAGTTTTATAAAAGTTCTCGATGTTTTGATTGCTAGAAAAATACCATGATTTTATTTTAAGCATAGAACACATAAAAGTTAATTCCTACCAAGTTTAAGCTTCTGGAACCTCTTAATTTTGAAGATAAAATTTCTCAAAGTTGATATAGATATTACACAAAAATGCAGTTTTGACCAGTTTTAGTAGAAAAATCATATCTTTTGTTTGGTTCCGTATTTTTGAGTAATTCCAGTTGGAGGTTAACGTTAACTCATTTATCTACAACTTTTATGTTGGAAGTTTTTCTTGAAACGGCCCTCACATGCATCTTTTATCCGTCTAAAGTGAAAAGTATGGTTCTGTCAGATTCCTTTTGGGTCCAAGAATCAACCAATGGTCTCTCTTGCTTATTTTATTCTCTTAATCACCTCTCACATGTTTGTTATTCACTTTTATATTATTTTAACATCAAATTTGCAGGTTACAAGCTAATTCAAAATCATCTATAATCCATCTCAACTTCCAAAATCAAAATCAATCAAAACTAGTGCAAATCTAAGCATGCATGTTTAGATCTAACCATTACACATACAAACAAGCTATAAACTTTTATATCCTTTTTGAAAACTCCTTTTTATTGAAAAATCACAGATTATAATCTCATAATATTCATCAAAAATCAGATTTAATCAAATCCTTAAACCCATTTAGCAACAAATCTTACAACTACTAACTCTTGGGTCTTGTTTGTGTTGAATCCTTGAATCCTTTCTCTAGATCTTTACATGCATGAACATGTGAGATAAGGATCTATCAACCTTGCCCTCATTGAGTTTAAATCAAGAAGAAAATCAAAGAAAAACATGATTTTTGATAAAGATCTTTTAATATATACAAAAACAAGATAGATTAAACAAAGAGATGATGAGTTATACCCTTGATGAACTCGGATTTGAAGATGTTTTTGGGCAGAATTTTCGTGACCCTTTAAGCCTCAAACAACCCTTTTTCCAAGCCTTAAACAACCCTTAATCTTAGCTTGAAACAACCCTTGATTAATCCTTTAAAAGCCTTATTATTACTATGGTTTAGATTAGACTTTAATCTTGCTTTTTCTTTGTTTGTTTGAGCCGTAAATGGAGAGGAGGAGAGGAAGGTGGAAGAGTTTTTGAGAGAGAATTGGATATGTGTGTGTATTTTGAGTGTAAAAGTGTGTAGGTTAATTGTGGTGTAAGATTATGTATTGGAACTTACAAGAATTGAGTGTTAGATGAATTTTGATTGGTGAAGGGGTATTGGAGGGGTTGGGGCCGGTTTTGGGTAGTGAAATAGGAGGGGATTTTGAATTTTAAAGGTGTTATGTAAGTGTATATGTGTATGTATTATTTGTATAAATTATAAGTGTGTTTAAATTTATAAGTTAATTGGTTTTCTAGACAAAATATATATGTTTATATGCGTATATATATATATGTATCGTGTATATATATGTATATGTGTACACATTTGTATTTTAGTTTTGTCACTTAGCTCAATGTATGTACATTTGGCATTTATATTAGACATATATATACTTGTTATTATTTAAGCTCACTTTTATGTGCATATTAGTTTATAAATATATTTTTGAGATAACCATTTTATTTTCAAGTCCACATTTACTTTAATTGGCTTGGTGATTAAGCTGTTGGACAATTTTGTAAGATTTATTGACTTCGTCACAAGTTGTGAGTCTTACATTATTATTTATATAGCTTGGCTTCTTGAAATGAAGTTTTTGGTTTATTGTCGTTTCATCAAGTTCAATTAGAACTACTTTATAGCTTGATATTGTCTTGAATGATTATAGTTATGGTTTATGGCAAATCTAAGATAGCTAGTCATCTATGGTATTCCATTGAACTAGAGGGCAATTATCACTATGCCTTAAATATCTAGAAGATCAATTCTCTTAATAAACCTCTAGGGATAGATGTCTAGGTAAGTCCAAGTAGATTGTCCTAGTCGGATTTTGAGGGTTGTTACATCATTACCCCCTTAACAGCAACTTCGTCCTCGAAGTTCGATCATTCATACGGAAGCAAAAATGAATAGGCTGACAGTAAGGGTGTCTACACGGAGACGTATAAAATGTGAGGGTTCATCTAGGTTTCATCATGACCCTTTTCAGTTACTTACAAGCTTTTGATTTCCGTAGTTGGGGGCATCCATTGCTCGGTGCCCTAACATTTCTCGTGATTAGAAACTTCGAAAGAAAAGAAGAAGATTACGAATGTCGCTCTCTTCTGGAGACGACTAGAGATTAATCGTATGTAATCGTTGTGGGCTGTCAATCTTGCTTAGTTCAATACTTAATAATGGGTTGATGATAAGAATGTCAATACGGAGGTGTAAAATGAGCAAACGGTTCGTAACGTGAGTTACAATAAAATAGTGAGAGACGTTGGGATATCGATCGTTGGTGGCTATTCATTTCCATTGTTACTTTGCATACTTTCCCTTATTGTCTTCTACCCCAATTAAAGAATCGTTCCAATAGCTTCTCGCCCACTTTCATCCTTCTTTGGTTTGACATTGGACACGCTTGCCGCTTCTTGAAAATATTGGCTTCGTTTGTGACTAATCACTTGTTAAGGGATTACCCCTTTAACAAAAGTGATACTAACTGGGGTGCCGAGTTGCACTAAAATTGCAAAGGTACATCTTCGTAGTATCTCATTTTAGGGTTTTCCAATGTCGTCTTTGTTGCTTTATAGCGTTCGAGGGAATCATGAATTGTATGACGATAGTTCCATCTTGTTCCTCACACTCACCTTTGTTCTTCAATTTCGCCCTTATTTTTCCAAAGTCACCTTTTTCATTATTCGCTAAGTCATATCGTTACCAATTTCTCTTGCTTTTGCCGATATTGGCTTTCAAATCGTTTTAAGGTACCTTTAATTACTTCCCTTTTACGCTAGAAGGACCATTATCTATGACTCATCACCGACAAATCTCTTTTAATATCGAACATATAACCTATTCGGTTTCTTTGCTATACCTACGCATCCCTCATGATAGGATTTACACAATCTTGTTAGAAATATAAATGTAGTAGTTGATTTGTTTCCTTATTGTATATTTGTACTTAGAATGTAAATGTCTAAGTATGGAAGGGGGCTTAGTGTAAATTAGCCATATGTATATAAACCCCTTCCATTAAGCATTTTGTAACCTTTCAACCCATAATACTATCCAATCTTTCCCTGACATCTCTCTACTCTCTCTCTACTTTCTCTCACTAGAAACCGCCATTAACACACACAATTACACACACAAAAGCTCGAATTCTAGTGTTTACATTTGGTATCAGAGCACAATCAGAGTTGCTGAACGATCCACAAGCTTATTACAAGCTTATTTTGTGCTTAATTTCAGAATTTGAGTTGTTTATCTGAAAGGTTCATTTGCAGAGCTCACTGTTACAGTGATTCCTGCAAATTAAGTGTGTTTTTGTTCGAATTTTATTCACCGATCGATTTAATATCAGTATATCTTCCTTCGCTATCAATTTCAGAAGCTAATTTCATCATTTGAGTTGTTTTTGTTCGAGCTCTACAAATCGCATGTTCATGAGGGTTTGAATTCCAATTGAAATTAGCATCTAATTTGTTCGAGGATTTGTGCGCGTTGGTTTTCTGATCATTTTGATATAAAATACGAGTTTTAATTCTCAAAAATGAAGAAGATATCGAAGATTTACAGTCTTCTCTGCAAATGAGGGTTTGGCTGAACGAAGAAGACAACCAGTAACCGACTATTTTGTCGTGTAGTGGTTACTCGTATTTGCAGAGGTCGTTGGTTAAGTGGTGTTCTTACTTGTACTATTTGCAGAGCTCTTTGCTCGGCAAATAGGTGGTTCAAGGATTTGTGGTTAAGTGTTGAGATTACTTGTGCTATTTGCAGAGATATTTGCTCGGCAAATAGTTGTTTTTGAGAATTCTTGATTTGTGACTGATGCTACTTGCATTGTTTGCAGAGGTTTAAGCTCGACAAACAAGTGTTTTTGGTTGGTGTGACTAAGTACAAGTTCTATTTGTACTGTTTGCAGAGATATTTGCTCGGCAAATTAAGTGTGTTTTTGTTCGAATTTTATTCACCGATCGATTTAATATCAGTATATCTTCCTTCGCTATCAATTTCAGAAGCTAATTTCATCATTTGAGTTGTTTTTGTTCGAATTTTATTCACCGATCGATTTAATATCAGTATATCTTCCTTCGCTATCAATTTCAGAAGCTAATTTCATCATTTGAGTTGTTTTTGTTCGAGCTCTACAAATCGCATGTTCATGAGGGTTTGAATTCCAATTGAAATTAGCATCTAATTTGTTCGAGGATTTGTGCGCGTTGGTTTTCTGATCATTTTGATATAAAATACGAGTTTTAATTCTCAAAATGGCTTCAAGGGAAGCTTTAGCACTTGGTTCTGAAGGAAGACCTCCTGTCTTGTTTAGAGGTTCGTATCCTCAATGGAAGAAAAGGTTTCTGAACTGGATAGACAGACAGAAGAATGGAAAACTGGTGCGAAAATCATACAAAGATGGTCCTGAAATTCCAAAGAACCCTGTTAATGGAGAAGTTTTACCTGAAGAGAGTTGGAATGCAGAACAGAAAACCAGAGTTGAGGCTGATCAAAGTGCAATTGCCTATCTTTACCAAGCACTTCCTGATGACATATACTGCAATGTGGACTCCTATGAAACAGGAAAAGATATATGGGATGAAGTGGAGAAGCAGATGGAAGGATCTGATGTATCAAACACCATAAGGTTGTCGACTGTTTTGAACATGTATGAAACATTCAAACAATAAAAAGGTGAACCATTGAATGAGGTATACATCAGATTCTGCAATGTCATCAATGAGCTTAGAAAGAATGATGTGAAGAGAACCAATATAGAGCTGAACATCAAATTCATCAAAAATCTGGAAGAGGAATGTCAAGTGTATGGAACTCAACTCAACCAACAATCAGACTTTGGGAAACTTACCATTCACACCTTGTATGAGAAGCTAAAGCTGAATGTTGAGGATGTTCAGAGGATCCAGAAGAGAAAAGAAGAAAGTTCTCATTCCGATCCATTAGCCTTAGTAGCTGAGAAGAAGACTTCAAAAGTGTCAAGACAAAGTTTTGTTGAATATGACACTGATTCTGATTCAAGTGAAATGAGTGATTGTGATCTTGATGAGAAACAAAAAGAGATGTACAAAGAACTCGCTTATTTCACAAAGGCTTTTAAGAAGAAATTCTTCAAGAAGAAACCAACAAATAATCAGCTTAGGACTTCATCAGTCTCTTCGTATGCAAAAAATGCGAATGCTCCTAAGTTTGATCAGAAGAAAGAGTTTGTTGGTGGTGAGAAGAAGTATGAAAATCAGAAGAAGTTTGAGAAAAAGGTAATGGAGAGAAGGAATGAAGACAAGAAGTGCTACAACTGTGGTCTTACTGGACATTTTGCTATCAACTGCACGAAACCTCGACAAAAGAACTCCGAATACTATAAGTACAAACTCTTGCTCGCAAGACAAGAAGAAAGTGGAATTGCTCTTCTCGCTGAGGATGACAAGTGGTTACATCTCTCTGATGAGGAGACAGATGAACTTGCAGCAAATGTGTGCTTTATGACGAAGATCAAGAAATCAAAGGAGTTGGATGATGTTGAGGAATGTTCTTCAGAGGATGATCAGGTACTTTCACTTCCCAAATCAGTGCTAAAATACTATATGGATATGAGTGACAATGCAAGAAAAGATTGCAGGGAGTTGAGTAAAAAGAACTTAAAATTAAAGAAAGATTTGGAAAACAAAGAGAAAGAGTTTCAAAATAAATTTGATTTGCTTCAAAAGGAATTTGAGAATTTGAAATCTGAAAAAGCAGCAGTCACTTTTACTCAAAACTCAAAACTGCATCTTGAAAAACAAGAACTTGAGACCAAAGTTCTTGATCTGAGCAAGACCGTCAGACAACTTCAAGTTGAAAAGACCAATGAGATGTTTCGAGCAAATGCATTGGCTGAGGACATTGAGTCTTTAAATGTGAAATTGAAAGAATCTATCCCTGATTTGACGGAATTTGAAAACAAAATTTCTGACCTAAAATATGAGTGTTGTATAAAAGATTCTCTTAAACAAAAACTTGATAAAGAAAATGATGAACTTAAAGCTGAAATCAAGTCTTATCAAGACAAGTTGTATAAGATTAATCGATCATATCAACAAATATTTTTGAATAGGCCAAGAAATTCGAAAACGATATTCACTTCAGGGTTAGGTTATGTCAATCCAAATTATTTGCTCGAAGCACAAGAAGAAGTCCCATCATTATATAAGGAATCTTATTTACGATGTGGGATGACTGACCAGTTTGTGAGACCAAATGATAGTGATTTTGAGGCTGATGATTTTCTAAAGAAGGGTGCAACAGTCTATTTTAACTATGAGTTAATGGATGATTCATATGATTTTTTCAGTCACCCTGCACATAAAATTGAAAAAGAAAATGATGAGAAAGAAAATCATGAGGCTGTAATTCCTGAAATTCTTGAGTGTTTTAATGAAAAACCTTTAGAAGAAACTATTCCAATTCCAAAAGCTGAAAATTTGAGACCTTATGTTCCACAAATAGTTTTGGAAAAGGTAATAGAGGATTTGCAAAAGTCTCTTGATGAAAAGCAATCTTTAATAGATAATCTGCAAACTCAAAATCACTATGTCATTAACCCACCCAAGAATCATGAAAATGATTGTGATCACCCCGATTGTCCTGTTTGTGAAGTTATGGCCACTCCATCTCCACCAAACCAATCTGTGTGTCAAAATGAGAAAACTTCACAAACTGCATGCTCTATTTGTGAAATCATGAATGCATCTGTGCAAACTGAGAGTCAAGTTGTACATGTTTCTGTTCAAACTGATGGTGATTTAGATGATGTTCATGATGTTGATGATTATTTCTTCCCGATTACTTCTGAAACTCAGTCATTTACCAAGTTTTCTGAGGGAACTCAATCATACTTGAATGAAATTGATGCTTTCAAACAAAAGTTTGAAAAAGAAAAAGAACAGAGATTAAATGTGCTAAAGGAACTTAATGATTTAAAAGTTGAATTCCAATTTCAGAAAATAGCACTTCAATTTCATAAAGAAAAAGAAAAAGCATCAATTCCACTCAAGCGAAGTCCATGTCCAATAAAGAAAAGTGAAGTAAGTGTGAAGTTGGAAACTGATGAAATGTCAACATTTTTGGAAGAAAATCATGATTTTGAACCTGAATTTGAAAAACTTTTTGTTCAAAAGGAGAAAAAACTTGATTTTAATCTAAAGAAGATTCCAAAGTCACACTCTTCACAATCTTCATCAATCAATAAGTTCCAAAGACCAAAGACCACCCAACAATCAAAGACCAGACCATCACCCAAGACTGTTTCAAAACCGAAGACTAATCAATCACCTAAGACGGGTTCAAGTCCGAAACCACAGAAAGGTCCCAATGTCCCAATGAAATCAAAGACTTCTAGGCAAACAAAGATGTACAAGGTTATTTTTGAACCTAAGTCACAAAAAGAAGTCAAAGCAAGCAGTGGTCCAAAGAGTGTTAAGGATGAAGCTTTCTCATTAGGTAACAAACAACCTCCGCAGGTTAGGTATTCTAGTTTTCCTAGGTACTCTCAAAAGAATCCTAAGTGCACTTTACAGAGGGTTAGAGATACTTTTACTGGAATGACTAAATACAAAGACCAGTATGGTTGGTTGTCGCCTAATAACATAAAGAAAGTAAACAAGACCACAGAACCCATCAAGAAGAAACCTGTTAAGAACAAAGTTAATAATTTGTTTGCTAACTCAAAAAATGTTCGTGTTTCAGGTGACGTGTGCTTAACTAGTAGCAGTAGATGGATCCCTAAGGATAGATATTTGAATACATCTAGTAAAGTCAAGCTTGATGGAAAACCTGCCAATGTCAAACAAGTGTGGATTGTCCGTAGATCGAATACATTAGATAATGCTAATAAATCTAGGACTAGTCCCGCTTGTACCAAAACATGTGTATAAACCTTTACATTTTCTTGCTTGTAATTCGTATTTGTATTTTGAACAATTATGTGTGCTTGTTTGTTATTTGAATAAATTGTTTGTTTGCGTGTTATTTTGCTTGATGTTTATTTTTTAATGTGTACTTGCATGTTATCCCTCTAACCTGCAAGGACCCAATTTACATGGGTACCTAAATCATATACCTTGTCTTTGCAGGAATTTCTCATTTGTGTATGGTATGTTGACTCGGGATGTTCACGTCATATGACTGGAAACAAGTCCATTCTTTCGAACTTTGTTGAAAAGTTTATGGGAACCGTCAGATTCGGAAATGATCATATTGCTCCTATTCTTGGTTACGGAGACATTGTTAAAAATGGTGTCACTATAAAGAGAGTTTCCTATGTCGAAGGATTAGGACACAATCTTTTCAGTGTTGGACAATTTTGTGACAATGATCTTCAAGTATTATTCAGGAGATATGAATGCAAAGTGCAGACTGAAGATGGTGTGGATATTCTTACTGGAACAAGAGACAATAACCTGTTCACTATTGATCTCAACAACATTCCATCTAATTCTTCAGAGATTTGTCTACTTTCAAAAGCAACTGCACAAAACTCTTGGTTATGGCATCGCCGTCTTTCTCATCTGAATTTTCAAACAATTAATGCTCTTGTGGATAAACAACTTGTTGAAGGACTTCCTGATTACAAGTACAAAAGTGAACATGTTTGTCCAGCTTGTGCAATTGGCAAGATGAAGAAAGCATCACACAAACCAAAGAAGTTTCTAAGTACAGAAGGTTCTTTGCACCTTATTCACATGGATTTGTGTGGCCCAATGAAAGTTCAAAGTATCCATGGCAAGCGATACATTCTTGTGATTGTCGATGATTATTCTCGGTACACTTGGGTATTCTTTCTTCATGCAAAGAGTGATACTCCGACTGCAATTATTGATTTCATAAAGAAGACCCAAGTAAATCTTAAATCGTCGGTTAGAATTGTTCGCTCAGACAATGGAACTGAATTCAAGAATTCAACGATTGATTCTTTCTTCAAGTCCATGGGTATTACTCATCAATTTTCCGCTACCAGAACACCTCAACAGAATGGAGTAGTTGAACGTCGAAATCGAACTCTTGTTGAAGCAGCTAGAACAATGCTTGCTTATTCTAAGTTGCCTCCGAATCTTTGGGCTGAAGCTGTTGCTACTGCCTGCTTCACTCAAAATAGATCAATCATAAACAAGAGGTTTGATAAAACTCCATATGAGGTGATAAACAATAGAAAGCCCAATGTGAACTTCTTGCACATTTTTGGATGTGTATGTTATGTTCTCAATGATCGAGATAATCTAGGCAAATTTGAACCAAAAGGCGATGAGGCATATTTTATCGGTTATTCGAGAGAATCGATAGCATATCGTGTATATAACCGAAGAACCAAGAGAATTGAAGAGAGTATGAACGTTAGATTTGATGAACTCTCGGGAATGGTTCTTGAACAACACAGTTCAAGACCCGAACTTCAAAGTCCACAAGCTTCCGCAACAAAGACTACTTCAAATGTCAAATCATCATTCTCTACTCCAACAACACAAGATTTAGATATCTTGTTCGAAGAATTTTTCCAAGTATCGAAGAAAGTTCCTGAATCTGATGGAAATGCCAATGAATCATTCTGTTCAAATTCAAAAGAGATGGATCCCAATGAGTCTTCACCATCACAATCATCAGATGTTAATTCATCATCTGATTCTCCTCCACCTACCGATATTTCAGAGTTGCATACTCAACCTCATAATTTCTCACAAGTGACAAATCCTACAACCAATCCTGAAGATTATGATCATGATGACTTTGTTGAACCAATTGCAACTTCATTTGAACAATTAACAGAACAACATTCTCCTGATTTTATTGATTCTGAAGAATCTGGTGATCCACTTAATCCAATTCCTCACACAACCAAGTGGACAAGAGCTCATCCTATTTCTCAAGTCATTGGTAATCCAACAACTGGAGTTCAGACAAGATCCACCTCCGCGAATGAATGTCTGTTTGTGAATTTTCTGAGTATTGTTGAACCAAAGACAGTGAATGAAGCTCTAAATTGTCCAGATTGGGTGAAAGCAATGCAAGAAGAACTTAATCAGTTCGAACGTCTTGAGGTATGGAAATTGGTTCCAAATCCTTACAAGAACAAGGAGCCAATTAAAACCAAATGGATCTTCAAAAACAAAAAGGATGAAACTGGAGTTGTTGTACGCAACAAAGCACGATTGGTTGCAAAGGGATACTACCAACAAGATGGAATTGACTACGATGAGACATTCGCACCAGTTGCACGAATTGAGGCTATTCGGATGTTTCTTGCCTATGCTGCCTACAAGAAATTCACAGTCTACCAAATGGATGTCAAAACTGCCTTCTTAAATGGAATACTCAAAGAAGAAGTGTATGTTGAACAACCAGAAGGTTTTGTGAATTCAAAACATCCAGACTATGTTTACAGGTTAGATAAGGCTTTATATGGTCTGAAACAAGCGCCTCGTGTATGGTATGATGCTCTATCCTCTTATCTTGTGAAATCTGGTTTTAGCAAAGGTTCGATTGACACTACCTTGTTTATCAAACGACAAGGGAGTGACATCATTCTAATCCAGATTTATGTTGACGACATAATTTTCGGGTCAACTAATCCTAAATACTGCAAGAATTTCTCTGCTTTAATGATTAAGAAATTTGAAATGAGCATGATGGGTGAATTAAACTTTTTCCTTGGTCTTCAAGTAAAACAGTTGTCAAATGGTACTTTTATTTGTCAATCTAAGTACATTCTTGACATGTTGAAAAAGTTTGATATGATGGATTGTCAAACAATTGGAACACCCATGGAAGCTCGGACAAAGATTAATGCTGACTTAAATGGAAAATCTTTTGATCAAAAGAAATATCGCAGTATGATAGGGTCACTCATGTATTTGACTGCAAGTCGCCCGGATATTATGTTCGCCACATGCATGTGTGCCAGGTACCAGGCCAATCCCAAGGAAAGTCATTTCCAGGCCGTTAAACTGATCTTCCGATACCTGAAAGGCACAGTGAACCTTGGTCTCTGGTATCCAAGGGATACCGGGTTTCAGTTAATTGCATATTCGGATGATGACCATGCAGGTTGTAAGCTTGATCGAAAGAGTACTTCTGGGAGTGTACAGTTTCTAGGGGATAGATTGGTCAGTTGGTTTTCAAAGATTAAGTTAAAATCAACTTGATGCAGAGCATTTTGCTCGGCATTCAAGGCCTTTTGGTTTTCAAAATGGTTTCAAGTTTTAAAATCAACTGTTTGCAGAGTTTTGAGCTCGGCAAACAAGGCCTTTTGGTTTTCAAAATGGTTTCAAGTTTTAAAATCAACTGTTTGCAGAGCATTTTGCTCGGCATTCAAGGCCTTTTGGTTTTCAAAATGGTTTCAAGTTTTAAAATCAACTGTTTGCAGAGCATTTTGCTCGGCATTCAAGGCCTTTTGGTTTTCAAAATGGTTTCAAGTTTTAAAATCAACTGTTTGCAGAGCATTTTGCTCGGCATTCAAGGCCTTTTGGTTTTCAAAATGGTTTCAAGTTTTAAAATCAACTGTTTGCAGAGCATTTTGCTCGGCATTCAAGGCCTTTTGGTTTTCAAAATGGTTTCAAGTTTTAAAATCAACTGTTTGCAGAGCATTTTGCTCGGCATTCAAGGCCTTTTGGTTTTCAAAATGGTTTCAAGTTTTAAAATCAACTGTTTGCAGAGCATTTTGCTCGGCATTCAAGGCCTTTTGGTTTTCAAAATGGTTTCAAGTTTTAAAATCAACTGTTTGCAGAGCATTTTGCTCGGCATTCAAGGCCTTTTGGTTTTCAAAATGGTTTCAAGTTTTAAAATCAACTGTTTGCAGAGCATTTTGCTCGGCATTCAAGGCCTTTTGGTTTTCAAAATGGTTTCAAGTTTTAAAATCAACTGTTTGCAGAGCATTTTGCTCGGCATTCAAGGCCTTTTGGTTTTCAAAATGGTTTCAAGTTTTAAAATCAACTGTTTGCAGAGCATTTTGCTCGGCATTCAAGGCCTTTTGGTTTTCAAAATGGTTTCAAGTTTTAAAATCAACTGTTTGCAGAGCATTTTGCTCGGCATTCAAGGCCTTTTGGTTTTCAAAATGGTTTCAAGTTTTAAAATCAACTGTTTGCAGAGCATTTTGCTCGGCATTCAAGGCCTTTTGGTTTTCAAAATGGTTTCAAGTTTTAAAATCAACTGTTTGCAGAGCATTTTGCTCGGCATTCAAGGCCTTTTGGTTTTCAAAATGGTTTCAAGTTTTAAAATCAACTGTTTGCAGAGCATTTTGCTCGGCATTCAAGGCCTTTTGGTTTTCAAAATGGTTTCAAGTTTTAAAATCAACTGTTTGCAGAGCATTTTGCTCGGCATTCAAGGCCTTTTGGTTTTCAAAATGGTTTCAAGTTTTAAAATCAACTGTTTGCAGAGCATTTTGCTCGGCATTCAAGGCCTTTTGGTTTTCAAAATGGTTTCAAGTTTTAAAATCAACTGTTTGCAGAGCATTTTGCTCGGCATTCAAGGCCTTTTGGTTTTCAAAATGGTTTCAAGTTTTAAAATCAACTGTTTGCAGAGCATTTTGCTCGGCATTCAAGGCCTTTTGGTTTTCAAAATGGTTTCAAGTTTTAAAATCAACTGTTTGCAGAGCATTTTGCTCGGCATTCAAGGCCTTTTGGTTTTCAAAATGGTTTCAAGTTTTAAAATCAACTGTTTGCAGAGCATTTTGCTCGGCATTCAAGGCCTTTTGGTTTTCAAAATGGTTTCAAGTTTTAAAATCAACTGTTTGCAGAGCATTTTGCTCGGCATTCAAGGCCTTTTGGTTTTCAAAATGGTTTCAAGTTTTAAAATCAACTGTTTGCAGAGCATTTTGCTCGGCATTCAAGGCCTTTTGGTTTTCAAAATGGTTTCAAGTTTTAAAATCAACTGTTTGCAGAGCATTTTGCTCGGCATTCAAGGCCTTTTGGTTTTCAAAATGGTTTCAAGTTTTAAAATCAACTGTTTGCAGAGCATTTTGCTCGGCATTCAAGGCCTTTTGGTTTTCAAAATGGTTTCAAGTTTTAAAATCAACTGTTTGCAGAGCATTTTGCTCGGCATTCAAGGCCTTTTGGTTTTCAAAATGGTTTCAAGTTTTAAAATCAACTGTTTGCAGAGCATTTTGCTCGGCATTCAAGGCCTTTTGGTTTTCAAAATGGTTTCAAGTTTTAAAATCAACTGTTTGCAGAGCATTTTGCTCGGCATTCAAGGCCTTTTGGTTTTCAAAATGGTTTCAAGTTTTAAAATCAACTGTTTGCAGAGCATTTTGCTCGGCATTCAAGGCCTTTTGGTTTTCAAAATGGTTTCAAGTTTTAAAATCAACTGTTTGCAGAGCATTTTGCTCGGCATTCAAGGCCTTTTGGTTTTCAAAATGGTTTCAAGTTTTAAAATCAACTGTTTGCAGAGCATTTTGCTCGGCATTCAAGGCCTTTTGGTTTTCAAAATGGTTTCAAGTTTTAAAATCAACTGTTTGCAGAGCATTTTGCTCGGCATTCAAGGCCTTTTGGTTTTCAAAATGGTTTCAAGTTTTAAAATCAACTGTTTGCAGAGCTTTTGCTCGGCATCAAGGCCTTTTGGTTTTCAAAATGTTTCAAGTTTTAAAATCAACTGTTTGCAGAGCTTTGCTCGGCAAACAGTACAATATGATTTTTTTTTTTACCAAGTGTTAAAATCAACTGTTTGCAGAGAATTTTGCTCGGCAAACAGTACAATATGAATTTTTTTTTTTTTTTACCAAGTGTTCAAATCAACTGTTTGCAGAGCATTTTGCTCGGCATTCAAGGCCTTTTGGTTTTCAAAATGGTTTCAAGTTTTAAAATCAACTGTTTGCAGAGCATTTTGCTCGGCATTCAAGGCCTTTTGGTTTTCAAAATGGTTTCAAGTTTTAAAATCAACTGTTTGCAGAGCTTTGAGCTCGGCAAACAGACCATTTTGCTCCAAAAAGTTTTCCATGTTTAAAATCAACTGTTTGCAGAGCAATTTGCTCGGCAAACAGTGCATTTTGTCCAAAACTTTTTCCAACTTGTTCAAACAACTGTTTGCAGAGCATTTTGCTCGGCAAACAGTACAATATGAATTTTTTTTCTTTTTTTCACCAAGTGTTCAAATCAACTGTTTGCAGAGCATTTTGCTCGGCAAATAGTACAAAGTGAAAAATTTTCACCAAGTTTTTAAATCCAACTGTTTGCAGAGCATTTTGCTCGGCAAACAGTACAAAATGAAAATTTTTTCACAAAGTTTTAAATCCAACTGTTTGCAGAGCATTTTGCTCGGCAAACAGTACAATTTGAAAATTTTCAAATTGAAATTGTTCTTTATCAATTGACAACATTTTTGTTGTTCAATAAAAGAAAATTTCATACATTTCAAAGGAGTGAATCTGAACTGCTTATTTGCAGAGCTTTGAGCTCGGCATTTACGAGGTTCATCTCCAATACTCGATGACTTGATGCCTGACTTGAGATTTTCTCGTGTTTGCCGAGAAGTTTGCTCGGCAAACAATACAAATCAAATTTTGCCAAAACCAATTTTTTTTGTCCTTGTCAATTTCTGAGCAAAATTTTCAAAATGTGCTATTTGCAGAGCATTTTGCTCTGCAAACAGTACAAATAGAATTTAAGATTTTTTTTTCCTTTTATTATTTTATTCTATTCTTTTTGTTATTATTTGTGTTATGTTTTAAAATGTGTAAATGTATTAAAATGTGCTATTTGCAGAGCATTTTGCTCTGCAAACAGTACAAATAGAATTTAAGATTTTTTTTTCCTTTTATTATTTTATTCTATTCTTTTTGTTATTATTTGTGTTATGTTTTAAAATGTGTAAATGTATTTGTGTATTGTGTTGGTAAATATATAGTATTTCATAAGTGTTTAGGGTGAGAGGCAAGGTATCGAACGCCTTTGTGTACTACTTTGTTTTCTCATTTTTAATATATATGCAAAACATTGTCTTTGTGTAATAAATGTGTTTCTTAAATGTTGGTATGTGTTATTATTTTTCTGAGATTAAATTGAATTTTCTGGTCAATACTTTGGTCAGTTTGTCTTAACAGAAAATAATAAACTATCAAGATGGCTATGTTTAAAGAAGGAGATTCAATGAAGATGCAAGCCAATCAAGCACTTCATATACCTTTTGCTTGCAAATTCCCTATCATTACAGAGATTTTGAGCCATCATCCATTGAATAATGCTTTGACTGGAGGTGCAATTGTACCTGAGAAGTATGTCTTTGAGCTGTGGCAATCAATTGAATATGTACGAGGAAGTAAAAGGCATAACACAGCAGACTACTTCAAATTTTCTCTAGAGTCAGAAGATGAACTGTTTAATTGTCGATTCACTTTGGATGAGTTTAGAACAACAATTGGATTTCCTGTACTTGAAGAATACGAAGAACTCCCATCAGTTGAAGAAATGTTGGCTGGAGTTCATTCGTTGGGTTATGACGGAGAGTTGGCAACAATGAGAGATTTTAGAAGGAGTAATGTAGCAACTCTCTGGCATACGATGTACAATGTTTTAACCACCTGTTTGATGCCATCACAGAAAGGAATTGATCTCATGACGAAGGATTCCTTATCAATTTACTATGCAGTCACTCACAATGTGCAGTGTGACTTTGCGGCGATTATATGGAAAAAGATGATTCAAGTTGTCAAAGGAAAGGATAAACAAGACAGAAAATATATTCCCTTTATCAGATTCTTCACACTGATTATCGAAGATGTTCTTGATAATGTAGAAGAAATTCCAAAATTGGAGAACAGCTTCAAGTGTGTGATTGCGATGTATAAATCCAACTTGAGAGGCACAAGTTGTGAAACTGTAAGACCTTTTCCAATTCCTCCATTCCTGATAAATCTGGTTCCTGCTCAGAGTCCTCATCTTAGGGCTTATCTCGAGTGGTTAGTCTCAGCAATGGGGTCTGAAAGCCGACAGACTCCTACCCAAGCTGAGCATAGGTCGCCAAGTGAGGGTCCTAGGTTATCTAAAAGAAAAAGAGGGGATAGTGGTGAGGGGACTTCTGAGCAGAGGAAAAGAAAATCGAAACGAGTTATGTTTGAACAAGATGTTGTAACACCTGAACCTGTTTCTTCACCTGTTTCTCAACCTACACCATCAACACAAACTACACCAACCGTTCACTTTTCGCAATCTTCACCTTCACAATCTACACCTTTACCATCCGTTGTTTCACCTAATCCACCAACTTTTACACCACCTCGCTCTTCACCTGTACTTAATCCAACACCGCTTGCTTCAGCACTCCCTAATGAACCAACTCCACCACCAGGGAGAAGACTTAAAATGGCTGCTCGTAGGTCACCAAAGAAATCAAAGAAGAAGAAATCCAAACGAAAACATACATCTGCTGGATCTGAAAATATTGGTGCCTCGACAGAATTAGATGCTGAACAAGTAATTCATAATGTTGTATCTGAGGTTGCAACTGAGCATGTTAGCACTGGAGATGATGTTGTGCAGGAGGAACAAGGCAGATTTGAGGGAGGAGTTGAAAATACCAGAGAGGATGTGCGGTCCGGGTTAGGACAAGGGCATAAAGAAAACGTTGGCCCTCCATTAGTTCAAACCAATGTGTCTAGCCGGGTTGTTTACCCTAGGGTAGAAGTCGGGAACTGCCCATTCTCGCTTGCACCAAACTCTCCTAGCCATTCTGACTCCTCACAACAGGAGTTAGTCTCACAAATGCACGGGGATCAGCCACGCTCACCACACTCTCCTCATTTGGAGGATGAGAGTGTTGAAATAAGAGAGGACCAACCCCACCTCTCGCCTTCATTTCGTGCACAAGAGTCTAGATCTCCTAGGTACACGGATTCACAAGCACAGTTGAGTACTGATGCCGGAACAAGCGGAGAGGGACCCACTTTGTGTGACCCTCAAGGACAGCTTGGAAATCCTGCCTTAGCTAACATCACGCCAGCTTTAGCCGCAGGTAACAGTCCTCAGACCGAGACTGGGGGACAGTATGAACGCCGTAGTGACACTGTTGTTCCTCAGGATCAACCTGAGACTGTATTAACGGGCATTCTCAGTGACCCCGGTGTTGTGAGTGGTGTTGCCCAACAACAACAAGTCCAGGACAGTGATTTATCACAGTCTAGGACACAACTTGATTCGGGTTACGAAGCCCATGAATCTGAAACTGCTGGTGAGGGTATAACCCGAGGATCCGCAGGAAATCCTGAATCAGCTTCGCTGAATTTAGGTCACACCACAAGTGTGCAAACAACCCCCGGGTTGGCTACTCCATCTCAAACACCAACACAAAGAACACCAACACCAAATCAAATTCCATCAACATCAACAAATCAACCTACCAAAGATTCTGCGTGTGAAGTGTTGTTGAATATCTTACGATCTGAGGGTGATTTGTTGACTGTAACTGAAAGAGGAGTGTTGAATGCTCTAGAGGTGAGAGAAAGAGAACTTGCTACTGAACGAAGAGTAAAAGCTTTGCAAGAACAAGTTGAAAAACAAAAGGCTGAATATGATGCAAAGCTTGCTGCATTTGAGCTCAGATTGATAGCACTAGAATCTTGCCGACCGGCCTCGGTTGCTTCTAGACGGGATGATCCTGATTCTGATGATCACCCCGAGGGGGAGAACCAAGGAGAGGGTCAAGCCAACATTGAAAATACTTCGGCAAGAGTTGATGTGAATGCTGAGAATGTGGTAATGGAAGAAAGAGCAGAGGGTGTGAATGTTGAGAATGTTGAGAACGATACTTTAGATGATGTGATTAGAAGAAGATTAGTTGAAGTTTTTGGTGCTGATTCAGATGTAGAAAGTGAAGAAGACTATGAGAATGTTGTAGTTGATGAAGAAGAAGGGTTTGTGATTGAAAATGAAGTTATGGAATATGCTGAAGGTGAAGCAGAAGATGAGGCAAGAAAAGATAATGTAATCTTGGATGAGCCAGAAATAGTTGAGACTCCAGCGAATGTAGAAGCTGATGAAGAACCAATGTTTGAAGAATTTCCAGATCTTGACTACTTTAAAACAGGTTCTTCAAGCAGAATTGAAGTTGGAGAATCTTTAGTTCCTGCTAGCACAACTCCACAACATTACACTTTTGAAGACTTCAATAGTTTTGATGAATTGAGAAAAACTCCTGAAGCTGCATCTCAGAATTTCAAGAAATCAACATATAAACAAGTGTTGAAAGAAGCAATCATATCCGAGGAAGTTCTTCCTGATTATTTTCCAACAAATTTGACTGAAGAACAAAGGAGGTTTATTAATCGGGGATACTTCTTGAGGGATAAAGAAAGAATGGTTGCTCTGGGTGTTAAGCCAAAGGAGGCAGCTAAGAAGTCTAGATTTCTGGAAGAAAGAGCTTATCCGATCTTTTGTGGAGCTACCAAAGTAACCAAAACAAAGAGACCAGAATTGGATTCGATGTACAAGTTTAAGGAAGCAAGACAAATTGAAGAATACAAAGAGCTTCTTAAACTCACTAAGCAATACAATCCAAAGCTTCTCGAAGAACAAAGAAACCACAAGATTTTGGTGCTTGTCAGAGTAATCTTGGTTAAAAGGGTTTCTATCTCTGTCCCTTGCTTTCATGTAAAAAGAGATAACAATAAAATGTACAGATTCACAGAAGCTCAGTTCAAGCTGCTGCCAGTTGATGACATTATCTTTCTCTACAACCATTTCTTGAATGCAATGCAAAGATACAAAGAAGATGTTATTGCCTTTGAAGTTGTTAAAAGATACATGTCAAGCTGCATTCAATACGCTTCATTACACACACAATTACACACACAATTACACACACAATTACACACACAATTACACACACAATTACACACACAATTACACACACAATTACACACACAATTACACACACAATTACACACACAATTACACACACAATTACACACACAATTACACACACAATTACACACACAATTACACACACAATTACACACACAATTACACACACAATTACACACACAATTACACACACAATTACACACACAATTACACACACAATTACACACACAATTACACACACAATTACACACACAATTACACACACAATTACACACACAATTACACACACAATTACACACACAATTACACACACAATTACACACACAATTACACACACAATTACACACACAATTACACACACAATTACACACACAATTACACACACAATTACACACACAATTACACACACAATTACACACACAATTACACACACAATTACACACACAATTACACACACAATTACACACACAATTACACACACAATTACACACACAATTACACACACAATTACACACACAATTACACACACAATTACACACACAATTACACACACAATTACACACACAATTACACACACAATTACACACACAATTACACACACAATTACACACACAATTACACACACAATTACACACACAATTACACACACAATTACACACACAATTACACACACAATTACACCTTTCAACCCATAATACAATCCAATCTTTCCCTGACATCTCTCTACTCTCTCTCTACTTTCTCTCACTAAAAACCACCATTAACACACACAATTACACACACAAAAGCTCGAATTCTAGTGTTTACAATTCTTATGCTCTTAAGTAATCATATCCCACCATCATTTCCAGGTAAACACTTCGATGTCCTTGTTCGTATGAACTCCTCCTTTAAAATAATCCTTCTTAGGTCCTCCTGACCTCTACAAAACTTTCAATTACTTTGCTCTCCTGAGCCTCATATCCATTTTCAGCTTTCTAAGCTAAGCTTCTTTTCAAATACAATAACCTAATGTCCTTAGAAATTGTGATATAATATAATTTAGGGGAAACATCGGTTACTTTATCCTTTTCTCAACCATTCGGTTTTCTCCATTTTCCTTTCGTTTTCTTATGGGTCACCATACTCTTTACCGTTTCGTCACTCAAATCCATCTCTAACTAGAGTAATCGTCGTCTTGAACAGCACACAAGCAGTCGCTAGTCCTTGCAGTTATCTCAAGGGTACTTATCAGATCATGGTGATACGGATCCTTTGATCCTAACTCATCACAAATGCGAATTATCCTTATCACCCTTCCGTTCAAACATTCCATAACTAGCTCTTCACGGAGTTTGTTAGTTGTCTGGAACTTAGTTCAGCGACCAACTTCCTTAATCGTTGTGGTAGCATGTGCCTTGACTTCTAGCGTCGTATTCCCTTATTTGCTTTCACTACTAACTTAGCGATTTCATGTGGTTTTCCTTCTTCACTTTTCTTGGGCGCACTACTTCGTGGGTCGATGGCCCTTGACGATTTACCATGTGTTGCAAAATTTCTCACCCAAGTTCATCTTGTTTTAGCTTACCTTCATTTGACCGTTGACCTGGAGGGGATAACCATCACAGGTCATCATGCTTCCTCTACTTATCGACCATACTTCTCCTCTTTGGTAAAGCTAGCCTCCATCGGGTGTTGGGCGTATACCGCTTCCTCTTAGCTTGGTTCTTATGCTCTACTATTAGCTTGTCTTTCGATAGAGGTTTTCTAATTCGTATTCAAAGAATAACGCGTGAACTGCCATAAAGATAAACGCCACCAGAACTACATCTTGTAGACGGCGTCAATGCCTTCACTTTACTGTTTGTGTCAAATGATGTTTCTTTACTCTATCTTCTACTCCACATCACCTTCAATGATGCTAGTGAATAACTCTTCTTGAAAGATAAAGTATAATCTTACTCTTCATACTCCTTGTTCGAGTATCTTCCTCGTTGCGATTACCCCCTTAACATTTTTCCTCTAGAAAAATGTAAGGGATTTCCTGCCCCTTTACTTCATCTCGCCTTCTTTGACAATCTTCAATTCGCCAAATTCCTTATTCCTTCATGTAACAGATATCCATTTGCTCGGGTGTTTTGAAAAAAAGAAAAGGATAGCTCAGAATCCTTTTTGTTACTCTTCCATCTTGAGGGTTACTCGACACATCCTAATTATCTTATTGTCCTTGGTTTTCTTCTTTTAACTACTTTCGTTTTCCAACATTGCTAGTGATATCCCCCAAGTTCTAGGGGAGTCCTTATACTTAACCGAAGGTGACCTTCATGTCACACAACCTCCCTTTTTGGTTGGCCGCTCAATCTTTCCTTTTGGTCGAATAGATAGGGAAGACCTTCGATTTCTTTCTCCAAGTTAAGGCTTAGTATGCTCTTCAATTGTGCTTTCCTGTACTTTGATTGACACACAACATATCTTCCACGTCCTACGTTATGTACATGATCCAATAGCATCTTCTATGCTATATAATTATCCCAAGTATTTCACTTATGGACCACTGTTGTCTCAACGTCTTTCGCATCCCTTGACGTCGCAGTAAGAGAAGGGTACTAGTTACTCGATTTCGCTATTGCAGAGTGTTGCGTAAGTGAGTTGTATGTTGTTAGGTTACTAACTTTGAGGAGAAGCGGTGGTGATCATTACTTTGAATAATCAAGAATATAAAGGATATAGAATTTGGTTTCGAATGAATGAAATAGGAAATATAAAAACAAAAGATTCATTAAGGCTCGAATTAAACTCCTTGCGCGAGTTAAAGAAATCACTTCTTTGTCTTTCGTTGCCCAATGGACTCCAACTTTCAATGACGTCAATATATGTCGCACCGACTTAGATAATATAGATAGATGCTCGCGTATACGTGTTAGAATAGAAATATCGCACCAAATTTCAGGGTTACCATCCTCAGAACATGTCGTCTAGATATATATATCGGAATGTGTTCTACCAGTGTCGTCGAATCGTAATTTAGCTTTAATACCACTCGCCCTTCATAAGTCTCCAACTTCATCCGACGTCTCCATATGTTTCAATCGAATACAAAGGTTATGCGTAGTATCTAAGAGGATAGAGTCGCGTCATATCTTGGGACTTACAATTCTCAAAGTATATCGTCCAACGTTCGTGGGAAGATGCTCCACCAATGATATCGCGTTGTCGTATGTCCGTAATGTATAGTGGTGTCATAAGAAATAGGATGTGGGATAATTTCGAAAGAGCACGAGTGAACGAATATTGGATCGGAGGGGTACTTAATAACAGCTTTCATACTTAGAAAATATCTAATTTCATAATGAATTTCTCAGGGACAATCCCTAGTTCTCAAGCGGTCATATCTCAACGCACAATATCTATCTTTATAGTAAGGCTAACCACATTATCATCATATCATGCAGATACTAATTCTCAATAGTCAAATCTTAGAGCACAATAACTATATTGATACTAAGGCGAGATTATATACTCATTATATCATTCACGCACTAGTCCTCAAATAGCTCAACCTCAGGACACAATAACTATCTTAATAGTAAGGCATGACTACATAATCGTCGCAATATTCACGCGCTAGTTTCAAATAGCTCAAACTTAGAGAGTAAAGGCTCTTATATCCATATCGTCCATGAAATTTCATATCAGCTCGTCATGCCTATATTTTCTTTCCAAATCAATCATAATTAATCAACCTCATTACCCAATAATCTAAACAAGTCATATTCCAAAATGATTTCTTGCCTCATAGTAATCATATTATTTTAAAGTGCATACGCTACTTAAAGTTCAACATCATAAATCACAAGGCTTTTACGCATGCATTTATCTCATAATTTCCACATTGCACATTCCAAACTTTCACATTGATATCACAAGCTTTCACATTGCACATTGTAAACTTTCACATTGCACATTACAACTGTCACATTGCAATCAAATCATGCTCAAATTCACATGTTATAGCATATAACAGTATTCATCAACGAATATCTTTCAATCTTAGGTTCATTTCAACTCTAAGGTGCATAAGACTAGCATAATCCTTACATAAAGCAAATCTCGAATCATTATATATGCTTAGGTGAATGTCTAAATGCAACAAGTATGCTCATAAAAACGGATTTATTAAAGATCTTCTTCTCTTTTTCTTTTTTTTTGAAAAGGAATCCTTTTGAACATAAGTCCAAGTGGCCGTTTGAGTTTTACATGGTCCTCTCATAATTAAACGTAGATTCATGACTTTACGTTTAATTATGGTCCTACCATGTAAAGCTCAAACTGACCCGCTTAACCTTATGCTCGACTCGACTATAAAAATTCGTTTTGAAAAGCGGCTATAGTTTTGAAATTCCCGGAGGAACTCCAATGTTCTCTATAACCTTAGGCTCTGATACCATTTTCTGTAACACCCCAACTAAGGCGGAACGATGAGATGTACAGAAAGTCGAGTATTCAAAACAAAGGATAATAGATAACATTCACCATAGCTTTATTTGATAAAAATAATTTTACAATGTACAAGCATGTGGACCAATTCCCAAGTACAATACGTCTACCATACTTGGATATTGAGTCCACGAAACAAATAATAAATACATGAGATGATATACTACAATGATCAAGGCGGATTCCATTGCCCATCACAAGGTTGATCTTTGACTCCCAAGTGCAATGCAAATAATCATGATGCATATAATTCCTCAAAGCTTACGCTAATTCCTGAAAGCATGAAGAAAAAGTGTCAACTACGAAAACGTAGTTGGTGAGTGCATAGGTTTTTAAGTAGATCTCGTTACATATCCATTTCAAAACAAACTTAGAAAAATATATTATTTCATGTCAATTCGCCCAAACTACATGACCGACAAAAATTCCCATATCAAAATCATCAAGTTTTCAAAATACCAAAACGCCATCTCAAAGAGTTGAGAATCCATGGTAAATTATAAAGTTCTCGTTTGTCACATTTATCGTGAGAGAAAAATATATCAATCTCGA
>CM067170.1:5591262-5624995 GCA_034093135.1 Erigeron breviscapus | reverse complement strand
GTTCGTTCATTTAACTAAACGAACGAATTTTTGTGTTCATGTTCGTTCATATAACTACATTTTTTACAACGAACACGAACGAACTTCCCGCCGAACGGTTCATGAACTGTTCAGTTCATTTACAGCCCTAATTACTACCTACCGCTGGCAGCTGGAAAGATTGTGCGGTTTGAGATGATCCTTAGGGCGTTAGGGCAGCCTTTGTCCCTGCCTATGTTTAGGAAGGTGTTCTTGCTTTCAAGGACTGGTGATTGTTTTACTTTCCTTTATCGGGATAAGAGTTTTAGGCTGATAGAAACTCCTGCCAAGATTCCTCCCTGGAGATTTGATTTCTTCTTCCTAGATGATACATTTCTTCCAAATGATAATAAGAAAATTCTTCGAAAGGGTAGTAAGGATTATACTTCAGACATGGTGGCTAAAGCGAATAAGAAAGTTGCTGACGAGCTGATTGACCCTGACCATTATGGAGAGCTTCTTAGTAGTTGTATTACTTATCGGTCTTTCCCCCCAGAGTTTGAGGGTGTTAGCGATGGCCGGGATTAGCCCAGACTGGGATTGGAGTGTCATCCCGGTTATCATAGAGAAATCTACGGACCGACGTATGAAATCTATCCTTTATATATGCTTCTTTATTTGCATTGTGTATACTTATTTGTATTGTTTATGAGTTCCAACACTTTGTTTCTTTTTTTTTCAGCCCTTAGATTAATGGATTGCTTGGACTATCCCTTCGAGGAGTACTATGTTCGTCCTGCATTTGATGCTGAAGCGGGGGAGCTTCGAGAGACAGCTGAGGAGGTTCTTCCTCTCCGCCCTGACGGAGTCTCATATGATGATGCTTATGTCTCTCTAAGCATCTATCAGGCTGTGGATCGAGGCGAGCATTCCTTGGCTCCCACTACTGCCTTTCTTTCTTCTTCTCAGGCTTCTGGTAGCCTTGAGGGTGGTAAGTCCCTTTAGCATTGCTAAGTGTTGTTATTGTTATCATTTTATATATATGTATGTATAACTTAAAATTCTTTACTTTTCTTGTAGGTGATCACTCAGATAGAGAGCAGCTTGTCATGGTTGAAGAGGTTGAGGATGATGAAGATGGTGATTCTTATCCTGACCCTCATGCAAAGAGGTCAGGAGATGAGCTTTTTGGTCCTCCTTCCAAGCTTCAGAAGACTTCCCAGCCTACCTTTGCATCTTATGGGAGTGCTGGAGGCTTTACCCCCTATAACCAAGGAGGATACACTCAGGCTCAGATTACTTCAGCCCCTTTGATGTTTCTTACTTCTTCATCTACCGAGACTACTTCAGCACCTTCTTCTTCTTCCCTCTTACTTGGTGCTGCTCCCGGTCCTAGCTTTCCTATCTTTGCTGAACGTATTGTGGAGAGTTGCTATTTCTCAGGTTCTGGGTCATCTCTTCGCATTGATCCTTTTTCTCCTGAGCATGTGTATGGCATAGATCGTCTTTCTGAGGCTAGGGCAAAAGCTAGTTCTCCTGCTGCCCCCTTTCAGCCTTCGCGGGCGGGGTCTACCCTTCTTCCCACAGAAGCCGGCGATCTCAATAGGTCCATTGGGAACCTATATTATGCTCATCCGACATCGATTAAGGTTAAAGATGATGGTCAGAATCCCGAGCATGCGAAGAAGCTTTTGGAGGCCATGATTCCTCTTCTTTCTGCTGAGGCTCGCTTTAGAGATATCCCTGAGCTCTCCCGTCTTCAGTATGTCCACACTCTTAATTGTGTTGCTAGTGGTGTGGCATTTCAGACTGCTGCCATGGGTAAGATTGATTCATTGACTCGTGAGGTTGAGAGGCTCCAGAGAGAGTTGTCTTCTTGTGATACTAGGTTTGCTTCCCTCTCTAAGGACTTAGAAGAAGAAAAGCTTATTTGTACCAGTCTTAGGGAGGGGAAGGAGAAGACTGAGTCTGAGCTTCAGTCAGTGAGAGTTGCTCTTGAGTCTCTTACTCAAGAGAAGGAGAGGATGGTAGAGAGAGTTTATGAGTTGGAGGGTATTACTAATGTCTTAGAAGTTAGCATGGCTCATAAGGATAAGGAGCTTCAGGAGCTTAGGAAGGAGAGTGAGGATTCACACTCTAAGTTAGAGGTCCAGGCTAGTGACATTGAGCGTATGAGATCTTTATTGAGCTCCTTTCCTCAGTTTTTAAGGATTTACTTAGTCATCCTGACGTGAAGGAGACTTTTGCCCGCTTCATGCTTGATGCCATTAATTTTGGCGATTGGGATGGTGCTTACAAGAAGTTAGTTTTCCATAGGGACAGTGCATGTAAGGCTCGCAAGCAGATGGAAGATATTGGTAAATTCTGGACTGATCGTAGGTTTCTTATATTGGATGAGGTTGCCTTTCTACTTAGCATGTCTGAGGTTTCTGTTGAGGACGTGTTTAAGCTCATCGTTATTCCCGAGACCAAAGAAGCTTATGATGCTGCATTTAAGTCGGATGTTCCTCATCCAGGTGCTCCTCCAGGTTCTCTTGTCGCGCCTACTTCTCGAGCTTCTGTTGTCCAAGCTACTTCTGCCTCGACCTCGACGACTTGCATTGATTCTACTGTTCAGGATGTCCCAGATACTTCAGCAGCTATTGAGGATGCTTCTGCTGATTTAGCTTAGTTCATTTGATCATATTTGTCATGTATGGTTTAGACTTTATATTTTGTAAGACTAGTTGGTATTTTCATTTTGGGACTATGTATTTGTACTTATTTTTCATTTGTATTGGCATGTTTGCCTTATCTCATATCGTATCTTGTTTAAAGATGTGTGTTGGAAAAACTATGTATGTTGTTTGGTTGTTTTAACCTTTATTGTATACTTGTTACTCGCGAGTGTCGCTTCCCAATAGGAAGTGCTTGCCTTTTCTCCAATAGATAAAAAGATGAAAAATTATCTAAGTGTTCAGCCTTAAAAAATTATGTTGTTCTATGGCTTTTTACATCTTACAAGATAATTACATCCAAGGGTATACCTTGGGACTTTGGGAATTATTTAGCTAGCATTTTTGTTTCCCATGCTCGACTCCATGTTCGAGACTTTGTTCTCAACTTGTGAGTGCAAATTGCAAAGGTTCATATAAAACTTTATGATTTTTCTTAAAAGAGGTAACTTGTTTCAAGCAATGTAAATAACATAAAAGGTATAAGAATATATGGGATACTTAGATCAGACCATAAATGGGAATCCTTTTCATTGATAAACCAAATGAATACAAGATAGAAGGATTCTTTTGATTGAAATATAAAGACATGATTCATTGATCAAAGTACAGATAAATGGGATCTATAGATCAGACCATAAAATTAAACTGCCATTAAGTCGCTTTGTTTAAACATAACATTTTTTCAAGTTTGTCCTATTCCATGTTCTAGGCACTGGGTATCCATCAAGCTCAGTAAGAATGTATGAACCATCTCCATTTGCTTGGCTGACCATGTATGGTCCTTCCCAGTTAGGTCCAAGCTTTCCCAAGTTCTCCACTCTACTTGCTTCATTCTTCCGCCAAACGTAGTCCCCCGGTTTGAAAGACACATGGTGGACTCTCTTGTTGTAGTACTTGGCCATTTTTTTGCTTGTTTTCAACCAGCTTGATGTGAGATACTTCTCTCCTCTCTTCGATGAGATTCAAGTTTTCCCTCAAAGCTTCTTCATTCTGGGCTGGGTTAAAGTTTACAATGCTATGGCTTGGAATGCTTAGTTCGGGTGGGATGACTGCCTCAGTTCCATAGACAAGACTGAATGGTGTTTCCATTGTGCTTCCTCTTGGGGTAGTCCGGTGGGCCCAAAGTACTCCTGAAAGTTCATCCACCCAACCGGATCTACACTTGCCAAGCCTTGCCTTAATGCCTCCACTATTGCCTTATTCATTATTTCTACTTGGCCATTTGCTTGAGGGTGGGCAACAGAGGTGAACACTTGTCGGATGTCCATGTCTTCACACCAAGTCTTGAAAGGGTTTTCAGCAAACTGCTTTCCATTGTCACTTACCAAGACATGAGGCACTCCAAACCGACAGACTATGCACTCCCAAAGGAATTTGATCACCCTTTGGCCAGTAATTGTTGCAAGTGGTTTAGCTTCAACCCATTTTGAGAAGTAGTCGATGGCCACTATTAAAAACTTAACATTTCCAACTCCAGGTAGGAATGGTCCTACAATGTCGACCCCCCACTTGTAAAATGGCCAAGCAGTGTTTACTGGAATGAGATCTTGTTTTGGCATTCTTGATATCGGAGCATGTATCTGGCAGGACTCACACTTTTCTATCTCTTCCTTAGCATCCTTATTCATTGAAGGCCAGTAGTAACCAAGCCTCATTATCTTTGTGGCCACAGATCTTGGTCCCGCATGAATTCCACATGTGCCCCCATGGACTTCCTGGATGAGCCTTTGTGCTTGTGAGGGGCCTACACATCAGAGATGTGGACCTAGGAATGACTTTCTGAAGAGTTTATCTTCAATGAGAAGATACATTGGTGCCTTCATTCTCACTTTCTGAGCTTCATGGTTATCTTCTGGAAGTGTTTCATTTTTGATAAAGTTGTAGATTGGTGTCATCCAACAATCTTCTTCTTTTTCTACTTGAGATACTTCACTTCCTTTTGTTATTGATTTTTCTTGTAAAACTTCAACCAAGACTTCTTGGGTGAGGTGAGCAAAAGTTAAGGAAGCTAACTTGCTTAAAGCATCTGCTTTCTTATTTTGGTTTCTTCGAACTTGCTCTATGTCAAAGGACTCAAACTCTCCAATAAGCTTCCTTGTTTCTTCTAGGTAAAGTTGCATAGATGCTTGGTTAGCTTCAAATGTTCCATTGATCTGGTTTGCCACTAATTGAGAGTCTACAAATACTTGTATCTTCTTTACTCCCATTTGTTTTGCCATTCTTAGGCCAGCAAGGAGAGCTTCATACTCTGCCTCATTGTTGGATGCTGGGAAGTTGAATCTTAAGGCATAAGTGTATTCTCTTTCTTCGGGATCAATTAAGATGAGACCTGCTCCTGATCCTTCTTGATTCGATGCTCCGTCTGTGTAGAGGGTCCACTTTGGGCTTTCTTCTTGGTGAGGTTCTTGGACTTCCTTTCCTGAAACATCGGAGGAGTCAGTTTCTGCCAAGAAGTCAGCCAAGATTTGACCCTTTATAGATGTTCTTGGGTGAAAGCTTATTTCGTGTTCACCTAGCTCGATAGCCCACTTAGCTAATCGACCAGATACTTCAGGTTTGGCTAGTACTTGCCTTATTGGTTTGTCGGTCAGAACCCAAATCGGGTGACCTTGAAAGTATCGCCTTAGGCGTCTGGCCGCGTGGACCAAGGCAAGAGCCAACTTTTCCAAACATGGATAGTTTATTTCTGGGCCTTTTAAGGCTCTGCTTACGAAGTAAATTGGCATTTGGCCATTGCTTCTTTCTGCAAGTAATACTGCACTAACACATTCTTTAGAAGCAGCAAGATATAGAGTAAGTGTTTCACCTGCGATCGGAGCCGTGAGAGTTGGGAGATCAGCAAGGAACTTCTTCATATCTTTGAATGCCTCTTCTGCTGACCAAGAGAAGTCTTGCTTCCTTAAGCATCCCTTTAGTGTTCTAAAGAAAGGTAAAGATCTTTCAGCAGACTTGGACAGAAATCTTGCTAAGGCAGCCAACTTCCCATTAAGACTTTGGACTTGCTTCTTGGTTCGAGGGGATGGCATGTCTAGCACTGCCTGAATTTTCTTTGGGTTTGCCTTGATTCCTTTAGGAGTGACAATGTGTCCAAGAAACTTTCCTTCTTCCATTCCAAAGCTACACTTTGATGGGTTTAACTTCATATTGATGCTTCTCAGGGTGTCAAAGGTTTCTTGTACGTCTGCCAACATCATCTCCTCTGCATGACTCTTTATCACAATGTCATCCACATACGCTTCCACATTCCTTCCAATTTGATCTTTGAATGCTTTGTCTATCAAACGCTGGTATGTAGCTCCAGCATTTTTTAGACCGAAAGGCATTTTCTTAAAACAATAAATTCCTTGGTCTGTGTGGAAGGCTGTCTTGTCTTCATCCATCTTCTTCATGGAAATTTGATGATACCCTTTATAAGCATCTAAAAAGCATTTTAATCTAAACCCATCAAGGGATCCCACCTTCCAGTCGATCTCTGGAAGAGGATAGTTATCTTTTGGGCAAGCTTTGTTGATGTCTTTGAAATCTACACAAAGTCTCCAGGAACCATCTGGCTTCTTTACCATGACTGGGTTGGCTACCCAGGTTTGGTACTTGACTTCTCTAAGAATTCCAGCTTCCACCATTTCATTAACTTGTTCACATGCAGCTTTGCTTCTGTCTTGAGACATTCCCCTCTTCTTTTGTCTTATTGGTGATATGTTGGGGTTGGCATTTAATGCGTGCTCAGCTAACTCTCTTGGGACTCCAGTCATATCGGAAGTCTGCCAGGCAAAGATGTCCAAATTATTTTTTAACAAGTCAATCAACTCTTCCTTGGCTCTTCTTGGGAGTTGTGACCCGATAATCACTGGTTGATCAGGAAACCTTTTATTGATTATCACTTTTTCTTCGGGACCATCTTGCACTTGGCTTTCTTGTGATTCCTCAACCTTCCTTGGCAAAGCTTTCTCAACTTGCTTACACTCTTCTGGCCAAGTCATACGCCCTCCAATGGTAGCTACTCCTGAAGGAGTTGGAAACTTCACCATTCCATGGATGGTTGATGGAATTGCTCTTAACTTTTGCATTGAGGGTCGGCCTAGTATGACATTGTAAGCTGATGGGGCCCTTATTATCATGAAGTCAATAAGTTCAATTCTGTGGAAAGGGTATTCCCCCATCATAACTTCCATAGTAATCTCCCCCACTGGCCTGTTGGATTCTCCCATGAAACTAACAAGTTGTGTCATCGACGGTCGCTTAAGATCTTTAATTCTTTGGGGCAACTTTCGGAAACAATGGTCATATATGATGTCAGATGAACTTCCATTGTCTAAGTACACCTTTCCAACCTCATAGTTTGCCACCCTAGCCTGTATTACTACTGGATCGGAGGAAACAACCTTAACTGAAGGGAAACATATTGAGACCATCCTCCATGGCTCAAGTACCTCTGCTTTACTTTTTTCATACTTGGTTTTTCCTCTTATCATGTATACATGGCCATCTGGAGGTGGAGGTCGATCGTTCCTCCCATCTTGCTTTTTCCAAGTATAAGTCTTCTTAGCTTGGGTAGTTCTTTTTCCTTGCTTTGCACCTGGGACCAAGTGTTCTAACTTTCCCTCATCTAAAGCCCTTTTTATCTCGATCTTAAGCTCCCTGCAAGCATTTGTTTCATGACCATGGTCTTCATGGAATTCACAGTACTTTGACATGTCTTTCTTTCCAGACCTGTGTATCATAGGTCGGGGAGGTTTGAAATTTTCACCAACTCGCTCAGTCTTGAGGATCTCCCTTGGGGATTTTATCAAGTTGATCATTCTGTCATACGGGCCACTCCTCTTTTCCCTTCTGTCATCTCTCCTTTCTTCTCTTCTTTTAGTGTCTCTATGATAAAACCTTCTATCATTTCTTCTAACATCACACCTTCCACCTCCCGAGGTCCCAGGACCTCTCCTAGGCCTATCCTTTCTAACTGCCCCTTTCACAAGGAGGGCAGTTTCCTTAGAGCGAATGAAGTTGAACGCCCTATCAGTAGCCTCTCCGAATGTCAATGGGATTCTCTTGCTTAGATCGTCTTGGAGTTCACCAGGGAGCAATGCTAAAGTAAAACCTGAGACTTGTTGACTTTCAGGGAGACTCGGTATTTTCTGACACTCTTTAGTATACCTTGTGATGAAATCCCTCAATGATTCGCTTTCTCTTTGTCTAATCAAGTGAGCTTCCTAGTGGCTTCTCTGACGCTTCTTCTGCTGGACAAACTGAGCTATGAACTTCTTCTTCAAATCCTCATAGTCTTTGATACTCTTCTCAGGAAGCTTGGTGAACCATTCCAAAGCATACCCTTGCAAAGTGCATGGGAATAAGTGACATGCCACGGGGTCCACCCACTTATTAGTTAATACGGCTTGATCATAGATTGCGAGATGATCTTCTGGGTCCCTAGTACCATCGTAAGTGCCAACGATAGTGGGAACCTTCTGACAGTCTGGGAAGGCATAGTTTGCCACCCAGTCACAAAACCTTGACTTTGTTGCAGACTTTGGCACCGTGGCAACCCTTGCTTGCTCATCAGCCTCCTCCCCCGCTGCAATTTTTAGCATTTTTAACAATTCTTTTGCTGGGTTAACTGGTTCAGGAGCAGGCTCTACTGGCTTTTGCTTTTTCATCTCGTCCACCGACAACTTCATTATGGACTCCATGCCTGTAGGCTGTGGAGCGGGTTGTGGGCGCTGAGGCGGAGCTGGCCTTAACGCAGCAGAGAGTTGAGAAAACCAATCGGTTGGAGGAGGTGGTGGAGCTTGCACTTGCTGAGTGTTCTTGGCAGCTAGCTTTATCAATTCCAACAAATGGCTCTCCTGGATAGTCACAGATTGAGAGGAGCTGGCCATTGATTGCAAGGATGTCTGACCTCCAGTCATGGGTGGGCTAGTCAAGCTAGTTATGTGAGAACTCAACTGACTAGGGCCCGAAGAGAGCATAGTGATAGGAGATGTGCTGGTTAGGGGTGTTGAAAATAAAGATACAGAGGGAGATATAGAGGGTGAGGGTGTGGAGAAAGGTGGTCCCACACTAATACTACTAGACCCAAGGCTAGATGCAAAGCTTACCTTGGGTGGCAACCTAGATCCACCACCAGAAACAACATTAGTTGCATTTGTCACAACTTCACCAGATCTAGGACCAAAATCTGGGAATTTTTCTCCTGAGATATTTTGAGCATCACACATCTCAGAAGTTTCCAGATTGATAATTGGAGAATCATCTCCATCAACACCCTTCCCCAACCCAGAAGGTACAACTTGAGAAACATGACTAAATTCCTCAGCCATGAGAGATTAAGAATCAAACAAAAAATATGGTGATGATTTTTGATTTGTAACAACAAAAAACCGCCCAGTGATCAGTAAATTCACGGATGGCGCCAATGTTTGAGCATGAAAATGTGAAGCTCAATCAAAGAAGGGGTTTAACCATGAAAATCATCAAGATCTCCTACAAAGTAGTGCAAACCTAATAAATTCTTAACGAATCTAAGGTGGATGATGATTTTCCCAAAGAGACGTTTCGATCTTTGGAGGATATGAATATAATGTGATTTTATGTTTATGAATGATTGATTGATGAATATGCTGATGATTGAATGTACTGGATGTACTGAATAAAATGTATAAATATCTGAGAGTAAATTGTATTGAATGATGTATGATGGAAATGTAGAATGAATCTGACAACCAAATGATGAGGAGTATTTATACACCTCCAATTAGGGCAACCTTGGTATTTGGGCCCAAAATGGGCTTTGCCCAGTACTCAATACGACGATTCATATCTTGGAATATTCTAGTGTTGTCAGCTTGTCAGTCATTCATATACCACAATTATAAATATGATAATATTTAAATTGTCACATAGGAGGAGTCAAGGAGTTCTTAGGCCTAGGTTGGCCCTCTTGAAGGCTAGCAGATTGGGCCAAGCCCCACTTTTGACTTAACATTGTCTTGGATTGGCAGCCTCTCCTATCTACATCTAAGGCTAGACCTGTATACCTCGTATGCTCGATAATTGGGTCAAACCCAACTCCAGCTTTGACCTAGCACATCATAATACAATGTCAAGGTTTCTCCAACATTAATATTTGTATATGTACAAATATTGGCTAGGGAAAGCTTCGATGGGACTTAAGCCTGACTTACCCTTTCTTTCCAAGATTACACTCCGATTCTCTCCTTTGTCTTAGGTTCGGCTGGGCCCCACACAAAGTAAGGTTCGATTCTCTCTCCTCTCTTCCCAAGGCTCGACAGCCTTTCCTTTGTTTTCTTTAACTTAGGCTTCGACAATTGACAGCATATATATATATTGACACCTTATACTTCGATTCTCTTTCTTTCAACCCCTACACTTCCACTCTCTCTCTTGTCTTTGACAAAGGTTAGGCTAGGGCCCACTCTAGGGTATCTTTCCAGCCTTGGTACATCTAAGCCTCGCTGTCTGATGTAAAATCTAGTTTTAAAATTTATAAACAAGAAATACCGATTAACTGATTACTACACACTCTCGGGCAGTGTACCCGTTCGTTT
Organism: Erigeron breviscapus; assembly: GCA_034093135.1. NCBI lineage: Eukaryota > Viridiplantae > Streptophyta > Magnoliopsida > Asterales > Asteraceae > Erigeron > Erigeron breviscapus. The sequence continues at coordinate 5,614,761 of CM067170.1, read as the reverse complement.
GCAATATAGTTAAAAGGCAAGACCGTGTTCGTTCTCGGGGATTGGATCGAGCTAGTTGTTTAGTAAAATGGTTTGGAAAACGGGTGTTGCTTCGAAAATCCTTTTTGACAATAAAATGAGAATAAATTTGAGAGAACAAATTGCATAAAAGTAAAGAAAGATTTCAAACAATATAGATAAAAGTCATCCACCTTGAATTCACTCGACTTCAAATGTGATTGCGTATAGCTAAGACCAAATTCATTTGAGTTTAAAAACAGCCGTGAAAAGAATAATGTGCTCACGTGGTACCACCAACCGTGAACAAATCACCACTTCACCTAATTTACTAGTTAAATTACCCAAGCCGGTACCACCAAAGCTTTAGACAACTTTTCCAATAATCAGTTTAATTGACTATCAAATTACCAATTATTCCTATATAAAAAATAACGTGGTACCACCAACCGTTATAAATTACGTTGACAAAATTACTCTTTTTATTAAAATAATATTCACTATCATACCATGAACTAGTGATAATTGCTTATAGACAAACAACCATTTCAAAATCACACATACATTCAACTGGTACCACCAACGAAGAATTTATATGCAACCAATATTATAATAATCATTAAAAAGAATTAAATCATCAAGATCACAGAACAACGATAATTAAATAAATTCATTGAATTAAAAGATATTGCAATCACATCATTCGTCTCGTTTCAACAAGGTGGATGATAAACAATTTAGCCACTCATGATTAAATAACAATAGTAATCAAAATAAGAGAAGAACATATTGTACCAATCGTTTAAGAAAATAGAAAATTGCAAGACAGTAAGTAGATACGATCTAGATGGGTGGTCGTGAATCTTCAGTGGATCCGCCTAAGAAAGACTTGCTTGGAAACCTGATAAACCCCTTGTAGAGCAGCTCTTAGAAAGAATGTTTGATAAGTTGGGAATTAGGCTTATGGTTTATATTTATACTCCTCCAAAAATCTGATGCAAAACCGACCTAAACCCTTCAGCTCCGTGCACCCACTGCGGCGCAGTGAGGTTGTGCCTTCACCTCAAGGGACTGCGGCGCAGTGGCTAAGCCAACCACCACTGCGGCGCAGTTCATTTTCACGTCTTCCTTTTTCCTTATGTGACTGCGGCGCAGTCATCTCCTTGCATTCCCCACTGCGGCGCAGTGGGGTGAATTCAATTAATGTCCGTGGATAATGGCTGCGGCGCAGTGGGCTTGGTGCATCCCCACTGCGGCGCAGTCATGTGCCTGTGAACAACAATTCTTCTTTACAATCTTGAACTTGCTTAAACTCGCCGTCTCTTCTTCTCTTAAACCAACTCTCGATTATCATAAATCACTTCTTGACCAAAGATCATCCGAAAATGTGCCAAATGAACGCGGAACCTGTTCAGAGCCTGAAAACACTAACAAACACCATAAACGCGCCAAATGCACATAAAATCTACTTAAAACATATAAATAAATGGTCAATAACGATGTGGGTAATGGGTATAAATTAGTCACATCAAATCCCCCCACACTTGAGCATTGCTTGTCCTCAAGCAAATCCGGAATTGAAGTAAAAGTATTCCTTGGCAACAAAGCTATCAAAACAAGTTACGAGTATCAAAAAGAAGCAACACCAAGCATATCAAATGATAAAAGGCGTTGGGTGAAGCAGTTTTAATCTTAAATGAAAACTCGAAATGTTTGACAATACCTGAACAATCCGCAAGCCACGATAACACAACTAAGCACAAGTGAAACAAATGAACCTATCAATATCACTCTACTCCAACGAACTTACTTTTGGGGTTGAATATATGAAGAATCACTCATAGCTCGGTCGTGATGTATACTGTTTTACCATAGGCTTGAACTAGGATCATTACTCCACCGATATGGCGTAAGCACCAAGCACATCATCAAAATAGGCATAAAGGACGGTTGTATAGTTAAACTAAGGCTATGTATATGGATATGTACAATGGAATATATGGATGTAGGTTAATGATGAAAGGGAAAAATGAAAAATATATGGTATATGTGAGAAATGTACAAAATAGTCTAATTTAACCCATACCATTGATTTCCAACAAACCACCAACCCATAAGATGTCATCCCGCGAACACACCTCCAAAGTCCCCAAGCTAACCCGACACCATTGTGGTGTATCAACTTCAGACAACTTATTATCAACCAAATCCTCCATTATAAATGATACAACAATCCTTCTTAGACATATAAAAATGAGAAATACCCACTAGTAGCCCAAGTTCTTTTTTTTTTTTTTTTTTTTTTTTTTTTATTTTTTTTTTTTTTATTCTTTTGAACCACTTTTACTCTACTAGTAGGCATCCTCTTACAATGATGAACATGTCTACAACACTTACTTTCTCAGTTTGAACAATCTAAGACAATCCTCAATAACTTGACCCATTAACATATTCTCATAGACAAGAATCTTCCACTAGCCAACACTGAAGCTCTCCCAAAACCATCCAAACAGACTAATGACAATCAATGGCCCCCCGATTAGACTATCGGTATCGTTAGGTATAATTAGGTAAAGTTTACATATGTGAAAGGATTTATTCAAGGATGAAGGCTAAGTTAAAAAAATGTATAAGTGTATAATTGTTCTAAGGTATACAAAGAAAGGAAGGATATATGTATATACAAGTATATGTATAAGGTTTTGTATAGTAAAGGTATGGTTATACAAAAGAAAAGTGAAAAGAAAGAAAAATATGGGTCTAACCTAGATGCCAATTCGTCATCCGATGTACTTAGTCACGATCACCAGGCCAAGTTCTAGAATCAACACATCACCGGCACACTCTTAAGAGAAGAACCCGGAAATGGAATGGATTAACCTCAAACACGCACATCCTAGTGCAGGGCATCAAAATGAAAACCCTTACTCCCGAATAAATCCAAGAGCCTAAGAGAGGGACGTATTTACGAGGTAATCAAACCAAAACCGTCACCTGACACAACTATATATGAAATGATGAAATCTCACATTTGGGTGTTTTGGATATATTTGAGCATGCAAGTAATGTTATCAATCCCGAAGGACTAGCCAAATAACCGTTCAGAACACACTTCGCCAATTAAAATTTTTGCCAAGGAAAAATTTTGTAGTAAAATTGCTTATTAAGTTATCATAAATTAAGTGACAAAAGCAATTTACCACAAGGACAACTCAACTCAAGTTTAAAATTCATATCAACTTCTGTCATCCCACCAAATTGAAAACACCAGTTTTAAACATGCACATCACAGTGAAGAGCTCAAAATGGAAAACCAGAAGGAGACTCCTACCCTCGAATAAAGTCCAAGGCCTATGAGAGGGACACATCAACAAAACCGGTAGAAATCTCAATGGCAAAACAACAAAAGCGATAAACCCGGTAGCTTAAACCTATTTGCACCCCCCCACACTTAAGATGGACAATGCCCTCAATGTCCATATTCGGTCAAACAAAGGTAAATAGGGGTAAGCAAAATCGTTAAATAGTGCACATACCGGAATAAGGACACATTCCGTTTTGAAACAAGTTAGTCGATCCCGTCTCACAAATGGTGCTTCCGAAAAAGGAAGAACACTTTGCTTGGCGGGAGAAACAACGTGTAACAAAATGGATAGTGCGAGAGTTGCGTGTGCATTAAACATACCAAACAGAAATGCGGCGCTGAACTTACTGCCAGCATATGCACACCATCACATAATCAACATTGATGCCATAGAAAATAGATGGGAAGCAAATCCAAGGGTTTCCCCCACACTTGTGTTGCGCTACAGCTAGCAAATAACCTGCTCAAATTGCATCAGTAATAAACCATAACAAATTCCAAGCACATCCTTATTCCTACTGTTCATGCAAACAAACTAAAAGAAAAAAAAAAAATTCAAAATACAATGTTCCAGCACCCCGTAGGGTAGATACCCGAGGAAATAAGAAATAATGTATAGAGTACAGTCATCCAGATAATCAAACCATCATCACTGTCGTCACTGCTGCTGACCATGATAGCCATGAGGGTAACTGGAGGAACCAAAAATGCTGGTAAACAAATCTGTACCCTCCTCTGGCACGTCTCCTGCTCCTGAACCTGAAGCTCCAGCATCTCCACCTGCTTGACTAGCAGCACCTGACCATGGTCTCCACTCTGCACTAGTACCTGCATCAAAAGAAGATCTACCGCCAAAAGAACCAAACTGCACAGGACCACGAGGAGATCCTCCTAGATCATGTGGGAAGAAAGAACCGCCTCCCTGACGATATGTCGGAACATGAATAGGTGGTGGTGAAAAATCAGGAATAGGAGTATCTGGAACAAACTGTCTCCCATGGTACTGATCATCCCACATAGGCTGGTAGTAATCCAATGTGTAGTTCGTGCGGGCCTGCTGTGAACCAACCCAAGTCAAATCCTGATCCATACGCCTCTGAAAATCATCAAATGCCGTCCTGCTGTGCTGCTGATCATCTATAATCCTCTGAAGCTGGGACCCTATATCTGTCAAATCAATATTCGGGCGACCTCGCCTCCTCTGGGGCTCCTGGGGAGCATCCTCCATCTCAACATCATCACCACCCTCCACAATCGGAGGCGGTGCAGCAATAACCCCAGTATCATCTAACAATCTAGCAGGCTGGCTCCCCTGCTGCTTCTTCACAATCTTCCCCCTAATCAATTCTTTATCAGTAAAAGTTTCCTGAAAAACCTGGGGAGACAAATCTGTCTGGCACTCATCAGTGTCAAATATACCCATCCTCCTGTAAATCCGGGTAATAAAGTGCCCCAAAACCAACTCCGAGTCGGAGTGGTTACACATCCTATCCAAAACCACCATAGGGGCCAATGCAAACTTCATAGGGGCCCCCTCTGAGAACAACTTAATCAACCACAAGTCTAACTGGTACGCCTTGTCCCAATGAGTGGACCATTGTACCAAGAATGTCACAAGCATACGATGAAGCAATCTCAACTTAACACTTTTAATCTTTGACACACTAACCGAACCACCAGTCGGCCAAGCTTCACCTCCAGAAATCCGAGTCCAAAATTGTGGAATGGACTCACCGTCACCCAAATCCTGCTTAACATATAAACCACGTCTCAACAATGCCCTAAAATTCCCCCGGTCATCCAACTCTTCCCTAGAATACATACCCGTGTAATACCCAAATTCAGCAATGGACAACTTTCTTTGTACTCCTCCACAATAAAAATAAACAACCCTCTCCTCGAAAATGTCTTTAACTTTATGCAAATCTTTACTCAATTTCAAAGTTGAGTAAAACTCTAAACACAATTCACGATAAACCGGCTCTCTGTTAAGAAAAATATTATGCCACATATCACTAACAACAGTCCTGTCACCCAACCTGACCTCTATACTAAACCACCTACTAACATCTCCCTGAACGCCATAAAACTGAACAGCAGTATTATGAAGATACCTCGGCGGGCAAACAACCTGCTTATGAAGAGAAAACAACTTATTAAGATAATTGTTCTTGTGAGGTTGTCTTACCCCTCGGAACTCGAGCCAAGTATGCTTCTCATTCATTTGCCCCGGCCAAAATTTAAGAGGTGGTGGTTCCACTTGTTTTCTTCCGGCCTTAGCGGCCCCACTAGATTGACCGACTTCGGGATTCTTTCGCTTATCAGCGCCGCTAGCATCCTACAATCACAAACAATAATGACAAACAAACAAGTTAAACGAGGAATGCAAAGCAGGAATCAAATTAAATGATCAACAAATTTTGGCAGGGAAGGCATCCCACTGCGGCGCAGTGAGCATAAGCACAACTCACTGCGGCGCAGTGGGGCATAGGGCAAACAGGGACGAAAATTCCCACTGCGGCGCAGTGGGCAAGCATCACCACCACTGCGGCGCAGTGGTATGAATTTCTGGGCAAAGGTTCTAATTGTCTTCACGACTTTCAGACCAAAGGGGTGTATCAAATCAACAAATTAGCCAACTATCAGCAAATTAACACTACATAATCATACATTAACCTCCCCCACACTTGTTTATAAAATAAAAACCAAATTTTTCAAAACCCTAATCTTAATTTAAATTCAAATTCAGACTAACAAGTGTTTTTAACGAGAGATTAACCACCCCAATATCATCAATACTTCATAGACAACAATGCCCACTAACTAATCAGTATATTAAACCCTAAAAATTGGAAAACAAAAATTAAAGGAATATACAAAGAAATTAAACAAGAAAACTTACTCCTTTTCCCATGATATTGATGACAAGATGATAATCTAAGAGAAAGAAGGGCAAGATTTATGTGAATTAAGAGGTGATTTTCGGAGCACTTAGGGTTCTTGAAAAACCTATTTCGGTTTTTAGATACAAGAGAGAAAGAAGATAATGAGTTTGTGGTTAAAAGTAAAATCCTCTTTCTTTTTCAGCCTTTCACCCCGCTCCCTTTGATCAGTCAACCAACCCACTGCGGCGCAGTGGGCATTGGTCTCCCTCACTGCGGCGCAGTGAGGCTAAATGCATTCGTAGCCGAGCATTTTGACTGCGGCGCAGTCTCATGGTCACACCCCACTGCGTCGCAGTGGGGTTTTGGCACAAACATTTCCGAAGTATTTGGTTGCGGCGCAGTCGAGTGTCCCTCCCCCACTGCGGCGCAGTGGGGGTTTTTCCAGAAAAAAAAATTTTGTTTTCTTAATATGAACTAACCTCAATCCGCTTCGCACCAAACCTGAACCTGCACTTTCTTGACAAAACAAAATCAATTCTAACTAACAAAATGAAAACAAAATGAAACTAAATTAGACACGGGTTGCCTCCCGAGAAGCGCTTAATTTATTTACGAGTCATGAGCTAGACTCGACCATCTTTCAAGTTTCCGGTTCAAACATGGGGACTTCCTCAATTGCCCCCTCCTCCTGCTCTTCTTCAAAATACAACTTCAATCTATGACCATTAACAATGAAAGACCCATTTCCATCCCTTTTAAACAATTCAACATAACCGGATGGATACACATGCTTGATTACAAAAGGTCCAATCCATCTAGAAGTTAACTTAGGTTGTTTGATTTTAAACTTTGACAAGAATAACAACACCTTAGCTCCAACCTTAAACTCCTTCCGACGGATCCTTTTGTCATGATAAATTTTGGTCTTTTCCTTATAAAGCCTAGAATTTTCGTATGCTCCCAACCGAAGCTCATCGAGCTCATGGAGCTGCAACATTCTAAGTTCACCGGCTTCCATCATGTCTAGGTTCAAATTCCTTAACGCCCAATACGCCTTATGTTCTAATTCAACCGGTAAATGACAAGTCTTACCATAGAGCAAACGGTATGGCGTAGTGCCAATCGGTGTCTTAAAGGCGGTCCTAAACGCCCACAAGGCATCATCTAGCTTCTTAGACCAAATCTTGGGTTTATCCCCGACTGTTTTTTCCAAAATCCTTTTTAAAGCCCTGTTGGTGTTTTCCACTTGACCACTGGTCTGTGGATGATAGGAAGTAGAGAAGTAATGGCAAACACCATATCTTTTTAGAACATTAGCCAATTGATGATTTGCAAAATGTGTACCTCGGTCACTAATCAGAGCTCTAGGACAACCAAAACGACAAAACAACTGTTTCAGAAAATCAATGACTACCCGAGCATCATTCGTGGGTAAAGCCTTGGCTTCGGCCCATTTTGACACGTAGTCAACAGCAACTAAAATATACTGAAACTTATTGGACGGTGGGAATGGTCCCATGAAATCTATACCCCAAATGTCAAACACTTCACATACCTGAATTCCTTGTTGAGGCATTTCATCCCGTCTAGTGATGTTCCCTTGTCGTTGGCAAATGTCACAAGTTTCTACCAAAGTTCGGGCCTCCTGAAAGATCGTAGGCCAATAGAAACCTGCATCATACACTTTCTTACCAGTAACTTGAGGACCATAGTGACCTCCAGTTGGACCATAATGACAAGCATCCAAAATCTCCCTGGTTTCAGCTTCAGCTACACATCTCCTTACCATGCCATCTGCACAAATACGAAATAAATAAGGTGACTCCCAAAAGTAGTGCCTAGCATCAGTCTTAAGCTTCTTTTTCTGCTGAGATGTAAAATCATCAGGTATTTCTCCTGCAACCAAAAAGTTAGCTATATCTGCAAACCAAGGACCATCATTAGTATTATAAATAACATTCAAAGACTCATCGGGGAAATTATCATCGATATCCCCTCCACGAAGTTCCTCACGGTGAGGATCTTCCAAACGACTCAAATGGTCGGCAGCTAAATTCTCAGCCCCTTTCTTATCCTTAATCTCTATATCAAACTCTTGCAATAACAAAATCCAACGGATAAGCCTAGGTTTAGCATCCTGTTTCGAGAACAGGTACTTAAGGGCTGAATGGTCAGTGAATACAACAGTCTTACTTAACACCAAATACGATCTAAACTTATCAAATGCGAAAACAACAGCAAGCAGCTCCTTCTCTGTTGTGGTGTAGTTTTGCTGGGCGGGGTTCAAGGTTTTACTAGCAAAGTAAATAGGCTTGAAATGCTTATCAATCCTTTGCCCAAGCACTGCTCCAACGGCATAGTCACTCGCATCGCACATCAACTCAAATGGCAAATTCCAGTCCGGTCCAACCATGATAGGAGAATTAGTCAATTTCTCCTTTAACACCTGAAAGGCACTCAAACAAGCATCATTAAACACAAAAGGGACGTCCTTCTCCAACAAGTGGGTCATAGGACGAGTAATCTTGGAGAAATCTTTAATAAACCTACGATAAAATCCAGCATGCCCAAGAAAACTTCTTACCCCTTTCACATTGGAAGGCGGGGGTAGTTTGGCTATAACATCAATTTTAGCCCTATCAACTTCTATTCCGGCCTTAGAGACTTTATGACCTAACACAATACCCTCGGTCACCATGAAGTGACACTTTTCCCAATTCAAAACAAGGTGTGCCCTCTCACACCGTGTTAACATCTTATCCAAATTATGCAAGCAAGTACGAAAAGAATCCCCAAAAACCGAGAAATCATCCATGAAAACCTCCATTGAGGTCTCAAGCATGTCCTGGAAAATAGCAATCATGCACCTTTGGAAGGTGCCTGGGGCATTACACAAACCAAAAGGCATTCGCCGGTAGGCAAAAGTACCAAATGGACAAGTGAAAGTAGTCTTTTCTTGGTCTTTGGGATCTATGGGTATTTGAAAGTACCCTGAAAATCCATCCAAGAAACAAAAGTATTCATTACCTGCAAGTCTTTCCAACATTTGATCAATAAAAGGAAGGGGAAAGTGATCCTTACGGGTGGCATCATTAAGCTTACGGTAGTCAATACAAACCCGCCAACCCGTTACAGTCCTAGTAGCCAAGAGTTCCTTATTTTCATTTTCAATTACTGTCATGCCCCCCTTTTTGGGCACACAGTGGACAGGACTTACCCAAGGACTATCAGCAATAGGGAAAATGATCCCTGCATCTAACAACTTAATTACTTCTTTCTTAACTACCTCTTTCATGTTTGGATTAAGCCTCCTTTGTCTCTGGACAACGGGCTTAACATCATCAACAAAATCAATCTTATGTTGGCAAAAGTTAGGACTAATACCTGGAATATCGGAAGTTTTCCAAGCAAAAGCCCGCTTATGGGCTTTAAGCACAGCCAGAAGAAGACCTTTCTCGTCACTCGAGAGTGAGGACGAGATAACCACTGGTAAAGATGATTTACCTGCCAAGTAAGCATACTCCAAATGGGCAGGCAATGGCTTAAGCTCCAGATCTGTAGGTGGTACATCAACTGAATTAGGCACCCTTGAGCTTCCATCAGCAACAACCTTCTCAAAGCTCTCATCCTCTGGAGGTGTCTCATCCAAGCTGAGTGCCATAACCTCTGCAAACAAATCATCATCAGAAATATCACCTGAACCTAAATCGACAATCTCTCCATTTCCTAAATCTGTCTCCATCAATTCCTGAAATTCTCGATCCAAAGCATCATCAATAACATCTATCCTGAAACAAGACTCATCAGTAGAATAAGAATGCTTAATAGACCTTTCAACATTGAAGACAATTCTATCTGTACCCACACCAAAGAAATTTCCTTATCTTTCACACGGATGATAGCATCCGCGGTATTAAGGAATGGTCTACCAAGTATTAGGGGTACCTTCGTATCTTCCTCCATTTCGAGGATAACGAAGTCAACTAAGAACACAATATGGCCTACCTGGACAGTCATATTTTCAGCAATCCCAATGGGATACTGAAAAGAATGGTCAGCTAATCTAATACTCATCCGGGTAGGTCTCAAAACTCCCAAAGCCAACCTTTTCCAAACCGAGTAAGGCATCAAATTTATGCTAGCGCCTAAATCAGCCAGAGCCTTACAAGTAATAGCACGAATAGAACAAGTTATAAGGAAACTCCCTGGATCTTCAAGCTTAGGTGGAATGTGGTTCTGCAAGATAGCAGAACACTCAACATTAAGGTAAGTAGCATTCACCTCATCCATCTTTCCTTTATCAGTCACGAGTTCCTTAATGAACTTGGCATAGTTGGGCATTCCCTGTATCAAATCAACTAAAGGAACATTAATGTGAACATCTTTAATCATATTAACAAACTTATCATATTGTTCCTTCAACTTTGCCTTTCTGAATCGCTGTGGAAATGGAACCTTTGGCTTATATGGCTTAACTTCAGGTACCACAGCCGGATTCGGAGGTGTAACCGGAATCTTCACGGTTGGACCATCCTCCATCTCAATCTCCTCATCCACTTCAACTTCATCATTTCCTGAATCCTGCACATCTGAAACAACAACATTAGGTATAAGAGGAGGGTCATAAGATTTACCTGTTCGAGTAGTGATAGCTTTTGCTTCCTCATTGCGGACATTAGGCTGATTATCCTTTCTCCATGATCCTTGACCGTCTGCTCCTTTATTACTCGACTGATTCTTTCCTTGACTAAACTGAGGTCTAGGATTCTGCTGAGTATCGCTAGGTAAAGTACCCGGCGATCTAGAAAGAGCTGCCATCCTACTCTCGAGATCCTTAAAGTTAACACATTGGTTTTTCATGTTGATCTCTACTTTTCCATCAATTCTATCCAACCTCTCACTCAATGCCTTAGTGTCCTCTCTGATCATCTGAATATTAGTGTTGGTCTCTCGCTGATTACCAACCAACTGCTTCATCATTTCTCTCAACTCGGCATTAGGATCATCAATAGAGGAAGAAGAAGCTGATCCTTGGCCTTGCTGAGTCTCCTGTTGTGGCTGATTTTGATAGTTGTTCCTTTGCCACCTGTTACCTGAAAAACGAGAACTATTAGCCTGAAAGGAAGAGTTATAGGAAGGATTACCTGAAGACCGGTTTTGGAAACCGGTGTTGCGCTGGAAACTCCCTTGTTGTTGATTCTGAATGTAGTTGACATCTTCTGGCCCCCGGTTGGGACAATCTCAGAATAATGCATGTCACCACAATGATCACAACCATCAGCAACAACCTTAACATCCTTTTCAAGAGCTCCAAACCTAGCCTCTTGAGATGCAAATCCCTTATCCATGCGCGAAGCTAGCGCCTGAATCTCTCCAACAATCCCAGAATCATCTCTAGTCTCAGCTTTTGCAACTCTACCTTCCTTAGTTCCTTTCTTCATTCTCTTCTCATTCTTTAAGAACCTTTCATCATCCATAGTTGCATTATCCTTCACCATTTGTTCTAAAATCTCATATCCTTCATTCGGTGTAATCTTGGTGAAACTTCCCCCGAAGGCATAACCCAACTCTCTTTTAGATTTCTTATCCAAGCCATCAAAGAACAACTCAACATACTTTTCCTTAGTCAAATCATGGCCTGGACAGTTCCTTAGCATATCCTTGAAACGGATCCATGCGTCTACAATATCCTCATCAACATCTTGCTCAAAGGACCTAATCAAATTCTCCAACTTCCTTTGAGTTCTAAGTGAATAAACTCATCTATAAAAGCCTGCTTCAGTTGGTCCCATGTAGTAATGGAATTTTCGGGAAGATCATTGAACCAATCTTCAGCATCTCCGGTGATTGAAATGGGGAATGTCTCAAGTTTCACGGCATTCATTTGATTTTGACCATATTGATAAAGCCGTGCCAACTTCTCGAACCTCTCCAAATGCTTGTACGGATCCCATTTCCTTTTCCCATCAAACTGTTGCTCCTCGATGCTTTTGAGATGATTTGGTTTCAAGTTAAAAGTATGATCAATACCCGGTGGTCTAATGGCGGAACCTCGAGCCATAGGAATAGTGCGGGCCCTATCACCATAAGGAATATCATCTGGATTTCTTGGTTGTTCGTCTCCCATCTCCTCTTTCTCAACTTCTGAAAATAATTCTTCTAAATAAAAACCTTCTTCGTCTGAATCCGGAGTGGGTTGAGTTACAGGTGAGAGCGGTGTTGGTGCTGTGAAGTTAATCTTGCGTCTCGGTGGAGTTCTCAAAGGACTGAACAGAGGTCTACCCGAAGAACGCAAGATCATTAACTAAGAATAAGCCTGCAAACACAACTAACACACACGTAAAATGCACCTGTGATAAACAAGAAAAGAAAAGAAACTATTAAAGCAAATAACTTCCTCACGTGTGAGGAAGGATCAAACCACTAAATTAACAACTAAAACGGCACACAATCCCCGGCAGCGGCGCCAAAAACTTGATGTGCTAAATCGAGTTTAAAATTTATAAACAAGTAATACCAAATGAACGACTACTACACACTTATGGGCAGTGGACCCATTCGTTTGCAATATAGTTAAAAGGCAAGACTGTGTTCGTTCTCGGGGATTGGATCGAGCTAGTTGTTTAGTAAAATGGTTTGGAAAACGGGTGTTGCTTCGAAAATCCTTTTTGACAATAAAATGAGAATAAATTTGAGAGAACAAATTGCATAAAAGTAAAGAAAGATTTCAAACAATATAGATAAAAGTCATCCACCTTGAATTCACTCGACTTCAAATGTGATTGCGTATAGCTAAGACCAAATTCATTTGAGTTTAAAGACAGCCGTGAAAAGAATAATGTGCTCACGTGGTACCACCAACCGTGAACAAATCACCACTTCACCTAATTTACTAGTTAAATTACCCAAGCCGGTACCACCAAAGCTTTAGACAACTTTTCCAATAATCAGTTTAATTGACTATCAAATTACCAATTATTCCTATATAAAAATAACGTGGTACCACCAACCGTTATAAATTACGTTGACAAAATTACTCTTTTTATTAAAATAATATTCACTATCATACCATGAACTAGTGATAATTGCTTATAGACAAACAACCATTTCAAAATCACACATACATTCAACTGGTACCACCAACGAAGAATTTATATGCAACCAATATTATAATAATCATTAAAAAGAATTAAATCATCAAGATCACAGAACAACGATAATTAAATAAATTCATTGAATTAAAAGATATTGCAATCACATCATTCGTCTCGTTTCAACAAGGTGGATGATAAACAATTTAGCCACTCATGATTAAATAACAATAGTAATCAAAATAAGAAAAGAACATATTGTACCAATCGTTTGAGAAAATAGAAAATTGCAAGACAGTAAGTAGATACGATCTAGATGGGTGGTCGTGAATCTTCAGTGGATCCGCCTAAGAAAGACTTGCTTGGAAACCTGATAAAACCCCTTGTAGAGCAGCTCCTAGAAAGAATGTTTGATAAGTTGGGAATTAGGCTTATGGTTTATATTTATACTCCTCCAAAAATCTGATGCAAAACCGACCTAAACCCTTCAGCTCCGTGCACCCACTGCGGCGCAGTGAGGTTGTGCCTTCCCTCACTGCGGCGCAGTGAGGTGTTGTTGACTTTGACCTTCAAGGGACTGCGGCGCAGTGGCTAAGCCAACCACCACTGCGGCGCAGTTCATTTCCACGTCTTCCTTTTTCCTTATGTGACTGCGGCGCAGTCATCTCCTTGCATTCCCCACTGCGGCGCAGTGGGGTGAATTCAATTAATGTCCGTGGATAATGGCTGCGGCGCAGTGGGCTTGGTGCATCCCCACTGCGGCGCAGTCATGTGCCTGTGAACAACAATTCTTCTTTACAATCTTGAACTTGCTTAAACTCGCCGTCTCTTCCTCTTAAACCAACTCTCGATTATCATAAATCACTTCTTGACCAAAGATCATCCGAAAATGTGCCAAATGAACGCGAACCTGTTCAGAGCCTGAAAACACTAACAAACACCATAAACGCGCCAAATGCACATAAAATCTACTTAAAACATATAAATAAATGGTCAATAACGATGTGGGTAATGGGTATAAATTAGTCACATCACTCAGATTATCCTGAAGGCACATTAATATATATAAATATATATATTAGTTAATTTATATCTAAAGGTTTGTTTAAGCTTCGTTGCCTTCACACCCTTACCTTTCCTTTATGCCTCGCTAAGGGTGGGTCCCACTCCCAGCTTTGCTAGAGTCGAAGTGTACCCTTGACACTCCTAAGCCTAGAACAGATCCTTATCTTTCTCTTCCTAAGCCTCGATGGCTTTTCTCTTGTCTAGCCTTTCCTTTACTTTCTTTTATGTGCACCGATTTATATTATATATATGTATATAATAGGAAGCATTCCTTGGCCATTCCCAGATCTAGAGTCTCAATTCTCTTTCTATTTCGCTTGTCATACGCATGTATTTATCTAGGGTTTACCATACCTCATTAGTTTGATATATAATATAGTTACAATTCCTAAAATCCTAAAATTTGCTAGATTTCAAGTCTTATGTAAACGTATTCCGGACGATATGTATATCACACGAAAATATATTAAACTCACTAAATATAAATATAAAGGATATTACACTCCCTATTTGAATATATTTTGTGCTTATACTCTTATATGATTAGATTTGGTTTGGTGATCGCGTTTTGCTGGTGGCTATTGCATTTTCGAATTCGTTGTGATCGGCGATAAGGTACGGATATTCTAGGTGGTATTAGGATCCTTCCGGTAAAATCTTTCCTCTCAAAACTTCATTTAAAATTTTGTGGAATTTGTATGGATTCGATATATTATTTGAAAAATTATTTGTTTGTTAGCCTTTAAATATATTTGTTGATTCGAAAATTATAATATTTTTGATATATATTAAGTGTGTCAAAACTGTCTCTTGAAACCCAATTTGATAATAGTCCCGAAAGAGTTGCGTTTGGGTGTTACATTTGATGCGGTGATTCGTACAACTGTTCCCCAATTCGTACACTCATATATGTCCCTCGAGTATTGGCTCCGAAAAATTAATACAGTCGCATATTATGAGTCATGATGGCTCCATTATATATTTGTGAGAATTGGGTGGACGGAGATGTGATATTAAGTCTATATTTAAATGCCTTAAAATATCTTATTATTTTTGTTACTCTAATTGTCCAAAAATTTATTTTTGTCTCTTAAAAAACTCATTCGATATATCTATATATATAAGTTGCGATTCCTTGGCCATTCCCAGATCTAGAGTCTCAATTCTCTTTCTATTTCGCTTGTCATACACATATATTTATCTAGGGTTTACCATACCTCATTAGTTTGATATATAATATAGTTACAATTCCTAAAATCCTAAAATTTGCTAGATTTCAAGTCTTATGTAAACGTATGCTGGACGATATGTATATCACACGAAAATATATTAAACTCACTAAATATAAATATAAAGGATATTACACTCCCTATTTGAATATATTTTGTGCTTATACTCTTATATGATTAGATTTGGTTTGGTGATCGCGTTTTGCTGGTGGCTATTGCATTTTCGAATTCGTTGTGATCGGCGATAAGGTACGGATATTCTAGGCGGTATTAGGATCCTTCCGGTAAAATCTTTCCTCTCAAAACTTCATTTAAAATTTTGTGGAATTTGTATGGATTTGATATATTATTTGAAAAATTATTTGTTTGTTAGCCTTTAAATATATTTGTTGATTTGAAAATTATAATATTTTTGATATATATTAAGTGTGTCAAAACTGTCTCTTGAAACCCAATTTGATAATAGTCCCGAAAGAGTTGCGTTTGGGTGTTACATTTGATGCGGTGATTCGTACAACTGTTCCCCAATTCGTACACTCATATATGTCCCTCGAGTATTGGCTCCGAAAAATTAATACAGTCGCATATTATGAGTCATGATGGCTCCATTATATATTTGTGAGAATTGGGTGGACGGAGATGTGATATTAAGTCTATATTTAAATGCCTTAAAATATCTTATTATTTTTGTTACTCTAATTGTCCAAAAATTTATTTTTGTCTCTTAAAAAACTCATTCGATATATCTATATATATAAGTTGGTCAAAACGGTTTCTTAAGATATGCATGTAAGAGTAACCTATCCATGGAGGTCCCATGGGCGCGTTATTGTGACATCGATGACGTGGCACCAGTTGTAGCGGTATATTTGATTTGATCTACGGCGTCTCCTTTTGATAACCCGGTAGTGGTTCGAGCTCATTATATTATATTTTGATAGGAGGCGTATGGATCGGTCCTAGGTATATTTTGTTTGACGGTGGGCGCTTATCGTAGTGTCATACGAGGCGTTTCGCACCATAAATGAATGATTAGTGGAGTAGCTACCCTATGATTTCATTCGGCCTTGATAAGTTATTTGTTTGACTCTTAGATGCATTATTTTATGAAACTTGGTTTATATTTGATATATATATTTGATGTATAATATATTATGGAATTATAAATATTTGTACTTTGATTTGAAATAAGGTTGTTTTAAAAATAAATTTGTTTTTGTGACACTCCAAGAATTTTAAGGTAATAAATTAACCCCTTTTGTAGTTTTGACATTAAAATAAGTTCCTAGTATTTTATTTTTGGTTATGGGGTTAATTTAGTTGGAACTTTGGCGGATAGCGGGTAAAATTACCCACAAAAATTAAAAGGGGCGTGGCATCTCAGGAGAGTGCCAGTTACCCTTCCCTCCCTTATTCATCTTTCCACTACTTCTTCTCCATTCTTATTTTGTGTCTCAGATAATCTGTAACATCCCAATCTTTTTATTTAACGGTTGACTAGAGTCGTTAAGTCAACATAATGTGCCGTTAAGTCTTTGATAGATTTTATGCTTATATGTAGTTAATGTGTTATGCGTGTGGGACTTGAATGTCTTATTGATTGATGTAGTAATGTGGTTAAGATGTAGTTAAATGCCTTTTGAGGTGTTCAAAGTGTTTAATGAGTTGTATATAGTCCATAGAGGTGTTTTGGGCAAGAAATATGACTTTATGAAGCTTAGGGACCAATTTTGACATGGTGTGAAAGTCAAAACGGGTTTAGGGTCTTGGAGGGAGTCATTAGTTCATCATTTGCAGAAATATTACTTTTCTCTCAAGCCCTAGCCACCCCTTTGATCCCCTATCAAAATTCTAAGCCGAAAATCCTTCAAACGTGTGATTTAGGAGTGATTGATCGAGTATTTTGCATCCCCATTGTGATTGTTGATGCATGTTGATGTGACAACAGCAACTTAGATTTGATTAGTCTTATTTATATATGTGTAATTGATAGATTATGGACTTAGTGTTTTAGTAATGATCGATTACATGTTTTGGTGTTATATATATGTGTTTATATATGATGTTTGTTATGTATGTTATACAAGTACAAACATAATATATGTTAGGTTTCTTGTATCATTGTGACAGAATCGGGGCTGGTGCGCAACATGTAGCTGCGGCGCAACTGGTTTCCAGAAAGTTAAGTTGCGGCGCAACATGTGGGTTGCGGCGCAACTGAGGACTGGTGTTGCGGCGCAACATGTAGGTTGCGGCGCAACTGTAATACAGAAAGATAAGTTGCGGCGCAACGTGGTATGTTGCGGCGCAACAGTGTCAGTTTTGAAATGAGTTTAACTTTTGAACCTCCAATGCGTAGTCGTTGTCGTGGGTCTTGTTTGTAGGTGTTGAGGTCTAAGATATGACTTTAATAACGTGAGTATTAGCGTGTCTAATGGTCGTTTACTAAATATAGGTAGACGAGACTAGTTGCTTGCACGATAACGTAGTTGCCTATTGTCGTGCGCTTCTTTGAGGTAAGATACACTACTTTTGACACACTGAGGGTTCAACAAACGATGGTTTCATAATTATAACTTCCCAATTGGTAACGTATGTTGTTTATGGGTATATGGGTTAGGAGGTAATATGGGTTATGTAGTTGACCTTTGAGACCTGAAATGCAGTCTGTTGAGTCATGGATTCGCTGAAGATTACTTGCTGAGTCAAGTAGTCGCTGACAGCCTCAGCGAGAGGTTTCATCAGCGAGCCTTCAGCGATCACTATTATCTTCAAGTTAAAGGATAAGTTCAATGACTCACCGCCATGTGTTGTAAGTCAAATATGGGCGGGAAAATGAAGATAAGAAGACTGGTCCCCAAGGACACGCGTTGGAAGATCAGATTGAAGACAAGTGACCTTGTACCGTTTTGGTACTAAGTAGTTTCTCTTTCATGCCGTTTTGGGAAACAAACAAGATGAAGAAAAGAGAACTCTGCAGACCAGTCTTACACACCAATAGATAGTTGACAACCTTCATGTGTCAACATCTATTGGGCTGTCATGTGATGTCTCTTCTCTTCTATATAATACATCACTTGACCTAGCCGCAATTCTGTTGGTTCATTCTACAATAGTCACTTAGTGTGTTTTTCTCTCATTGTAGAATTGTATCATTGTTAAGTTTTTCGTGTGTGCAAAAACTTAACAATATTTCCTTTTTTCTTTCTTTGAAAACCAACCATGTATTCACCGTTTAATTAATACTACTTATGATTAAGCGTGTTTACTTTCTTATCTTTCTTTATTAGTGTAATTTACATTAGTTGTTAAATTACATAATCGTTGCAAACTTGGGACTTTCAGTTGGTATCAGAGCGGTTATTCGACACACCGAATCTGATCTGAGTAAAAGTTTGCAAGATTATCTTTCTTTCTTTCTGTACTTTAATTTTCTGCATCAAAAATCTTTTCTTTAAACTTCTGTTTATCTTTCCTTTCCTTTTATTATGTCTTCTGTTCCTTCTCTGGTAAATACCAGAGATTTTGGGTATGTCTCCATCCCACCAAGATTCGATTCACATGATTTCGGATCTTGGAAGGAGAGAATGCTCCTACACATCGTAGGAGTTGAACCCTACCTTATGACCATCCTAACCAGAGGGCCATATGTACCGGTTCTGGTTACCAGGACACCAGGAGCCACTACTGATGCTCCTGAAGTTGTCACTGAGCTCATAAAACCAGAAGTACAATGGACAGATGACGAGCGTAGGCTTGTCAATCTGGATGCTCGGTTGAGGAATCTTATCATTACTACCCTTCCTGATGACATAATGAAGTCTGTCATCAAACTTTCTTCTTCCAAATTGGTATGGGATCATCTGTGTATCAGATTCGATGGTACGGCAGATGTTCTTGCTACCAAGAAAATAGATCTCAAACGTGCCTATGAAGGATTCTTCTCTCTTCCAAATGAGAGTCTGGATG
The DNA here is from genome assembly GCA_034093135.1 of Erigeron breviscapus. Classification (NCBI taxonomy): domain Eukaryota; kingdom Viridiplantae; phylum Streptophyta; class Magnoliopsida; order Asterales; family Asteraceae; genus Erigeron; species Erigeron breviscapus. The sequence goes on along the minus strand of CM067170.1, from coordinate 5,595,161 downwards.
GCACGTATAATCGGTTCAAGTGCCTGTTGAATGATATGACTGTTGGAATTCGTCTGCCCAAGACACATATTAAATTGACGTGGCTAGTACGTGATGATCCAAGTCGGGTCATACCCAATAACAAGCTAGACAAACACTTGTGGTATTTATTTATATGATTTGATCTTTAAATAAATATCAATACTTGAAACATTTAGAAAGTGGGTTTCTAAATAATTGCACTTGAGATATGTAAATAAATTATATGGATGATTTATTTTGAGAGAAATGTGAATATGTTTATTTGGCAAAATAAGCACTTATATGTGTTGTGTATAATATGTAATATGTTACATAAGATATGTAACAAGTTATGTTGCATTTTATCTATAAAATGTACAAGTTATGGTTTTATAAAATTTGCAACAAAATCTTTGGAACAACCTCATGTGAGGCCGCCCCCCCCCCCCATGTGCCTTTGAGTGTATTTTGATATACTTGCAACACATGGACTTGTTTTAAAGCATACACTTAACACACATAGTTTGTATCAATTTCTCTCATGCATTTGTAAGACAAAACTCTCTTTTCTCTCAAGTAGTCTTCTTTTTCTTTTTCCTCTTGCAATTTTCGGCCATAAGGGAAAGAAGAGGGTGAGACTTTTCAAGTTAAATCCTAGCACATATTTGGGTGTTTGTTGGAAGCTTGGGGTATACAAGCTTGAGGTTCTTCTAGTTTGAAGACTTGCCATTTGAAGACATTATATTCTTCATTTCTACCTCTTTACTAGCTTGGAAGAAGGTAGTATTCTAAACACCCTATGGTTGTGGTTGTTTTGATTGCATATTATTCATATACATGGATCCTTATTGTTTGGGTTTTTCTTTAATAAGTTAAAATTTGGTTTTTAACCACATATAACACATTGAAATGGTTCAATATTCCGCTGCGTTTTTGATATTATAATGATAATATGACTTTGATAAAACCCAACAAGACCCAACAATGACTAATGTGGGCATAGAGCATAATACTCTTGAAATATGCTACAAGTTCATTGACATCTTGCCTATCAAATGGCAAGGTTTAAGGCAAATTCTTCGAACCACCAAGCAATTGAAAGAGCATGACTTAGATTCACTCTATGGCACTCTTCAATTTGAAGAGAGAGCCCTCGCTCAAACTCTGAGAGCTGAGGCTGAGTCTAGGAGGCATGCTGGTTCATATGCTTCAACTTCTTCCTCTTCTTTATCTAGTGTCTCAAATGTTCATGACCCTCTTGCCCTGGTCTCTGCTGAGGTCAGTCCTGTTCATCTTGACATGGACATCAGCAATTCTACTCCCTCTAACATCCAAGATCTTGTCAATGACCTCGATTTCGAGGAGAGACAAGAGATGTTCTCGGACTTCATGAACTTTGCTCTCATCGCTGGTAAACGTTACTCAAAAAATGGAATGGTCGTAAGTCGACTAATTTCCAAAAACCAGTGATAGACAAGTCTCAGGAAGAATGTTGGAGGTGTGGTCGAAAAGGCCACTATCAAAAGGATTGCAAAGTTTCTATTCCTTCTTTGCAGGTTGCGAAGCCTTCTTCATCATCAGCGAGGCCCTCTTCAGTTAAGCCTGCTGATGAATACAAAAAGAAGTATTATGAGCTTCGTGCCAAGATGGCCGATGTTGAAGAAGCCAAAACTCCTGCCAAAGGTCTTGTTGCTGAAGAACATGACTGGGCTGACTCCGACGTCTCTGACAGCGAGGACTTTGTTGATGCCATCTGCTTTATGGCACTCGCTGATGACCAGGCGCTGACAAAGGACCAAGTGTGCTCCAGTCAGTGGGTCAATACCACAATCAAGAAGGTATGCACTTTTTCCTCTGCCTCTGAAGAGGACAAACCTACTATTCTTGAATCTCTTACTTGTGACATTCAATATGTCGAGTCAATTCGTGCCGACCTTCAGTCCAAACTTAACTCAGTTAGTGCTGAGTTAAGTGATAAAGCTGACAAGCTCAAGGACCTTAGAAACGTCCATATTGAGCTTGAATCTCAAAAGCTCCTCAACCAAAATCTTCTAATCTCTAACGAGGAGCTGAAGAACAAGGTCGCTGACCTTGAGAGAATCGTTACCTCGTGGTCTAAAGCCTCCAAGCTTCATGACCAAATCTTCAGCTTGCAAGTTCCAGCTCAAATAAAAGCCATAATTGGTGGTGACTATGAGACGGCCGCTGTCATTGCAAACATGTTCAGTGACTGTCCTACAGCTGAAGAGATGATTCCTCCTAAATCCCTTGAATCTCGTGAGGAGTTGCTAAAACATTATTTTGTTAAAGGCATGAATGACTATCATTCTGAACTAAATAATGAAGCACCCCCACCCAGCACTACTACATCTTCTTCACAAGCTGAAACTAGTTCAACTCCTAGTTTTGCTAAAACCATTTTTCCAAACCATCCAATTATTGATATGATGCCCCATGAAGGCAGAATTCAATATTCTTCTTCTGAAACATTTGAAGGAAATCCTTCAAGTGATGGTTATAAACCTATTGCTCCTCAGCTCTTGACTGTTCAGTCCACTGCTTTTGAACCTTTCAAAAGGAGCAAAGTCGCTGTTCCATATGACTACAGCACTCCTCAGCGAGCTGTGCCTGTTAGTCAACCCTCTGTGGATTCTGTTCCCTCAGTAGTCGCTGAACGCCCTGCGTCTCAGCCCTCGTCTTCCTCAAATGACTCTTCTGCTGGCAGAAAGGCTGTTATGCATGAGCACTTAATGAATAGGCGAGCTAAGTTTGCTGATGCTCGTTATCAGCAACCTAATTCTGTCTATGTCCCAAAGGGAACTTCTGTCCCTCGCCATCCAAAACCTGTTCAGCAGGTCAGACCTCCTCAGCAAGGAGGTCAGCGAGTTGCTCAGATTCATCATGGTTCTCAGCAACCCCGACCTGTTCAGCAAGTCAGACCTCCTCAGCAAGGAGGTCAGCGAGCTGTTATGAACAATCATGGCCCTTCCTCTTCAAATGCTCAATCTAACAAGCTAGATCAAACTATCTCTTCCTTCTCCAAACATCAAGACAATTTTCACACCACCCTTACAAATGAAATTTCCTCCCTCAAAAATCAAGTCCTCTCTTGTACCCCATCTCAAGTCGCTGTTGACAAGCAGTTGTTGAAAGAATCTGTCAGCAGGACAAAGAAACTTGAACAAGAGGTTGCTGGTCTTAAGGGAATGATGAGTGAAATGCTGGGTCTCTTCAAGAAAAACAATGTGGAAGCAGCAAGTCCCTCAGCTGCTTCCAAGGGGGAGAAAACTGCTAAAGAGTTCCCAGCAAGTCAAACAAATGAAAATGCTCCCCTCGCTGAAAATGAAAACGCTGAGATGGTTGTTGAACCGGCAGCAAGTGTTCAGGGGGAGCAAGCTGATAAGGTTAGTGAATCGGCAGCTAATGTTGAGGGGGAGCAAGTCAAAGAAGCTGAGAAGGTTGTTGCTGAGAATGTACCAGCAAGACCTATCAATGTTTCTATTTTCAAACCAACTGCTGAGTTTCATGCTGCTCTGGAAAAGAGATACGCTGATAAGGGTAAAGCAGCATTGATTACTCCAAGCAAACCACCAAAAGTTCCCACTTCAGCAAGGGAACAACAAGAAAAACTTATGATTGGAGCCTTTCCAAAATCCACAACTGCTACTGCTGAGCAGTCTCCTGAAGAAGTTGTTCGTCAACATGAAAGGCTAAGCAAGAAGAAAGAAGAGGAGCTGTCTCAGAAATTCATAAGTGAGCAGATCGTTAATGAAGAATTAAAAGATGCTGACGATGAAACGAAAAGATTGGCTCAGCAATCTGGTGGTTTGGCAGCATTAAGGAAAAATGAAGAACAATTCTTTGCCAAGCGTATTAAGACTTTTGATGAAGGACAGGCG
>CM067170.1:5531731-5590262 GCA_034093135.1 Erigeron breviscapus | reverse complement strand
GGTCTCTTTCCTTATTCTCTCCCCACATAATAAATTGATTAGAGACTTGCTTCTGCAAAGTCTCTAATTTCTTGCTATCAGCATTTGGATCATGAAGTGGGTAGCCTTGTTCATCAATGTTTTCACCAACAACCAAACCAGAACCCTTAGCATTTTTCTTTGTTGGTTCTGCCACCACTTGGGCCTTTCCCTTATCTTTCTTTCCAGCTTCAGATTCAGGTTTCTGAACTTGTTCCCCCTGAACTGAGGTGCTACCAGATTGTACCTCAGTTTGCTTCTTAGTTGCTTCGATCATTTCTTGAGTACTAGCCAGCAAACCAATAGGCACACCACTTCCCCCTTTGGGAATCTCTAAAGGCATCTTAGCATAAAGGTCAATTGAAGTTTTAATTGCCTTTAGTGGTTCCCAACTTTGTTGTTCTAGGCATTCACAAATACCCTTTGTCATTGTAGCAAACTGAGCCCTTAATCTGAATGAAGAATTAAGGTTCAGTGCTTCTTGATCTTTTAAGTCTTTCAACATCCTTCTATCTTCTTAAGTGAAAGAAGTAGGGGGAGGAGGAGCAATATCAGTTTCTTTCTTCAGAAGAGTTAGAATTTCATCTAACTGGTTGGATTGATTCTGAACTGAACCTTCAAGCTTGGACACTGAATCTTTTACTTCATTTATAGCCTTGTCCACTTTGTCATTTGTGTCTTTGGTCAGTTCAGCAATCATCATTCTAACTTCCATACAAACCTTCTCAGAAATAGATTCTGAAATCTGAGCAGTTAAGTTCTGAGTTAGCTCAGACTTCAGATTCTCCAAAATACCAACACTTATAGAAGCCCCAAGTTCTTTTTCATTTACACTTGGCTTCTGAACCAACTCATGAACTTCACTTCCAATAGCCATAAACTCTTGCTTCAACAGCTCAACACTAGATGTCAAGTTGGCAACAACCGAAGCTTGCACATCTCTCTTTGTTAGTTTGAAGGCTTCTCTGATTGCAGAGCTCACCTTATTGCAAGTCATCACCAACTCATTCAGCTTCCCAACTACTAGTTCTTCATTTCCAGCAACTTTGGTTAACTCAGTTCCAAGAAACATCTGAGCACCTTTCATTTCAGCAACTGAACTAGTATTGGCAGTTAGAGACTTGGTTAAATCCTCCACCCTAAGAATAAGGCTTTGGACTTCGGTTTGGGTTTTCTCTAACTGTGCTTCTACATTTAAAGGAGGTGGGGGTTGTGCAGAAGCAGGAGCAACAAATGGCAATTTACCAAGCCCTTTAAGTACATTATTGAGTTGTGTATCAGTTGGACTCTCAGATTCTGTTTCAGAATCCAAGTCCTTCTCTATTGGGGCATCATAATTGATAGGCGGTGGGATGTTGTGAATTTGGGGGTGAAGAAATTGAAGTGAAGGAGTAAATGAAGGATCGGTGACATAAGCAGGAGTAGTGCCTGGTGGAAAAATTGGATTTTGATGAGATGGTGGTGGTGGAACATAAGGCTCATTGTCTTGTTCTTGTTGGATTTCTGGGAGAAGAGGAGGGGCGTTTGCGAGGATGGTGGCTGGCTCAGAATCAGATTGATTCGCCTCCAATAATCCCTCGTCAAACTCAAAGTCAGCAAGAGAATCAAGATTCTCTTGAGGTAGCTCATCGTCATCCCAGAAAGCATTCACTTTTGCAATCTGGTCAGATATGCCCTGGTTTGGGTCACTAGTACCCTCACCAGATTCTGGTTCAACAGCTGCAGAAGCAGTTGTATCATCACCAGTTTTAACGATTGGCTCAACCGTAGTATCATCGCCAGGGACAATAGATATAGGAGCTGGACTTTTGATAATGTTCAGCAACTTATCTCTAGGTCGACTAACGGGTCCTACATTCTTTTGTAGCCCACTTAGTGACCTTTCTGAACCAGCTAGTGTGGCTGAGACAGTTTTATTGAATACCTGAAGCATTGCAGAGGAGAGTTCAGGCTCATTTTTAGCAGTAGATGCCTTTGAGAAATCTCTGCCATATTCAGGTACAGAAGCTTCAGGTCCAGCTTCATTATAAGCTTCTCCAAGTATATCCATAAAACATAAGCTTAAAAATCTTGGAAAGGCGATATGCAGGCTTCTTTTTCCTTTTAATTTTGTAATGAGCTGAGAGAAAAGAATCTCAGCAAAGTCTGCCTGTATCCCATTCCAAATATAATACCCCATCTCAACTTGGGGTAGTGAAAGTTGGTCCAACCCTCCATGGTTGCCACCAAGACTTTCCACAATCTGGGTCCAGAAGAACCTCCAGCAATTGCCAAATCCAGACATAAAGATGTGTCCGGAGGTCTTCAGATTACCATCAGCATCCTCCATATCGCCATGACCGGTGGCGACTAGAACCTCCCTGAAATTGACTCCTTTGAGTCTTTTAGCAAACACCTGGGAAGGTTCGAGGTAGTTCAGATGAAGGGAATTTCTGAACCCCTCAAGAGTGATAACACACTGCTTGGTGCCCTCATTGAGAGTGAAGGAGATGGATTGTTCATCTTTACTCACCACAGCAGTGTACCAGAATTCAAGCAGGTATCGATGATACAATGCCTGAGGATTAGCAGTCAACGCATAATGGAATGGGGATTGCTCCCAGAAATTATTGATTTTTCCCATTAGCGTTTTGGATTTCACATTTAGTTGAGCCAAGAAATTGCTCATATTAAAACGAATTTGAGAAGGTGTGAAATTCTTTGGCCATGTGGCAGATGTTTTCACATCACTCGATGGAGTATATTTGAAATTGATGAGCGATTTAGATTGTGAAGAAGATGATGATTTAGACATTTTAAGAATCGAAAGATGAAAGTGAAAGGAATATGAGGAGTTAAGGATTTGTGAGTGAAAAAGAGAGATTGATGATTGGAAAGTAAATGAAAAACGAAGTAAATGAAAGAATGAAAAAGGAATTTGAATTTAAGATGGAATATAAAATGATTTTCCAATTAAAAACAATTTCTGGGGTCAAGTCCGCATTTAATGCAGAGACGTTTGTGTGACCCCACCCTGCAACACTTTTTCAGAAAAAGTACTCATTACTTCCTTTTTTACGGCGCAACTTGTGTGACACATAAGCATGACCAACGTAAGTTGAAAACATAGTATGCAGTAGGTCACGTGTACACACAATTGACCAAGTATCAAAAATATCTTGAAAAGATTGATGTATTTCAGTGATGACTAAACAAATTCTGAGCATGGTCAGTTCCATAAAGATCTGAACCATCTCAGTTAATAAAATTCAACTGAAATATTTTTGATTTTCTGAAGTGCTTCAGTTAAATACATTTTTCTGAGCAAAAAGGTTCCCCCTCAAAAATGAAGGTTTATTTTAACGTTTGAAAAATATTTAACATTCCCCCTGAAGTGATGATCCATGAATTAATAAGTGCCAAGATAGTATCACAAAGGCGTTCGATAGCTAGGCGAGCAAAAATTACATGGATCGCTCAGACTGGTGAACCAGATCAGTGTCACTGAGGCGTTCATAACAAGATTACCAGTCTAAGGATTTAACATGCCCAACTCACTGACTAGATGTTTAAAGGTTTTGACATCTAAAGGTTTTGTAAAAACATCAGCGAGTTGCTTATCAGTGGGAATAAAGTGCAATTCAATATCTCCTTTCAGAATATGATCACGAATGAAATGATACCTGAGGTCGATGTGCTTGGTTTTCGAGTGCATCACAGGATTGTGAGATATGGCAATGTCACTAGTGTTATCACAAAAGATTGGAGTCTTTGTGTAAGTAACACCATAATCAGTCAGCTGGTTTTTCATCCATAGAATCTGAGCACAACAACTTGCTGCAGAAATATACTCAGCTTCTGCAGTGGATAGTGATACTGCAGTCTGCTTCTTACTGGTCCAGCTTACTAATTTGCCACCAAGGAAATGACACCCACCAGTGGTACTTTTCCTGTCTATCTTGCAACCTGCATGATCAGAATCTGAATAACCCATTAGATCTAGACTAGAGCCTTTGGGATACCAAAGACCTAATCTGGGGACACCCTTAAGGTATCTGAAGATCCTTTTAACAGCATTTGCATGTGCTTCTCTGGGATCAGACTGAAATCTAGCACAAAGGCATGTTGCAAACATTATGTTTGGTCTACTTGCAGTTAAATACATCAGTGAACCAACCATACCACGATATTTTGTATGGTCCACTGGTTTTCCATGTGGATCAGAATCCAAAGTTAATGGAGCAGAAATAGGAGTATCTTTTGATGAGACTGAATCAAATTGATATTTCTTTAATAAATCTCTGACATATTTTTCCTGGTTTATGAAAATACCATCTTCAGTTTGTTTTACTTGAAGTCCCAGAAAATATGTCAGTTCACCCATCATACTCATTTCATACTTAGAAGACATGATTTTAGAAAAATTTTCACACATCTTCTCATTTGTAGAACCAAACACAATATCATCAACATAAATTTGTACTAAAAGGATATCACTTTTATCATGCAATATGAACAAAGTCTTATCTATTGCACCACGTTTAAAACCATTTTTAAGAAGATGTTTAGTAAGAGTATCATACCAGGCTCTGGGTGCTTGTCTCAGACCATATAACGCTTTGTTCAGTCTGTACACCCAATGTGGTTTTTTCTTCATTGATGAACCCTGGTGGTTGATACACATAAACGACTTCTTCTAGTTCTCCATTCAGGAATGCACTTTGACATCCATTTGATAGACTTTAAATTGATGATGAGCTACGAAAGCTAAGAATATTCTGATAGCTTCAAGTCTAGCAACTGGTGCAAAAGTTTCATCAAAATCTATTCCCTCTTCTTGTGCATATCCTTTTGCAACAAGTCTTGCTTTGTTTCTTATGATGTGACCATCTTCGTCCATCTTGTTTTTGAAGACCCATCTTGTCCCAATTGGTTCCTTCTTTAGGTTACTAGGACAAGGAACGAGTTCCCATACATCGTTTCTTTTAAACTGGTTGAGCTCATCTTGCATGGCTTCAACCCAGCTTGGGTCTTGCATGGCCTCGTCAATCTTCTTGGGTTCAATTAGAGATAAGAAGCTGACGTTTAAGCATTGATCGCTTGTGGCTCTTCTGGTCTGAACCCCTCTACTGGACTCTCTAATAATTTGCTCGATTGGACGTGCTTTTGTCCATTTAGAGTATTGACCAGGATGAATACTGATATCAGTGCAAGAACTTCTCTGAGTAACTTCAGGAGGAGCGTCAAAAAATACATTTTCAGCTTCTTCTTCTTCCTGCAGATCATGACTTGCATCATGAAATTCTTCAGAATGAGGTTGCTCAGTGGAGCCTGATATCAGAGGAGAAGCAGCATGTACATCTGATCCAATAGTCAGTTCAGAAGGTAGTTTGAAACTGACTGGAGGATAAAATGGAATGTTGCTAGGTTTGTTTAATACTGGTTCTGAACGGAGATGTTCAGAAGCATGTTTAGGTGACTGTTCAGTTTCAGCAATAGGATCAGAATCACCAAAACTTATTGGACTTTCTGAGGGTGGTACAGGAATGGAATTTTTAAAAATTGCAGAATTGGATTCATCAAGGTAACATGAATTGACTCATCAACCTTTTCAAGTCTCTTGTTAAAGACTCTAAAGGCTTTGCGATTTGATGAATATCCTAGGAAGTATCCTTCATCAGCTTTTGCATCAAATTTTCCAAGCTGACTTGAATCATTCAGAATGTATACTGGACACCCAAATACATGGAAGTATCCAATATTAGGCTTTCTATTTCTGAGTACTTCATAGGAGGTCTTCTTGTGTCTTTTGACATAAACAGATCTGTTCTGAGTGTAGCATGCAGTTGCAACAGCTTCAGCCTAGAAATTCTTGGGAAGACCAGATTCATTTAACATACTTCTAGCAGCTTCAATCAGCGTACGATTCTTTCTTTCTACAACACCATTCTGCTCTGGTGTGTGTGCTGAGGAGAAGTTCTGAGATATGCCAGTTTCAGTGCAGAAGGACTCCAGAGTGGCATTTCTGAATTCAGTGCCATTGTCACTTCTGAGCTGACAAACTTTTCGCTTGTGCTTGAGCTCAATTTGTTTGATGAGAGCAATGATTTCAGCAGCAGCTTTACTTTTGGATCTGAGGAAAATCACCCAGCAGTATCTTGAATATTCATCAATGATGACAAGGGTGTACTTCTTTCCTGCTCTGGTCTGAACATTCACTGGTCCAAAAAGGTCCATGTGAAGCATATGAAGAGGTTCAGTTATACTAAAGCTTTGCTTTGTCTTGAATGAAGCTCTTTTCTGCTTACCCATTTCACAACCTGGACATGGCTTGTCTTTATTGAAAGACATAGAGAGTATCCCATCAACAAGTTGTTTTCTAGACAACTTATTGATGTTCTTGAAGTTCAGATGGGATAATCTCTTGTGCCACAGCCAGTTTGTGTCTTCATCTGCCTTTGAATAGAAACATTGTTCAGAGGTAGAAGGATTCATATCAATGACATAAATGTTTCCCTTCCTTGGTGCAATCAGTACCACCTTTCCATCCCTGTTGAATATGGTGCCTTATGAAATATCAAATAAAACCTTGAAGCCATCATCACATAGTTGACTGACACTGATCAGGTTATATTTCAAACCGTTCACATATGCAACACGTGTGAATTTAACTTGACCATTATTCACCACACCATATCCCTCAGTTTTTCCATTACCATCATTTCCAAAAACTATTGAGGGCCCCTCTTGTACCCTATATTCCTCTAGCAGGGTCTGATAACCAGTCATGGTTCGGCCAGCAGCACTGTCCAGAAACCATATATTCTTCTTTCGATCTCCCTGCACACAAACAAAGATTAGTTCTTTTGGGGAACCCATCTTTGGATGGGTTCACTAGACTCTCCCTTAGCAGTCTCAGATTTCTTTGGTTCATAAGGAACAGAAGGATCAAAGGGGATTTCAGTCATTATTTCAGATGACAGAAAAATAGTTGGTTTGATGGGGTTTTCAACCTTTTTCTTTTCAGATTTCTTCTTGGTTTTCTTAGAAAAAGGTTTTGTGTTTTGTTTAGGTTGAAGAGGAGGAGTTTCAACATTTTTTAAACGTGCATTACAGCTCTACACTTGTCTAGCCAATAGTTGAAATTGACTTTCTAACCTTAACAAAATTGATTCTTCATTAGACATCTGAGCCTTACCTGAATCTGAGGTAGATGGCTCAGTGGGGGAGAAATTTTTCTTCTTCTTTAGGTCTTTAGAAACCTTAGATGAAGTCTGAGGAAATGGCTTTTTGGATTTAGCCTTCCTTTCTGAAACAGTTGTCTGAGCTGTTTCAGATTTACCCTTAGATTGTTCCTGGGCTTTATTAGTTACAGTTTTCTGCTTGCCAACTTTAGGAAAAATGATTTCAGGTTTTATTTCCTTTGGAAGAGCATCTAAATCAGTGATTATAGATGCCAAATGAAGATCACCAGACTCATATGCTGCTCTTTGTGATGCAAAAGTATTTTTAATTGCAGCATTTGGCCTTGGTGCTTTCATCCAAGATTTAATAATTGCTTGTTCTTTTTCAAGGATGGATTTTAATTCTTCCTTTTCCAATTCTAAAGTTGCAACCATAGACTGATAACTTTTTAGATCCAATTGAACATCTTTCAGTTCTTTTAATCTGGCATGACTGGCGTTCAGTTCAGAAGCATTATTTTCAAACATTTTTAGGCTTTCTGAACGCACTGTCTCAACAAAAGAGATGTCAGCCTCTAAAAGAACCAAAAGGTCCAGTTTGTGTTCCTCATTATTTTTAAAGCCAAAATTACTGACCTTTTTCATTACAATATCCACCCAGCGACCAGATTCAACATCGGATTTGACCAAATGACCTTGATCTTCTTGTGCCATGAAACACATGTCCCTAACTTCTTCTTCATCATCAGATGATTCATCAGAATCTTCCCATTTTTCAGTTTTGGCAATCATACAACTGTTACTTGAGTTGTCTTGTGCCAGAAGAGCCATATGTGCCTTTAACTTCTTGTATTTGGCCTTATAGCTGTCATCAGATTTCTGAAAAATAGAATGGTTAGGAGCAGATTGTGATGATGATGGTTGACTAGATCTGCATTCCTTCATGAAATGTCCTTTCTTGCCGCATTTAAAGCATTCAAGATTGGACTTGTCAATAGAAGCACTGGAAGCAAAGGGTTTGCCAGATCGATTTGACTTGGCCTTAAAACGATTGAACGTTTTAGCCAGCATGGCAACCAGATCATCATTGTCATTCTCATCACAATCATGAGTAACATTAGCAGAGACACCAGTTTTTAACATTTCAGAAACCATCTTCTTCATCGAGTCAAAGATGTCACTCTCAGAAGATAGTAGAGCAGTATTATGTGGTTCAGAATACTGAACCATACCAGATTGGTAGAAACATGGTTTTTGGCATCTTGCTCAGCCAAAGCTCTCTCAGCTTTGTTTTCTTCAGTATATCTGAAGGCTCCATAAAGGGAAGCAAGAGTGTGACTGTGCAAAGTTTTGCCTTGTCTCAAGACCAAGATTAAGTTTTCCCATTTGGAAGGTAAAATGTCACAAAATTTTTCCAACAAAATTTCTTTATCTTTGGTTACACCCAGGGCTTTCAGTTGATTTACTAGATTTGTAAATCTGATGTAAGTTTGAGTTAAGGATTCCCCAGGGATAGCAAAGAAAGACTCATATATTTTTATTAACTATGTAAGCCGCACCGTTGTTGAATGTTATTGATTGTTATGGAACGTTGTTGAACGTTATATGGAATCGTTGTTGTTGAACGTTGACTTGTATTGAATTATGATAATGTGAAACCTTATAGGTTTTCTTTGGACTTGATTAGATATTCTAATCCTCGCTTATCGTTAACGGTTATTCCTTGTTACTTGTCCCTACGAACTCACCAACTTTATGTTGACGCTCTTTAGTACACTTTTCAGGTAATCAAGTTAATCAGAGACAAAATGGATGATTGCATGCTTAATTGCTAGGATTGGACTAGCTTTGGACTTTCTGGATCCATGATCCTTACTTCCCTTTTATGGGTTACTTTTAGGATCAACTACTATTGATTGAATTGCCTTTTATTATTGATTGAACATGTATTTCGATAAATGTTGATGATTGTATACGTTTGTACAAGTTTAAGGATTGTTTCAATCCTATGTTTTCATATAGTTTGACTCTACATAATTTCCATGTCGTGTTGTGCTTTTCTAAGTGATACCCCATGATTCCGCCATGTTGGGGTGTTACAGAATGGTATCAGAGCCGTGGTTGTAGAGAATTAGGTGGATTGACCTAGTCTATAGCCATTGCACCCACATTTCATATTAGCATGCATGATAGGAAATTTTGTGTGCAACGTGAATGTATGATGCATAAAAATGGTTTAAACGGAGTTCGTAGGTTACTTATGATTTGATGACTTGATTGTTATATGACAACTTGATGGACGTATATGATAGTGTCAGGATACACCGTGAATTGTGGAATTATTGTGATAAACGTTGATGTGTGTGGAATCTTGGATGCATTTATTATTTGTCCCCCAGCAAAATGAAATGATGGCATTAATGGAGTATAACATTCGATAACCCTAGAGGCGCCTGATCAACAAATCTATGGTTATCCTATGTTATATAAAGTTAATGATCTCGTGGATTGCGCCTCGTGGATAAAGTATAGTAGCTAACCTGGTATGTTTAATGAGTGTTGGTTAGGTGGAGGGTTAGCCGCTGGTACACCCTGTATACATACCCGGTCAACACTTAGAGAACATATCGGAATCGAGTTTTGGACATCCATTCTATATATTAACGGTGTGGAGGGTTAGCCGATGGTACACCCTGTATACAAACACTTTTAATGTGTCGAATGTTGAAGTTAAAATTCGGACTATGCTTTACCCACCTTGTTATGACTTGACCCCTTTTATTTATATAATGTTGAATGTTTCGTGATTGTAAATTATACGAATAATGATAAGTTATTATGAATTTGACATGATGGCATGATAGCTATATCATGATATGAATAATGTATTGAGAACTTGAACCTTGAATGATATGTTATGAACTTGAATTTGAGCAGTATGTCATAAATTCGAACTGAAACGATATATTGTGAACAAGAGCTTGACTGATGCGATATGAGTTGGAACTTGTTAAAATTAGTGTGGAATTGAAATCTATGTTAATTGAAATAGTAGTACAGGTATAGGGGATTTTGGATGAGTTGGTAATATGATGGGCTGACCAATGGTATGTCTTATATTATAAGCATTACCGGATGGCCCATGTCTAAGCTATATTACTTATAATTGTCTACAATTATTAGTCATTGTTGGAATAACAGTATGAGAATAAAATCTAGAATACATGCTTATTAAAGTCTTAGATACTTATAATCTATAATTGTAGACCAATGATTTATTATGAACTATAGACTAAGTTCAAACTTATAGTTACGATTGACTGATAGAATGAGCTAAGATCTTTTGGAGACTATAATGTTTAAGTAAAGTGAGATATTATGAAATATTAATAGATCTAGTGTGTTAAGAGGCATTTTTTTTATGAACATGGAGCTTAGGTTAGTAATTTGATGAATGTGTTCAAGAAAATGGCTGGAAAAGAGCAAACAGGATAGTAGTAGAAGATTATGAACTTAAGTGATTATATGCAGGAATCAAATCTCGTAGATTTCACCTTATATTGGCCTTGTACCTAGAATAAGAATACATGATTTTACTGAGAGGTACTATTCGCTCATATAACGTAAGCAATGACGTCAAATGAAAATAATTTTTCAAAATGGCCGACAACAAATAAGATATCTGGATCTTAATGGAACAAGATAAAGTAGGATGGCTTTATCAGACTATTTTGATATAAGCAATAATAAAAGTGTTAACTACAAACAAATTATATATAAATTTTGCAATAAAGAAAAGAGGGAAATAGACATACGAAAAGCACTAACTGTTTATGTAATCCTACTTTATAGTTTAAGTAGCCAAATTCCTGAATCTAAGAAGATCACACGATTATCTATTCAATGCATACTTGTTAGTCCCATGATTAACCCAATGATCTTTCAAGTCAATTGGACAATCGAGATCGTACCCTGCTAACAATAATTTCTCATGTCGTGTTGTGCTTTTCTAAGTGATACCCCATGATTCCGCCATGTTGGGGTGTTACAGAATGGTATCAGAGCCGTGGTTGTAGAGAATTAGGTGGATTGACCTAGTCTATAGCCATTGCACCCACATTTCATATTAGCATGCATGATAGGAAATTTTGTGTGCAACGTGAATTGTATGATGCATAAAAATGGTTTAAACGGAGTTCGTAGGTTACTTATGATTTGATGACTTGATTGTTATATGACAACTTGATGGACGTATATGATAGTGTCAGGATACACCGTGAATTGTGGAATTATTGTGATAAACGTTGATGTGTGTGGAATCTTGGATGCATTTATTATTTGTCCCCCAGCAAAATGAAATGATGGCATGATAGCTATATCATGATATGAATAATGTATTGAGAACTTGAACCTTGAATGATATGTTATGAACTTGAATTTGAGCAGTATGTCATAAATTCGAACTGAAACGATATATTGTGAACAAGAGCTTGACTGATGCGATATGAGTTGGAACTTGTTAAAATTAGTGTGGAATTGAAATCTATGTTAATTGAAATAGTAGTACAGGTATAGGGGATTTTGGATGAGTTGGTAATATGATGGGCTGACCAATGGTATGTCTTATATTATAAGCATTACCGGATGGCCCATGTCTAAGCTATATTACTTATAATTGTCTACAATTATTAGTCATTGTTGGAATAACAGTATGAGAATAAAATCTAGAATACATGCTTATTAAAGTCTTAGATACTTATAATCTATAATTGTAGACCAATGATTTATTATGAACTATAGACTAAGTTCAAACTTATAGTTACGATTGACTGATAGAATGAGCTAAGATCTTTTGGAGACTATAATGTTTAAGTAAAGTGAGATATTATGAAATATTAATAGATCTAGTGTGTTAAGAGGCATTTTTTTTATGAACATGGAGCTTAGGTTAGTAATTTGATGAATGTGTTCAAGAAAATGGCTGGAAAAGAGCAAACAGGATAGTAGTAGAAGATTATGAACTTAAGTGATTATATGCAGGAATCAAATCTCGTAGATTTCACCTTATATTGGCCTTGTACCTAGAATAAGAATACATGATTTTACTGAGAGGTACTATTCGCTCATATAACGTAAGCAATGACGTCAAATGAAAATAATTTTTCAAAATGGCCGACAACAAATAAGATATCTGGATCTTAATGAAACAAGATAAAGTAGGATGGCTTTATCAGACTATTTTGATATAAGCAATAATAAAAGTGTTAACTACAAACAAATTATATATAAATTTTGCAATAAAGAAAAGAGGGAAATAGACATACGAAAAGCACTAACTGTTTATGTAATCCTACTTTATAGTTTAAGTAGCCAAATTCCTGAATCTAAGAAGATCACACGATTATCTATTCAATGCATACTTGTTAGTCCCATGATTAACCCAATGATCTTTCAAGTCAATTGGACAATCGAGATCGTACCCTGCTAACAATAATTTCTCTATGACCTTTGAGAATGTACTACAACCCATTCTTCTCCCCGGCAACCTTACAATACGACTTGGCCCAACATATGTTGGCAACGGATACATGGAAAGAGAAGTTGTACAACAAACGGAGGTCCATCCCTCTGTACTCCACCCGCGACAGGTCCTAGGTATCCCTGTGCATGAGCATATCGGTGTTGCATCTCTGATATGTTCATTTCTTCCCCAAATACTACCAAAGTAGTATTTTGTTTCACAAACTGGTAAGACCTTTTTGACCTTACATTTCTTTGGGCTTTCGAGGACGATACCTTTGCGGACTTTTTCTTTCGACTATAAAGCTTGCAAATATAAGCCCATGAGTCTTCTACGTGCTTCTCAAACTCTGGTCCATGATTCATTATCGTATCAACCGGTTCCACCCTGTTCGAGGTTGAGACCTCATAATATGCGTCACCAATCGGATTGGGGTATAGTGTGGGCGAGTCTGACATTGGACGTTTGCCTGGTGCCCTGTTACCCTCCTCGGAAAATTCTGGTTGGAATGATGGTTCCGGTTGGAATGTTGATTTCAACTGGAATGTTGCTTCTGGGGTATCGAAAGAGAAGTTTTGATATAAAGGGTTCATTGGGATTGGAGATGAAACTCCATGATGTACTGCATCAACAAGAGTTGGGAACGATGCGCCGACATTTTCTGTTGAGGGTTCTAACTGTGATGTTGGTACTGTATTTTGGAGAAGCCAGTTTTGGCAAAAATCATCGATTGATGTTCCCCATTCACTAGTACCAATCATCTGGTTTTGCCATGCGTCCATGATTATATTGAGTTCTTCTTATCTACAATAAGTTTTGGTCAGACAATTGACATAACAAATACATAAGAAACATTATCAACAATATTATTCTAATTTAAAACACATTCTGGACAACTTAAGATCTGATTTATAAAAATTTATAACAGATTCCAAATATTTCTATAAAATCTCTCTTGATTTCAAGAATTAGGAGTTCTGTCAGAACTCGACCCTGACATGTTACTTCCTCCAGCAGCATCTCTTTTTCTTCTCTTAAGAGGTGGAATATTGGGATTTTCTTCTTCTTCAGATGACATGGCAAAAATGGACTTCTCCCTTTGAGAGAGATTATCTTCGTCTTGCTGAGTTAGGGCTCTTGCAAACTTTTCATCTTCTTTTATTTGACGATTCACAAGGATAGATTCCTCCTCTTCTAAAAATTTAGATAAAAGTTTTGCTAACTTTTCATCTTCAGAAGTTTGTTTCTCAAAAAGGTGGACATCTTCGTCTACCATCTCCTTGTAATCTTCAAAGGAGATACCTAACATCACGGCCTCCTGCTTAATCCTTTTGACCCTATTTGTTTCAAGATCTTCAAGATCCTCTTGAGCCATTGGCCTTTTGCCTTTTGGATCGCTCGAAGAGGCACCAAAAATTTTCATTGTCTTATGATAAATCGGTGGAACAATATTGTTAATTAAGCGAACATGAATTAAAAGATAAAAGTTTTATATAAACATATAAATAGATAGTATATTATCCAAGATGAGAAAGAGTACAAAAATATAGCTTACCAAAGAGAAAGTCAGAGATCTGTTAGAACACAAGCTGGCTGTGAACGGAATAGCTAAAAACAAATTAGCAGATGAAGAACTAAGTAAATAAAAGAGATAGAGAAAGAAGATTTAGTGTGCATTCTTCCTTAAGAAAACGCGTTTCTATTATAGAGGATGAAAAGGGAAATGTGACCTGAAAGAACAGACAGGTGTCCATAAACTACAGAAATTTTTAATCATTGCTACGGTAATTAGTAATTACCGAAATATATTTTAAAAAAATAAAAAAAAAATAAACTTTATCATCCCTTTAACCAAGGTTGAAAGGAGCTGAACAGTTTACTCAAAAGCGTATGCTATGTCGAGAAAATCCTCAACTAAATTAATAGCTTAATGAATAGACCGTCTTCCATACATCACTATTTTTCTTCACTGCTTCTTTTTCGAGAACCATATCAATTGCAAATTCATCTTTTCGAACCCTAGATGAATTTTTGATCCAAACTATTGTTTCAGGAGTGATCTAGGTAATATTTGTTTCTTTGACCTGTGGATCACCTTTAATGATTGAATTTAAGAATATGAGACAAATGTTATCAACAAAATATGTGTGAGTCCCAAATATAGATGATTAACTAAACCCGACTGGCAAGTACAACTAATCTTGATGGACAAGTTAAGTTTACGATCCAGATATGGATAACAAAAGCAATTGACTTAAAGTAAATAACAAGAACTAAATGGCTGAAACTATATAAGATATATATATATGTATAATCAAGTATGTAGCATTGAGACACGTTGTTTTCTTTCTAATGTATTTGATTTATTGATATATAAACAAATACAAGGATTGTTGCGGAACAAAGATAAACACCCAAGTGTAAATATCTAAACAATCCTGAAAAATAAGTGATCTAAATAACTTGGAAATACTCGTAAGTTTACTTAGAGTATTCTCACAAGTTGCAATGCTAAAGTTTCAAGCTCTTTGCAAGTTGTGAGAAGACTTTGTATTTATAGACCAAGTCCATGATGATGTGGACAAGATCGTACAAATGTGGTTGTGAGCATTTAAGGAATTAAACCTAATTCCTTGCATGCTCATACTAGGAAGAGTATATAAGTCAGTTGATGTGACTTATAGTACTATGTTCCAAACCCATACTTTTACCTTGTACCTTTTATTAATAGATAAATCTATTAACTGGGTAAAGGTATGTAAAGTAAAAAGTTTTCCTCGTAATCAGTGTAAAGTGTTGTTAATACTTTATACTGAGATGCTTCAGTCTTCGATCTGGTAGAATCACTCTTTGCTCGCTTCTGAGATGATTCTCTTCTTCATACTTCAGTCTTTGACTTCAGAATGAATGCTTCAGATTTGCCTTGATCTGAACTGAAGTGAAGCTTCAGTGAAGGAATTATGAGATACCTCAGAATTCTGTACAAACGTCTTCACTAAACTTCAAGCTATTTCTGAACAAATTATACTTGGTCGATTTCCGACCTAACAATATGTCGACTTTTCCAACTGGATAACAGTAGTGTCTTGATAAAAGAACTTCAAATTTGAAAATAAGAATTATTTGAAAGGCTAAAATTATGATGGGCGATCAACGATTAAAATACACAAATGAACTTGGTATAAAAATCTATCAAGACAAATATGGGAAATTCTGTTAACTGGGGAATTTCCCTAATCAACAACAATCCCCAAAAGAGAGCGAAGAAAGTTGTATTTCATTATTCATACAATACAAGTGAAACTTGTTATTTAAGCAGAAATACAACAATTAGGGATACAACATATTTAAAAACCATACAAAGAAACCCACGTGGCTACAAATAGTAAGGGAACCACGCCAAGAACGAATGCTACTAACCACGGATAAGCCTCATCCAATGGTAGTTGAGCCACAGTAATTAACCACGCTATGATAATAATGTAAATCATGATTAGGAAAGGACTCAACATTTTTGATATAAGGTTTCAGGTTTTAGTTAGATTCTGAAGAAAGGAAAATGTTAAGCTGATATGATATGGAGAAAAGTGTGCTATGGTGTTATTATATAGTTTAAAAATGTGTCGTTTCTAACGGACAAATATGGAAAGAGAAATGAATTTGAATTCTGCATAGCGCCCTAGTCAGACTTACCTGTGTCTAGACGAATCGGTTATGCTATACTATAAGTATATAAGTGGTCTATACTATACGAGTATAAGTATATATATTTTTTTAAATTACTCGATATGGTCTAGATTTCGAGGACGAAATTCCTTTAACGGGGGAATAATGTAACATTTGCCATTTTAGCCCGTTACTTGTTATATATAATAATGGCAAACTTTATGAATATAAGAAAACTTTGGGTATTGTTGGTGCATATATATATATATGTGTGTCGGACTAGTGAGATATTGTAACATCTGCTATCTGAATGATCTGTTTCGTTGTACTTTTAAAGAAACGAACCCAAAACACTCGTAACCTTACATCTAACCTAAGTTAAGTACTAACTAACTAAGATTAGTTAACTAAAGTTAGTTAACTAAGGTTAGTTAACCAAGGTTAGTTAACTAGCCCATGGTATTGCAAAACCATCAAACTAGCCCATGGTATTCCTTAACTTAACCATAGTTATCAACAAACTAAACTAGTAACCATGGTAAATATATACCTATAAATACTACACCATTCCATGCCTTAAAACTTGTCAATTCACATAATCAAACTTCTTCTTCTTTAATCTCTATCATTCCAAGATCAATACTTGTTAAAGTTCAAGCATATCTTACACAACCTTTCATCATCCCAAGCTTTCGATTCAACCAAAGTTGTTTTGAATTCGTTGGTTTCAAAATTGTAAACACGACGTTGTTATTGGGAATTCTTTCAAAAACTTATCAAAGCCTAGTTATAATGGCCACATGGAGTTAGGATTATTCCATATTCATCAAGTTTACAAGTCCAAGTTATAGTCGATTCTCTCAAGATCTTCTTTGGAGCTCATTCCTATATCGTTACTTTGATCTTAAATTTATAATTCTCCAAACTTGTGAGTGTTTTTATAAAACCTTACTATACTTTGCTTTATGATTATATGACTATATGTTATGTATTGAAATGTTTGTCAACTTACTTTTATACTCAATTGATACATACCTACATTTAAATACAGTAAATATCCTATTAATACTATGCATCATCTGTGAATTATTTCGTATTATCGATTTTCTGGTTTTTGATAGAAAATATCCTTGATAAGCTTTAAACGAAAGCACTTCATGATCGCAGGCCTTTTGTTATATAGATGGGGGAGATAATGGGTTGTAGCCGGACTAGGTTTGGATTAAACGATTTAAAGTTCCTGCCCCCGTTGTTACCGCCCTACTAGATCCCTCCGTATAATTATCCGGACATGAAGTGTATTTGTTGCACCTCCACCATTCATGGTATCTCTTCATTATATAATTAATACATTTTCGTATTAATTATAATACATACTATTTAAAAATACTTCAAAAGGATTTAGAAATATCGGAGAAATACTGTATATATCCTACGGATACGTATTACAAACGGAAAGTTACATCTTTACCCTACAGTTTCAAAGTTGTCATTTTCAGTCCTTATAAGTTTGACATTTGACAAATTAAACCCCTCAAGTTTCAAGAATGACAATTTAGTCCCTCAAGTTTCAAGAATGACAATTTAGTCCTTTTAAATTTTTATAACATAAATGAGTTTTCATTTAGAAAATACTTGAAATGATACTTAAAGATAAATTCAAAGACTTATAAAACACAGAAAGTAAATTACGTTGACAAGCGTATTAAAAAGATAACCTTATAGTTGTATGTCTATATTTGGAATTTAGCACGAATATAAATCAATTCACATTGAAATTAGGGAATACGTAACGTGGCCAGTTGACTCACTCGTCATCGTTGACTACATCAATCTCTTCTACTTGCTGTTGAACTATCAAGAATAAGGTGAGTTTCGTAAACCCTCCCTACTCAATTGAGATTCGGGCTGAAAAGTGTACATGTTTGTTTAACTGTTGATTGTTGATTTGATTGATTGTATGATTGAATTGTTGATGTGGACATGTTAGCGCATTGTTTACGATGTAAGTCGCACCGTTAGCGCATTGTTTACGATGTAAGTCGCACCGTTAGCGCATTGTTTACGATGTAAGTCGCACCGTTAGCGCATTGTTTACGATGTAAGTCGCACCGTTAGCGCATTGTTTACGATGTAAGTCGCACCGTTAGCGCATTGTTTACGATGTAAGTCGCACCGTTAGCGCATTGTTTACGATGTAAGTCGCACCGTTAGCGCATTGTTTACGATGTAAGTCGCACCGTTAGCGCATTGTTTACGATGTAAGTCGCACCGTTAGCGCATTGTTTACGATGTAAGTCGCACCGTTAGCGCATTGTTTACGATGTAAGTCGCACCGTTAGCGCATTGTTTACGATGTAAGTCGCACCGTTAGCGCATTGTTTACGATGTAAGTCGCACCGTTAGCGCATTGTTTACGATGTAAGTCGCACCGTTAGCGCATTGTTTACGATGTAAGTCGCACCGTTAGCGCATTGTTTACGATGTAAGTCGCACCGTTAGCGCATTGTTTACGATGTAAGTCGCACCGTTAGCGCATTGTTTACGATGTAAGTCGCACCGTTAGCGCATTGTTTACGATGTAAGTCGCACCGTTAGCGCATTGTTTACGATGTAAGTCGCACCGTTAGCGCATTGTTTACGATGTAAGTCGCACCGTTAGCGCATTGTTTACGATGTAAGTCGCACCGTTAGCGCATTGTTTACGATGTAAGTCGCACCGTTAGCGCATTGTTTACGATGTAAGTCGCACCGTTAGCGCATTGTTTACGATGTAAGTCGCACCGTTAGCGCATTGTTTACGATGTAAGTCGCACCGTTAGCGCATTGTTTACGATGTAAGTCGCACCGTTAGCGCATTGTTTACGATGTAAGTCGCACCGTTAGCGCATTGTTTACGATGTAAGTCGCACCGTTAGCGCATTGTTTACGATGTAAGTCGCACCGTTAGCGCATTGTTTACGATGTAAGTCGCACCGTTAGCGCATTGTTTACGATGTAAGTCGCACCGTTAGCGCATTGTTTACGATGTAAGTCGCACCGTTAGCGCATTGTTTACGATGTAAGTCGCACCGTTAGCGCATTGTTTACGATGTAAGTCGCACCGTTAGCGCATTGTTTACGATGTAAGTCGCACCGTTAGCGCATTGTTTACGATGTAAGTCGCACCGTTAGCGCATTGTTTACGATGTAAGTCGCACCGTTAGCGCATTGTTTACGATGTAAGTCGCACCGTTAGCGCATTGTTTACGATGTAAGTCGCACCGTTAGCGCATTGTTTACGATGTAAGTCGCACCGTTAGCGCATTGTTTACGATGTAAGTCGCACCGTTAGCGCATTGTTTACGATGTAAGTCGCACCGTTAGCGCATTGTTTACGATGTAAGTCGCACCGTTAGCGCATTGTTTACGATGTAAGTCGCACCGTTAGCGCATTGTTTACGATGTAAGTCGCACCGTTAGCGCATTGTTTACGATGTAAGTCGCACCGTTAGCGCATTGTTTACGATGTAAGTCGCACCGTTAGCGCATTGTTTACGATGTAAGTCGCACCGTTAGCGCATTGTTTACGATGTAAGTCGCACCGTTAGCGCATTGTTTACGATGTAAGTCGCACCGTTGTTGAATGTTATTGATTGTTATGGAACGTTGTTGAACGTTATATGGAATCGTTGTTGTTGAACGTTGACTTGTATTGAATTATGATAATGTGAAACCTTATAGGTTTTCTTTGGACTTGATTAGATATTCTAATCCTCGCTTATCGTTAACGGTTATTCCTTGTTACTTGTCCCTACGAACTCACCAACTTTATGTTGACGCTCTTTAGTACACTTTTCAGGTAATCAAGTTAATCAGAGACAAAATGGATGATTGCATGCTTAATTGCTAGGATTGGACTAGCTTTGGACTTTCTGGATCCATGATCCTTACTTCCCTTTTATGGGTTACTTTTAGGATCAACTACTATTGATTGAATTGCCTTTTATTATTGATTGAACATGTATTTCGATAAATGTTGATGATTGTATACGTTTGTACAAGTTTAAGGATTGTTTCAATCCTATGTTTTCATATAGTTTGACTCTACATAATTTCCATGTCGTGCTGTGCTTTTCTAAGTGATACCCCATGATTCCACCATGTTGGGGTGTTACATATAATATCTGCAGAGAGTGTCCAGGCACACTCAATGAAGGAGATGTTAAACAGTTTCTTGAACTCTGGCCTGACCACTGAAATCAGTGATGGTTGTGATGAAACTGACGATGATGATCTGGTAGCCATGATCGCTAAAACCTTTAATAGTTTTAAGCATAAATCTAAAAGATTTAATGGCCCAAACAATGCTTCCAGCTCCAGCTCTCTGGATAAAACCAATCTTACCTGCTATAAATGCGGTAAGAAAGGTCATTTTATGAAGGAATGCAGATCTAGTCAGATGAACAACCAAACTGGTCCCTCTGTCCCAAATTTCAATCGGCCTGATGATAGCTACAAATTGTAAATCTCTTATCTGTCCCATATGCTCCTCCACCAGATGTCAAACAGGCATCTGGTGCTCCTGGTAATACTATGCTCATCAAATTAAATCCGAATAATCCGATGGCGAGTTTACAAGGAACCCAAGGGTCCAATACCCTTATTGGGAGAATCCAAAGATTTTTGAAGGATTCTCCAATTGGACCCTCATTCTCCTTAAACCCACGCAAGATGTTTCACGACTACTTGTGTGAGTTTTGGTACACTGCTTCTCTTTCTTCCGATTGTTCTTCCATCACTTTCATATTAAAAGGTGGAACAGTCCAGTGTACCCTATCAGCAGATGTATTGAGGGATGCTTTACACCTCAATTACTGGAGACAAGGAGAGTCTCCTGTTGTCATCTCCCCAAACATCAATTTTCGCCAGGTCCTCCTTGATATGGGACACAAGGAGTGCCTCGAAAAAGGGGTTTTGAAAACAAAGGGTGCGATGACCATGAAGGGCCTTACACCTTCATAGAGGTACTTTTTCATCCACCTTATGGAAAGTATGGGTGGGAGTTCTGGTGGACTTGACCAGATTAACTCCGCACAAGCAGAAATGGCATACTGCTTGTGGAATGGATTGAGAGTGGATTTTGCTGATATCCTTTTCAGAAGCCTGGTTCAAAAACTGAAGGGCACCAGGGGACTATGTATCCCCTTCTCCAGGTTTCTCTCTCTTTGTTTTCTACAAATTCTGGGCAGTGAAGATGGAAGGGAGCAGAGGGAGAGGAGAGGGAAAAGGGAAGGGCTTTTTTCTACAAATTCTGGGCAGTGAAGCTTATTTAAGCACAGATTCACTTTACACTGTCCCAGATTTGTTGAGGAATCTTGACTCTCTAGTATCTGAAGCTGGAGAGGTCGAGATTCCAGAAAGAATGCGGCTGGCATTCGCAAAAACCGATGCACCAGTCCAAGGTGAGTCGGAAAGACAACTGGGCGGGCCTCAAAACAATGAGGGACCCACCAGTTCGTCTGCTGGAATTGTGACCATTGCCAAACCCGGGAAACAGTCTAACCCCTCCAGCTCCAGCGTGTTTGTCCCCACAACCATTTACCCTGGAGACCTCCCAACAGGTCTTTCAGGAGTTCCAAAGGCAACAAGAACACGTCGCATTAGGACCTTGTCAGCACTTGCCACTGACAGTAGAAACCTGACCAGCCCTCCAGTTTCCTCCCAACAGGAACCTGGAGAAAGTCAAACGGGACAACCGCAAGCAGCCACCCTCGCAATTTCTGTAGGAGAGGGTGGTGAAGATGAAACTGGGCTACCCCAACCCAGATTAGAGTTTGTGTCAGCACAAAGTGTCCACGGCCTTTCTGACACTTCTATTGCACGAACTGACGAAGTCTCTGGCCAGTCACTACTAGAGACTGAGGTTCCCAACTCTTCGGCCGATGATGTTATGGTTGTGGATAGAGCAACTATAACTGAGTCTCAGAAGCAATCGGGAAGAAATAGTCATCAACATCATTAACATCATAGAAATCATCTAGATCACTATCAGTTTGAACAGAAACATGCACAACTTCACACTCAGTTTGCACAGATGCATTCACAATTTCACAAATAGAACGGCCAGTTTGAGTTGAAGTTTTCACAACCTCACAAATAGAACAACCTGGTTGTTCACAAACTTTGGAGTCAAATTTGGGTTTGTCAATGACACAGTGATTTTGAGTCTTCAGATTATCTATTAAAGATTGCTTTTCATCAAGAGACTTTTTCAAATCCTCTATTACCTTTTCCAAAACTTTTTGTGGAACATAAGGTCTTAAATTTTCTGGTTTTGGAATTTGAACAGGTTCTTCTAATGGTTTTTCTTTAAAACACTCAAGAATTTCAGGTATTTCAACCTCATGATCATCTTTTTCACTTTTATGCACAGGGTGACTGAAAAAATCATATGTCTCATCCATTAACTCATAGTTAAAATAGACATTTGCACCCTTCTTTAGAAAATCATCATCCTCAAAATCACCATCATTTGGTCTCACAAACTGGTCAGTCATCCCACATCTCAAATAAGATTCCTTATACAATGGTGGGATTTCTTCTTGGGCTTCGAGCAAATGTTTTGGATTGACATAACCCAACCCTGAAGTGAATATAGTTTCCGAATTTCTTGGCCTATTCAAAAAGATTTGTTGATATGATCTATTAATCTTATACAACTTTTCTTGATAAGACTTGATTTCAGCTTTAAGCTCATCATTTTCTTATCAAGTTTTTGTTTAAGAGAATCTTTTATACAACATTCATATTTTAGGTCAGAAATTTTATCTTCAAATTCCTTCAAATCAGGGGTTGATTCTTTCAATTTTACATTTAAAGACTCAATGTCCTCGGCCAAAGCATTTGCTCGAAACATCTCATTGGTCTTTTCAACTTGTAATTGTCTGACGGTCTTGCTTAACTCAAGAACTTTGGTTTCAAGTTCTTGTTTTTCAAGATGCAGTTTGGAATTTGGAGTAAAAGTGACTGCAGCTTTTTCAGATTTCAAATTGTCAAAATCCTTTTGAAGTAAATTAAATTTATCTTTAGAATTTTGAAATTCGTTTTCTTTGTCTTCCAAATCTTTGGTTAATTTTGAAATCTTTTTACTCAACCCTTTTCCATGTTCCACAGCTGCATCACACATATCCATATAGTAATGTAACACTTTCTTTGGAATAGTGATTACCTGATCATCCTCTGAAGAACCTTCATCACCTTCATCTAACTCCTTTGATTTCTTGATCTTCGTCATGAAGCACACATTTGCTGCAAGTTCATCTGTCTCTTCATCAGAAAGATGTAGCCATTTGTCATCTCAAGTGTAACATCCCAAACTTTTCTTTAAGATTTGACTAACGCCGTTAAGTCAACTTTGTGTGTGTCGAAAAGTCTAGTGTGAATATATGCATATACGTAGTTAATGTGTGTTATGTGAGAGGCTTGGAAGCCTAAATATTAATGTAGTATAAATGTGTGAAATATGAAGGTTTATGTCTATGTAGTGACATCTAATGAAGGACTAATGTTGTATATGGTCAATAATGCAGTTTGTGACCAATAATGAAGGGTTTAGAAGTCCAGGGGCTGATTTTGACATAGGTGGAAATTGAAAAACGGGTTTAGGTTAGGATTACCCTAATCTAGAGTTAATTGGCAGTCATTAGCAAAGAATAAACCAATTAACCCTTTCTTTAATCTTAAAGCAGTTATTAGAGCATTTGATCAACGATTTGGTGTTGTAATTGGTCGATCATCGAGTCAAGCAGGTAATTATTGAATCATTGAATGTATTTTCCAGATTTAGAGGTTGTGTAATTATGAATTAAATCTGATTTTAAAGAAGTTTTCAAAGAGTTAGAGTTTAATGGTGTTTTGGTTAATTAACATTCAAAACGATGTTAAACGAGAGTGTAATCGATCCGGATGATCAAAATGTGTTTAATTGTGTCAAAATCATGTTTTGGGTGAAGCCTAGATGGATCGTTTTCTGGAAAATCGAAGAACTTAGTCGTTTTTTGAAAAGCAGTCGAACCAGCGTTCGAACGAAGTTAATCTTCGTTTATGACTATCTTCGTAAGTTATGATTAAGATCGTTCTAATACTATTTTCGTTGGCCAAGTTCGTAAGAAGGAGTTTTATTAAATTCGTTGGTTAAATTCGTAAAGAAGCTATTTTCGTAAAGTATATTGAACGAAGATGAAGTTCGTATGAAAATTAAGTTCGTAATCTATTTTCGTAAAATGAAGCCAAACGAATTTAAGATCTAAATTCGTAAGAACAAGCAAACGAAGTTGAATGTTAAGTTCGTAAGAACAATTGAAACGAAGATAAGAACTAAGTTCGTTAGGTGTAATTCTGGAACTTTACGTAGTCAGTATTAAGTTCGTACGAGGGTCCATTTAAGGTCCTAAATGACTTATACTTTATATGTTAATGTACGATAGGTGTCGGAGATTACTGATAAGCACTATTAGCTATTTGTTTGTGCGCGTGTACTACAACCAGGTAAGATACACTACTTTGACACGCTGAGGGATCAACTAAAAGCTGGTTTCAAATCGTAAACACTTCCATTCGGTACCTTATTATTGCATGTGGGCATATGGGTTACTTGGGAGGTATTATGGGTTATGCAGTTGACCATGAGACCTGAGATGCAGTCCCTATTGTAGTGTAATGCAGTATTGCTTAATGTAGTATGT
This sequence comes from Erigeron breviscapus, assembly GCA_034093135.1. Lineage (NCBI taxonomy): Eukaryota > Viridiplantae > Streptophyta > Magnoliopsida > Asterales > Asteraceae > Erigeron > Erigeron breviscapus. The sequence continues at coordinate 5,565,168 of CM067170.1, read as the reverse complement.
AGTTATGCAGTTGATGTAGTTTAATGAAGTATCTTGATATGTATGATATATAGAAATGAAGTTGATGTGTGATATGCATGCTTGGCTTGTACACCTAGTTCACTAGACTTGCTAGGTTGCTATGTCACTTGCACGTTTAAGGATCCAAACGTAATGAAGTTAAAGTGTGTGAATGTCTAGGAATGTGTGTTACCTAGACTATATGTGTGTGAATGTTTGGGGATGCAGGGACCCAATCTATATGTGTGAAATTGAGCTCATAAAACAGATGCAGTGAAAAGTGTTAAGCTTAACCCGTACTAGCCTTAGCCGGGCAGGTGCGTAGATGCAGTTGTTGCTTGGGTGGCTCCTCGCAACATGGTCTTTATAACGCAGGGCGAGTAATACGAGAGATTTGACCAACCTCACATACGGATTACTCAAGGATTGGCTTGCCATTCCTTAACGACGTAAGATGAGTAGTCTTTGACTAACCATCCAGTCGGGTGTGATGCAGGGCACACTTATATGCAGTAACGAAGATACGTGTGACAATGTGTGAATTAATGAAGCAGATAACGAAGATATGTGTGATAATGTGGGAACTAATGCAGGATAGGCACATTTAGGATGATTATCCTAATTGAAACGAAGTTGAAATGCAGTATATGTGTGAACGTGTGATGTGTGTGGTGCCTAATAAAACTTGTCTAATAATGAAGATTGTTTTAATTGGACAATTGCTTTTAAATTAAGTGTCATCTTACTTAGCTATTCTTATAGCTAACACTTGTTTCTTAATGTGGTTGTTCCCTCAGGTTTAGCTTGATGGACTCTAGATGCAGGACGTGTGAGCTTGGGTAGATGCAATGCAGGAGCCTTAGCTACCCTTAGACGATGCTTACTTTAGACATTCGCTACATTTCGTATTTAATGTCGAATTTATGTAGAGATGTGTGAACGGTTGTTTTATGTTGGGCAACCGTTGGGTTTTCATTTGAACTATTGTTGATATGGCATGTAACACCAAATAAATGCAGAAACCGAAATGTTTTTATCGGTTTTGACTTTTACAGTCTTTACTTCCGCAATTTAACACCGTTAGGTGAAAAGTTTTTGAAAACCCATATTTTTAAACGACGGGTGTTACAGTAGAAGAGCAATTCCACTTTCCTCTTGTCTTGCAAGCAAAAGTTTGTACTTGTAGTACTCGGAGTTCTTCTGACGAGGTTTAGTGCAATTGATGGCAAAGTGTCCAGGAAGACCACAATTGTAACATTTCTTGTCCTCATTCCTCTTATCCATGACCTTCTTCTCAAACTTCTTCTGATTATCAAATTTCATTCTCACCACCAACATATTCTTTCTTGGTTTCAAACTTAGGAGCATTTGCATTCTTTGCATAAGAAGAAACTGATGAAGTCCTAAGCTGATTGTTGGTTGGTTTCTTCTTGAAGAATTTTTGTTGGTTTCTTCTTGAAGAATTTCTTCTTGAAAGCCTTTGTGAAATAAGCAAGTTCCTTGTACATCTCTTTTTGCTTTTCATCCAAATCAGAATCACTCATTTCACTTGAATCAGAATCAGTTTCATATTCAACAAAGTTTTGTCTTGAAACTCTTGAAGACTTCTTTTCAGCTACTAAGGCCAGTGGATCAGAATGAGTACTTTCTTCTTTCTTCTTTTGGATCCTCAGAACATCATCAACATTCAACTTCAGCTTTTCATACAAAGTATGAATTGTGAGTTTCCCAAAATCTGATTGCTGATTGAGTTGAGTGCCATAAACTTGCCATTCCTCCTCAAGATTTTTGATGAATTTGATGTTCAACTCCATATTAGTTCTTTTCACATCATTCTTTCTCAGTTCATTGATAACATTGCAGAATCTGATGTAAACTTCATTCAATGGTTCACCCTTCTGTTGCTTGAATGTTTCATACATGTTCAGAACAGTTGACAATCTTATGGTGTTTGAAACATCAGACCCTTCCATTTGCTTTTCCACTTCATCCCATATATCTTTTCCGGTTTCATATGAGTCAACATTGCAATAGATGTCATCTGGAAGTGCTTGGTAAAGATAAGCAATGGACATTTGATCAGCCTCAACACGATTTTTCTGATCAGTATTCCAACTTTCTTCTGGTAAAGCTTCTCCATTCACTGGATTCTTTGGAATTTCAGGACCATCCTTGTAAGATTTCCTTAGAAGTTTCCCATTCTTCTGTCTGTCTATCCAATTCAAGAACCTTTTCTTCCATTGTGGATAGGAACCTCTAAACAATACAGGAGGTCTCCCTTCAGAACCAAGAGCCAAAGCTTCCCTTGAAGCCATCAATATTAAACAATAAAAGACTTAAAAAAAAATTTGATTTTCTACTTGTATTGAATGCCGAGCAAAAATCTCGGCAAATGGACCAAAAAATTTTGAAAATTTTATTTTCTGCCCACTTGAAGAATATTGATCAAAAATGATTTGGAATCAATTTTCTTGAAAATTAAAATTTGACAAATCCAATTTCAACTAAGTGCCGAGGTTTTTCTTCGGCAAATGGTGTAATCAGCCAAGTCACAACACGAGTACACTGATCAACAACCAACTTCAACTGTTTGCCGAGCAATTTCTTCGGCAAATGGTACAAACAGAAATGGATCACAAAACACTTGGTCGAATTTTGTTGAAATAACTATTTGCCGAGATAATATCTCTGCAAACAGTGTAAACAGAATCAACACTTAACCAAATTCAGCCAACTCAAGTATTTGCCGAGCTTAAATCTCTGCAAACAGCACAAATGAGATTGTCACTTGGTCGAAGAAAACCAAATCAACTATTTGCCGAGCAAAAATCTCTGCAAATAGCACAAATAAGAATTGTACTTAGTCGCAACAACCAAAAACACTTGTTTGCCGAGCTTTTATCTCTGCAAACAGAACAAGTAGCACCACACTTGACCAAATTTTCTTGAAACAACTATTTGCCGAGAAATAATCTCTGCAAATAGAACAAGTAGATCCACCACTTAACGAAAATTTCTTGAAACAGCTATTTGCCGAGCAAAAAGCTCTGCAAATAGAACAAGTAGCTCCAACACTTAGCAAAAATTTGCTGAATCACGTATTTGCCGAGATAAAATCTCTGCAAATAGAACAAGTAAGATCAACACTAGCCAATAACCTCTGCAAACACGAGTATCCACTAAACGACAAAATAGTCGGTTACAGGTCTTCTTCTTCGTTCAGCCAAACACCCAAACGCCGAGCTTTCTGTAAATCATTGATTTCTCTTTCATTTTTGCGAATTAAAACTTGAAATTTATATCAAAATGCTCAGAAACTCAATGCGCACAAATCCTTAAACAAATTAACTGCTAATTTCAACCAGAAATCAAACCCTCACAAACATGCGATTTGCCGAGCTTATTCAAAATCGAATCAAATGATGAAATTAAGCTCTGAAATTGATAACGAAGGATGATTTACTGATAGCAAAGTGATCGGTGAACAAATTTGAAGAAAAACACACTAATTTTGCAGAAATTACTAGAACAGTAATCTCGGCAAATGATATATCCAGAAAAACTCAAAATTCCAGAAAATAAGCACAAATTAAGCTTCAATTAAGCTTGTGGATCGTTCAGATACGCTGATTGTGCTCTGATACCAAATGTAAAGTAGAATTTGAGCTTTAGTGTGTGTTAGTGTGTGTTAATGGGTTTCTAGAGAGAGAAAGTAGAGATGGCAGGGAAAGATTGGATTGTATTATGGGGTCAAAGGTTACATTTTGCATTATGGAGGGGGTTTATATACCTATACACATATTACACTATGCCCCCTTCCATACTTAGATATTTACATTGTAAGTACAAAAGATACAAATCAACTACTACTAAATATATTTCTAACAGAATGTGCTCAGATCAGCATCTCTGATTTCCTTGATCTGTTTGGCAGTGAGTTTTGGTAAGCCCTTTATCTTCTTTCTGTACTCTATCTCCAGAGCACCAGCATTCTTTCTAATCTTTTTCTGGAGGTTCACCAGTTCCTCCGTCCTTTGTCTAATCAGCTCAACTACACTGACACCATAAGTTACAGCATCATAAGTTTGTTCTTCTTCAGAGTACCTGGAGCGAATATACACGTCATCCAATGCATCCAGACATTGATGAACTCTGGGGTCTTCCTTCATTCTTTTATAAACATCAATATGTATGCCCAACCTGCCAGCATTGTAAGAATCAAGAGTCCCCATGATTGCCATCTCCCTTTTGTGGGCCAGCAGTTCATCCTTTTGATTTTTCTTAAAAATTTCTATCATAATGCATTCCTGTTCCAGTCTTCTTCAAAGTATCATCATCAGTAGTAGGGAGTTCTGATGACTTCCCAGCAGTTTCACTTTCTTTTCCAGATACCATGTGTTGCTTTCCTTTTACAGACTTCAGAGTTGTTGTGATATCTAGGAAAGATTCAAACTGGGGCTCACTGGCATCAGTACCAGTAGCCTCTTCAACCTACACAATGGCTTCAGTGCCAAGTGCCTTCTGCGCTTCTTGTGCACTGGAATCAGTATCAGTCACTTCTTCTTGTTGCACGATGGGTTAGTGGCAAAAGCCTTTTCAATAGCACTAACAACCACTTCTTTCTTTTTCCTCACCAATCCTTCTGGAACAGACTCAGTGGCAATAGACTTTTCAACCTGTACTTCAGACTTTTCCCCCTTGGAATGTCCACCAGTTTGAGACTTGTGGGCACTCCATAACTGTTCAAGCATATATCTGTCTGTAGCACCAAAAGTTCTTCCAGCCACTGGAGATGTGATATTCACAGTGCTCCTCAAAGCAGTCACTTCCTTCTTAATAATCTGAACTTCTTGAGGTAAGTGCTTTGGTATTTCATTTTCAATCATTTTTACCACCTGTGGCAACAACCCATCTTGAATGGTTCTAAGAACAGACCCAGAAATATCTTCAGTGATTTCTTTCAACATGCCGTGTCTGAACTTCTTAGCACACTCATCACTGATAGTGCTAACAACAGCATTCTGATCAAGTGTTGGCCTGCTTTCCAAATTACTTACCCTGTTGATCAACTTCTGAACCTCATCTGTCAGACCTGCCAGTGGTTGAACAAGTTCAGCTTTCACTGCAGTCTGAACAGAATTTACCAACTTTGTCTCTAAGCCCTGGACTGCCACTTTGATATTTTCAGAATTGTTATTTGTGGCCAGTACCAGCTCATTCAACTTCTCAAACACTTCTCAACTTCTCATTACCAGCAAAAAGATTCATTTCTGATGAAAGATTATTCGATAAAAGAGATTTGAAATCTAGAAACAACCTGTGATGAAGACTGGAGTGATCTCTCCAGGTCCGCCACCTTACTTAAAAGGCCTTGGACCTCGGCTGAAGACGAAGTGGAGAAACCACTGGAAGGTGGAAGTTCAGATTGCCTTCTGAACACCAATGGAACTTGTGCCTGGACTGCTTCAGTAGATGTTTCAGCAGTTGTAACAGTCGAGTCCAGCACACGTTGTTCAGATAAATCAATTGGAGTTTCAAGTGGAGGTGGTTGAGTTTGTGAAATTTGAATTGAAGGAGGATTGAAATATGGAGTGTTTTGTGGAATTGAAAGTGGTGGTGGTGGTGGTGGTGGCATTTCAGTAGATATAAGTGGTTGGGTGACTGAAGCAATAACAGATGTGACAACATTTTCTACTTCATCACCCAGGAAATTCATATTTACATCAAACATGTTTCCTTTCAGACATTGGGGAATCTACCTCATCCCAATCTGGAGCCGTCCCAACTGTCTGATCGACCACTTCTCTATTTAAATCTATCTGAGCATCTTGCTCACCAGTCTCTTGCTCAACAACCTGTACATTTTCTACCTGCTCAACATCATGTACAACATTCTCTATCTGCTCAACAATCAGTGACCCATCTTCATTCATTATGTCACCTGGATGGCTCGATTCAGCTCTATTCGGATTTACCTGAACTCCACCCTTTCTAAGGCGTCTGGAAGTTCTGGGTCGAGTAACATTAGAAGTCTGCTGAACTTCAGGAGCCACCTGGGTTACTGGTTGCACAATTTCAACATTTAGGACTCCAGAGGGTCCTTCACCAACCTGGTTCCCTCCTGGAGCCTCTTCTGGCTCATCAGATGATGAAGCATCGTTTTCTTCCCTTTGGAAGCTAAGCATGGTCTGAGGGATATTTACCTCATTTGATGGAGATTTAAGGTTGGTCAGATCACGCATATACTCACATACAGAAAAGTGAGTGGTTTCAAAATCATACTGGTCACCTAGAGCTCTTTTGAAAATTAATGAAAGGAAACGAATATAAGGTACAAATGCTTTTCTACCTTTCACCTTAAGACGCTCTACCAGATCATCAAATAAAATCTGAGCAAAATCCACTATGTATCCGAACCAGAGGTAGTAAGCAATCTGGAGATGTGTTTGATTTATCTGGTCAAGTCCTCCAGAACTGCCTCCCAAACATTCAACTAAATGAGTGAAAAAGAATCTCCATGAGTCTGACAGCCTGCTCATGTAGATTGTTCCCTTTCTGGATAGCTGGCCATGCTCATCCAGTATGTCTGTGTGCCCCATCAATCTGCACACTTCCCTTGTATTTATGCTAGAGGGAAGTTCAATGGGCATCTCATTCTGTTCAAAATAGTTCAATTGAAGAACAGACCTGAGTGTATCAACAGTGAAAGCCAAGGATCTGGTACCTTCCTTAAGTGTATAAGAAATTGAGGAAGTTTCATCATCATATACTGCAGTGTACCAGAATTCACAGAGATAGTCGTGGTACATCCTCCCAGGATTTAGGGTCAATGCACCATAAAGAGGACATGAGAGAAAAAAGGTATTTAATCTCCCAATAATGGATTGGGCATTATGAACACTGGAGAGTGAGAGTTTGGCCATCCAGTTATTCATGTTTATTCTTATTGCCTTTGCCTCTAATGTAATATGAGGTGCCTTTACAATATTTGGAACGGGAGCATATTCAGCAGCGAGCAGATTTTTTGGTGAATTAGATTGTCTTGGTGCCATTGAATATGATAGATAGATGATATGGAACAAAAAATTAGGGTTTATGAAGATTTGATGAAGTAAATATGAGAGAGATTTATGATTGAAAATTGAATGAAGAATGAAGTAAATGAAGGAATTTGAAGAATTTGGGAGTAAATATGTTCGAAGTAAATGCTAATGAAAATGAAAGTGGGTATTTATATAGGAGAGAGAATGTGGAACTCAAACGGTTAATTTGAATTTATCAAATATAATTTTGATCGGGTTCTGAGATCTGCATTAAATACATCACATCACACATAAATGTGTGACGGTTTACAGCCCACAAACATTACCAACTTGCACTTTTTGTCTTCCCAAGGTAAAAATACCATCATTTCTTTGAAAAATGACATGCCACGTAGGATAATAAGATAAATATCTTTTCAAAGATTTTGCATACGTGGCACGCACAATGACCAAGTATTAAAAAGTATTATGACTGACAAACCATGACTCATTTCAGTGCATCTGGAGGTTGACTGGACACTCTAGTATCACTGGTGGATTAGGCCAGTGAAGCATGCACTGATGGTACACTGGAGGGACACTCCAGTAAAGTACCAATGATAACCATTTGAAAGAGACTGGTAACCTCAAACATGCACATCAACTAGTACAGACAAATGAGAGGGACACATTTACAAGGAGACAAAAGTCACCTCAAACATGCACTTCAACTTATCTAATTACCAGTGAGAGGGACACATTTACAAGGTACCAGTAATATTTTCCAGAAAATTTTGTCCAGTGAGAAAATAAATTAATAAATTCCCCCTGAAATTAAAACATTTTTAAGGACAAAAATATATCTTTCAGTCTTCCCCTTGGAATGTTGATCCAGAAATCTATTAATGCATAAATAGTACACAAAGGCGTTCAATATCTAAGCATTTATAGATTTTTAAATCTTTAAATCGAGGATCCCCAGTAGTACACAAAGGCGTTCAATACCAAGGTTCCAGATTTAAGGGTTTAACATTCCCAACTCACCAACAAGATATTCAAATGTTTTTACATCCAGTGGTTTAGTAAAAATGTCAGCGAGTTGTTTGTCAGTGGGAATAAAATGGAGTTCAATGTTGCCTTTCACGATATTGTCACGAATGAAGTGATACATGAGATCAATGTGCTTCGTCTTTGAGTGCATGACTGGATTGTTCGAGATAGCAATGGCACTGGTATTATCACAAAAGATTGGGGTCTTTGAATACTTAATACCATAATCAAGCAACTGGTTCTTCATCCAGAGTATCTGAGCACAATAACTGGCTGCAGATACGTATTCAGCTTCAGCAGTGGACAATGAAACTGAAGTTTGCTTTTACTGGTCCAGCTGACCAGTTTGCCACCAAGGAAATGACATCCACCAGTAGTGGATTTCCTGTCTATCTTACAACCTGCATGATCTGAATCTGAATAACCCATTAGATCCATGCCTGAGCCTTTGGGATACCAAAGACCCAAACTGGGGACACCCTTAAGGTATTTCAGTATGCACTTTACAGCAAGCATATGAGATTCCTTTGGATTAGACTAATATCTGGCACATAAACATGTTGAAAACATAATATCTGGTCTACTGGCAGTTAAATACATCAGTGAACCAACCATGCCTCTATAGACAGTGGTGTTCACTGGTTTACCATCTGGATCAGAGTCCAGTGTTAATGGTGCAGAAATTGGAGTGGGTTTAGATGGTGAAGAGTTCATATCATATTTCTTTAAAAGATCTCTAACATATTTTTCCTGATTAATAAAAATACCATCTCTGGTTGTTTAATCTGGGAGTCCAAGAAAATATGTTAATTCACCCATTAAACTCATTTCATATTCAGTCGACATTATTTTCGAAAATTTCTTGCACATTTTCATCAGTAGACCCAAAAATAATATCATCAACATAAATTTGTACCATCAGAAGATTACCTTTTTTCATGAAGAATAAATAAGGTATTGTCAATTGCACCTCTTTTAAAACCATTTTTCAATAAATGTTTAGTCAGAGTATCATACCAGGCACGTGGGGCTTGTCTGAGACCATAGAGTGCTTTGTCCAGACGATATACCCAGTGTGGATGCTTTTCATCAACGAAACCTGGTGGTTGTCTGACATAAACTTCTTCTTCAAGTTTTCCATTCAAAAATGCACTTTTAACGTGTAACATCCGTAAAATTTCAGGTCAATTAAAAATAGAAATTTGTCTATTTTAATATGCTACCTTGCAGACAACTAGAATAGTTGAAATGGTAAAGGCGTTTAAACTTTAAAATGAAAGACACCAAATCCTAAGGTATATTGTCTAAATGCCTTAATAAAATCACATTTAAATTTTTACAGTTTAACATCACTATTTAAATTAAATGACGGGCTAAACACTTGGCTAATGACTACTAATATATAAATATCTGTTTATCATAATTGACCCATGAAAGTCTCATGGCTGGCAATTAATCATACACCGACACTATACATGGACGTTAGTTTAGAATTATTTCGTTTTGAATCTCTCCAATTACTTGTCTCCTCCTGCCGACACTATGCGAGTAGTATATTATATGTTTCTTTTCCTTCTTGATGAATTCACAACCAAACTACACTCCACCACCTCCCTTTCTCGGCTCCACACCCACGACCCTCACTACCATATCACCTATCCTCTCGATCTTCCATATCAAACGATTAACCACCATTCTGTTAGTGTTGTTCGGAAACAAGCACCATTACCACCTTAAATCGTCTACATACAGACATCGCATATATACAAATACATATATATATATATATATATATTAAATCGTCTACATACAGACATCGCATATATACAAATACATATATATATATACGTGCACCTATACATATAGAAATGGAGAAATATTATTCATATCACCAAAACACCACTACTCGCTACTGCTACTATAACTCTTAGTTAAACACCATAAGCTGCTGCTGCTACTCGGTCTTGCTGCTAACTTCGCTGCCCATCACCACCGAACCTAATACTACTGCTCGCTGCTGCATATTACCTCGGCTACTAAGTCGTGTATATATATACAATAATATATATACATACATATAGATATAGAAGTGATGAGCATCAAGCACCACCACCTTTCTATATATATATATATAGATATATATAGATATAGTTGTGATAAAACTATCATCACCATGGCTGCTATCGGTTGAACACATCAAAACACCATCACCGAAGCATCACTACTCGATCACTGCTGCTGTTAAACCGAACCACCATTGTTACTATTCATCATCTTCAACCTACTGCTGTTGCTCGGTTGACAGCCAACACCGAACCATCACCTTTAAACACCACCACGAGCCACCACCATGTAACTACACCCACGAGCTGTAACAACCTGTTAACATCATCATCACCAACAGGAATCGTAGTTGAAAGCCAAGAAGGAAAGAAAGAAAAGAACGGTTTTGGGAAAACTTTAGATTCATGTTACGTAAAAGTTACACGTTAGTTTTCAATTCTAAAAGTTGCTGGGAGTTCGTTATTGATTCCTCTAGTTGTGTGGTGAGTTTCGTTACAATTGGTGATCGTTTATTTTTGGAAGATTTTGTTAGTTTATACGGGTTAGATTTAAGGAAAATGGTTAAGACTTCCAAGTTGTTATTATAGTTATATGGATAGACTGGGGTACAGAGAATTTAGACAAGAAAACGGATTCGTTGAATCTCGTTTCGTTTACAAGTTATTCGCACCGCGAAATGCCCCGTGGAAGCATTTTACATAGTTTTATTAACATAAAACGTCAACTGGGTCTTGATACGAAGCAGCCAGAATCATCATTTAAACAGGTTATTTATCACTTATAAGTTTCCTATGTTGAATTAGAAACAAGAAATACAAAGTTGTAATCTGACCGTTAAGACCGTTAGATTTTCTGACAGTTTCAGTCCTAAACCGTTAGATTTTCTGACAGTTTCAGTCCTAAACCGTTAGATTTTCTGACAGTTTCAGTCCTAACCCGTTAGATTTTCTGACAGTTTCAGTCCTAAACCGTTAGATTTTCTGACAGTTTCAGTCCTAAACCGTTAGATTTTCTGACAGTTTCAGTCCTAAACCGTTAGATTTTCTGACAGTTTCAGTCCTAAACCGTTAGATTTTCTGACAGTTTCAGTCCTAAACCGTTAGATTTTCTGACAGTTTCAGTCCTAAACCGTTAGATTTTCTGACAGTTTCAGTCCTAAACCGTTAGATTTTCTGACAGTTTCAGTCCTAAACCGTTAGATTTTCTGACAGTTTCAGTCCTAAACCGTTAGATTTTCTGACAGTTTCAGTCCTAAACCGTTAGATTTTCTGACAGTTTCAGTCCTAAACCGTTAGATTTTCTGACAGTTTCAGTCCTAAACCGTTAGATTTTCTGACAGTTTCAGTCCTAAACCGTTAGATTTTCTGACAGTTTCAGTCCTAAACCGTTAGATTTTCTGACAGTTTCAGTCCTAAACCGTTAGATTTTCTGACAGTTTCAGTCCTAAACCGTTAGATTTTCTGACAGTTTCAGTCCTAAACCGTTAGATTTTCTGACAGTTTCAGTCCTAAACCGTTAGATTTTCTGACAGTTTCAGTCCTAAACCGTTAGATTTTCTGACAGTTTCAGTCCTAAACCGTTAAATTTTCAGACTGTTACATACCTCCTACTGTTTGACAGACATTTCAGGTGAGTTTCGTAAACCCTCCCTACTCAATTGAGATTCGGGCTGAAAAGTGTACATGCTTGTTTAATTGTTGATTGTTGATTTGATTTGATTGATTGTGTGATTGAATTGTTTATGTGGACATGTTAGCGCATTGGTTACTATGTAAGTCGCACCGTTAGCGCATTATTTATTATATAAGTCGCATCGTTAGCGCGTTACTCGTTATGTAAGTCGCACCGTTAGCGCATTGTTAATTATTAACTATGTAAGCCGCATCGTTGTTGATCGTTATGATTGTTATGGAACGTTGTTGAACGTTATATGGAATCGTTATTATTGAACGTTGACTTGTATTGATTTGTGCTAATGTGAAACCTTATAGGTTTTCCTTGGATGTGATTAGTTCTCCTAATCCTCACTTATTGTTAACGGTTGTTATCCCGATACATACTTGTTTCTTGTTACTTGTCCCTACGAACTCACCAACTTTATGTTGACGCTCTTTAGTACACTTTTCAGGAAATCAAGTTAATCAGAGACAAAATGGATGATTGCATGCTTGTTTGCTAGGATTGGACTAGCTTTGGACTTTCTGGATCCATGATCCTTACTTCCCTTTATGGGTTACTTTTAGGATTAACTACTATCAATTGAATTGTCTTTTATTATTGATTGAACATGTATTTCGATGAATGTTGATGATTGTATACGTTTGTACAAGTTTAAGGATTGTTTCAATCCTATGTTTTCATATAGTTTGATTCTACATAATTTCCATGTCGTGCTGTGCTTTTCTAAGTGATACCCATGATTCCGCCATGTTGGGGTGTTACTAACGTCCATCTGGTAGACCTTGAATTGATGATGAGCAGCGAATGCTAAAAATATTCTGATCGCTTCAAGTCTAGCCACTGGAGCAAATGATTCATCAAAATCGACATCTGACTGGCAGTAGCCTTGTGCTACCAGTCTGGCATTGTTTCTGATTACGTGGCCATCTTCATCTACCTTGTTCCTGAAGACCCATCTGGTTCCAATTGGTTCTTTCTTTACAACTGGGAAAGGAACCAGGTACCAAACCTTGTTCCTTTCAAACTGGTGAAGCTCTTCTTGCATAGTAGTCACCCAGTTTGGATCTTCCATAGCCTCATCAATCTTCTTTGGTTCTATCAGTGATAAGAAACTGACATATAAGCATTGATCACTGGAGGCTCTTCTAGTCAGAACCCCTCGACTGGAGTCACCTATGATCTGATCGATAGGATGAGCTTTTGTCCATCTGGAGTATTGACCAGGATTGTTATTCTAAAATGACTTCAAGATCTTGTTTTTCTTGAATCAGTTGTTCAGTTACCAGAACCTGGGCTTGAAATGCCAGTTCAATATCTTGAAGTTCCTTTAATTTTGATTTTAAAACTGTAATTTCAGAAAAATCTGTTTCTAGACCATTTACACAGTCAGATCTAACAGTTTCAACAAAGATTAAATCAGAATTAAGAGCTTCAGCAATGTCCAGTTTTAGTTCATGGTCAGTTTCAGTATCATAATCACTAACCTTTTTGATAACAATGTCCACCCATCATCCAGATGTGACATCTTCCTTTACCAGGTGCTCTTCGTCTGCCAGAGCCATGTAACAGCAATCTCTTTCTTCTTCTTCATCAACATATGAGTCATCAGAAGGAACCCACTTCTCTTCAGTTGTTGCGATCATGCACTTATTATTATTTTCCATTTGTTGTGCCATGAGAGCAATTTGAGCCTTAAGCTTTTTGTATTTAGATTTATAGCTATCATCAGGCTTTTTATTTGAAGTAAATGGACCAGGCTGGGATACAAACTGACTGGACTTGCAATCTTTCATGAAATGACCTTTTCTGCCACACTTAAAGCATGTCAGATTGGTTTTATCAGTAGAAGAACTGGATGCAAATTGTCCAGATGGCCTATTTGCTCTTGCTTTGAAACGGTTAAACGTTTTAGCAATCATAGCAACCAGGTCATCATTTTCAGATTCATCACAGTCTGGAGAGATTTGACTAGATTCTCCAGATTCCATGAGTTCAGACACCATCTTCTTCATAGAAAATACATTCTCAGAAGATATTAGTGATGTACCTTGTGGTTCAGTATGACTAACCACATTAGGACTACTGGAGGCATGGTTATAGGCATCTTGTTCTGCCACAACTCTCTGAGCCTGATTTTCTTCAGTGTACCTGAAGGCTCCATATAAAGTTGAAAGAGTGTGAGTGTGCAGAGTTTTACCTTGTCGTAAGACCAGGATCATGTGAGACCATTTGGTGGGTAAAATATCACAAAATTTCTCCAGAAGTATATCCTTGTCTTTCTCAACCCCCAGACCTCTCAACTAGTTAATGATACTCATAAATCTGGTGTAAGTACCAGTGAGAGACTCATTGGGCTGAGCAAAAAATGACTCATACCTCTTGTTTAAGGAGACCTTTCTGGTGACAATGGTGTCATCTCCTCCTTCATACTGGTTCACTAGTTTATCCCACATGGTTTTAGCACTGGGAAAAAGAACTAGTGTGGGAATTAGGGTTTCTGGAACAGCCCGAGGATCATGTTTTTGAGAAGGGTATCTAGATTTACCAATCTCCTCTCCTCTTCAGACCAATGTTCCTCCCTCTTTTCCCTGCCTCTTCTAGATCCAGTTGGATCAAGAAGAGCATTGAGAGGTGATGTGGGGACATAAGGTCCTTCATTTAAGATTTTCATCATGTTTCTCTCAATACTAGTGATATGCAATATCATCCTAGCCTTCCACGTACCAAATTCATCACTATTCCCACTGAATTTAGGAACAGGATTGTTTGAGTAGTGCACATGCACATGTGGAGAAGCAGGAGTAGGAGGAGGAGGTGGTGGATTAGCGTTAATAACAGGTGGTTCTTTATTTTCATCATTAATATTAGGATCAGGACCATGATTAAAACCTCCTTGTGTATTTTCTGGGGTGGCCATCAAAGAAGCAGATCTAGGCAAGTTTGTTTAGCCTTCTGCTCTGATACCAATTGTGAGTCCCAAACTCGATGATGGTTTAACCCAAAGTGTAAAATACAACAAGTCTAATAAGCACTAGATTGGACTAGTATTACTTGAATATAAATGCAAGTATATAACAAAGTAATACAAGACTAAAAGCAATAAAGTAAAGGTGGAACACAATGTAATTTTTCAAGTGTATTTTATTTATGATGTTAAATAAAATACAAGATTGTGCGGAATCAAGATAATACAAATATGTAAGTATCCTAACAACCTATGAATTACAAATGATCTATATTTGCCAAATAACTCTTTTGATCGAGATACTTAAAGTTGTGAAGTATCCCTGTTACGATCGAGAGTATTTAGACAAAATCACCTTAATTGCTAAAAGTAATTTTAACAAGGAAATGACTTTGTATTTATAGGAAAACTGGTACTGATGCCAGTGTGCTTGAAACTGGTAACATTGATAAACTCCATCCAGTAACTGAAAGTGAAAGTAGGATCCTAGATGCTATTGGTCGTGCTTTGAAAGAAAGAAAAAGAAAAAGAAAAGAAGATCAAAGGCGGGCCAGGGAACAAATTCAAGATCTAGGTGTCCTAGATGCAAGTGATGCTGGTTTGTTGGGCATCACACTTGAACAATATGCCAGAGTCAAGAATGATCAAAGAATCATTTGTGCTTTGGCTGAAAAACTGGATATATGTAGAAACACGTGAAGGACGTGTTCCCAGATCATTTAACACGAGATCTACGATCATAGACAGGCGGAATCCGTCTATAATCGTCGTTAGGGTTTATATGATGAACACGAAGATAACAACAACAAAATAGCTACGAATTTACTGATGAATAGGAGATAAAAACAAAGAATTCATTTATCATTAGTCGAATGATTACAAGAATAAATCCGTTTAAAATACATCTCAATGATTCCGGATTACAATCAATCGAGACGACTCTTGATAATGAATTACATGGTGGCGGAATGGCGGGGCATAGATCTCTACCCCGATCCCTATGGACGACCTCTGTTGCAACTAAAATCCTCTCTGAAATCTGAAACCTAAGTCCTATATTTATAGGTACAAAATGGCTGGGCTGTCAAATTCGTACAAAATGGGCTGGGCTGTACGAACTTAAAGTTCGTAAGGCATATATGTACAGTTCTTACGAACTTAAAGTTCGTAAGGCATATATGTACGAATTTCTCAGCCTTTTAGAATTATTGCATCGGACAACAATTTGTGCACTTTATGTGCACCAACAAACTCCCCCTTGGCCGGTGCAATCAATTCTTCAAAATCCAATATTAGTTATAGAAAGTCTAAACAAATAGCCTCCCCGTAACTAAAGATATCGGGTCTTCTTATGTTGAAACTCGATCTTCTGAAACTGCACTCTGATCTTCAACCTGTAAACTCTCTGTATCTTCATGACAACCAACTAACCCAACACCTCTCATTGTAGTTCTCCCCCTCAACAGTAACCACCTCCGAATTAAACATAAGCAATCATCCACTCGGATCTATTTGCATGTCGTGCTTAACCGCATATAATAGAGAAGTAGAATTTCCAACAATCAGCATCAAATCAATCAGCTCCCATAACAATAATAAACTCTGCAAACTGAATCACAAAATGTAGTCGCATAAATCCTGTCTCAACTAGCAGTGTCTGACTCTGTCTTGTATCTTCACAAATCCACCAATCACTCGAAATCATTCTTATCAGATCTCCTCTTCAGTTGTATACGCCGCCATAATATAAAGATCTTTATCTATGCAACTCCTCCGCAAGAATCACCTGATAATTCATCTCTACATCTTGGAATATGGATAAGATTCGATCTTCAAATACTGAACAACAAATAACCAGCTTCAATGATCCAATACTTCAACAAAGTTTCCATGACCGCTATATATGAAAATCATCCGTTGACATAAATCAATTTGAACATATAGTTCGATGATCTTCAAAACCTCGAGCATTAGAATACAATAATCACCAACAGAATAACCTTTGATCGTTATGTAACTCGAGTATGTAGAAAAGTTTTGCTCAAAAATCAGAAATTTTTATCCCCCCTCATTTTTCTGCAAAACTTTGAAAATCAGCCCATCTGATTGACTTCGGTTTCAAAAATCTCCCTTTCATGTGGTATATAGTGTTTCCTCTGATCAACTGCATGTATTCTTCAGACTGAAACATATCGAACCTCCATAGTAGCTTGAGAACATCTTCGTAGTCTGAACATCAACATATACGAACTTGTTCTTTTCCTTACGAACTTATTCTTATTACGAACTTGTTAAGTTCGTAACAACAATATCTTCGTAAAGGTTGATCACTAAGTTCGTAAGACAAAAGGCTTGTTATTACGAACATAATCTTCAGAAGGTGAATAATCTTCTTACGAACTTAGTAAGTTCGTAAGACCATTATATCAGCAAAGCTACTAACTTCGTAAGGCTATTAAATTCGTAAGGTGAAAGTTCACAACGAAGATAGCTAAGTTCGTAAGCTAAATTCGTTAGTTGAAATCTGAAAACGAAAAAGGCTATCTTCGTTTTCTATCTTCGTAAGGTGAGGTTCTGAACGAAGATAGCTTAAGTTCGTAAGCTATATTCGTTTGATGAAGATTCAAAACGAAAATTAGATAAATTCGTTTTCTATCTTCGTTTTGCTAAAGGAAAACGAACTTAGCCTTCTGTTCGAATTTTCATCAATAAAACCTAATTACCAGATCTCGTTTGAGGAAAAATCATCCTCCAAGGCTCTGATACCATGTAGAAACACGTGAAGACGTGTGCCCAGATCGTTTAACACGAGATCTACGATCATAGACAGGCGGAATCCGTCTATAATCGTCGTTAGGGTTTATATGATGAACACGAAGATAACAACAAAATAGCTACGAATTTACTGATGAATAGGAGATAAAAACAAAGAATTCATTTATCATTAGTCGAATGATTACAAGAATAAATCCGTTTAAAATACATCTCAATGATTCCGGATTACAATCAATCGAGACGACTCTTGATAATGAATTACATGGTGGCGGAATGGCGGGGCATAGATCTCTACCCCGATCCCTATGGACGACCTCTGTTGCAACTAAAATCCTCTCTGAAATCTGAAACCTAAGTCCTATATTTATAGGTACAAAATGGGTTGGGCTGTCAAATTCGTACAAAATGGGCTGGGCTGTACGAACTTATTAGTTCTTACGAACTTAAAGTTCGTAAGGCATATATGTACAGTTCTTACGAACTTAAAGTTCGTAAGGCATATATGTACGAATTTCTCAGCCTTTTAGAATTATTGCATCGGACAACAATTTGTGCACTTTATGTGCACCAACAATATTGAACTGGAGAAGGAGTATCCTGATGATGAAATTGCCTTTGATGCCAGGAATATAAATGTTTCAGTGGAGAAAGCAAAGGAAATTAGAGACCTTGGGATTGAAAGAAGAATCCACAATGTGGACAAAGTGATTAAAAGGGTGCTCAATCCACCCAAGTCCAAAGGTCAACAAAGAAGAAAACCCTTGCCAAGGGATGCAGACCTGAGGACATTTGTTGAACCCACTGGTGAAGTGTCAAATGATGACATTAAGGCTGCTGTGCAGGCTGCTGGATCTGAAACGGTTAAGATAACAAATGAATCTGAAGCCAGAGCCTATTATTCTTCTATCATGTCAAAGAGGAAGCACAGTGGTGCCATTAATGGTGTTAATGTTCTTATCAAGCCAGGCACTAAAGTCTTTCAAGTTCAAATCAGTTATACCAGAGGGCCACTGGTGAAAACTGATAATCCTTCAGTGCTGCAATATGGGTTCAGTGAATGGGTGGAAATGGTGAAAGTTTTGGAAGCAAAGGCAGTGAAAAATAGGATTGAGAAAGCTTGGACCAATTTGTTAAAGGGCAAAATTCAACACAAAGAAAATCTAGAGCTCAGACTGCATATTGACCCTGAAGACACTCAACCTATTGGTTCCCTGCACAAAAGAAAAAGAACTGGTGAAGGGCCATCTAGTTAAACTTCCACTTCTTGTTATCATCTTGTATTTTTATTTTGCAATCTTGTAACTTATGTAAATTTTCAATTTCTTGTATATATGAAGTTGCCAGATTGTAACCCACAAGATAGATAACTGATTAAATCTAACAAACCTAAAAGAAAAACCCAAGGCATTTGATGATCTATAAAAATGCCTTGGAAAATTAGATAGATTTAGTCAAAACAAGTTTTTCAAGTTCATACTTTGTATAGATAGAAAACTTGAAAAGACTTGGCAATATTTCAGGACAAATAGGGGGAATTTGTTAGGTCCAGTTTTACTGAAGAAACTGGAGCGTCTCCAGTTGCACCTGGAGACAAGAAGATTTGTCCAGAAATATATGAAGTCCAGTGACTAGTGTACAGTTGATGCCACTGGAGACTTCACTCCAGTTGAGATCTGACCAAAACATGAAGACATTCCAATTGAAGTCGAAGACAACAAGTGGAAGATAGAGAATGACCATGGCAGCGAAGCCCAGTGGACATTCTGCACAGATCAAGACTGGAGATCATCAGTGTAAAGTACTTACAAAGCTTTACACTGATTACGAGGGAGACCTTTTTACTTTATGTACTATTATCCGGATAATACACATTGTCTATGATTAAAGTACAAAAGTGCATAAAGTAGGCTGGATAAAGTGACTTTATGTCTTACTTTATCAAGCATGTTCAAGGAATTAAATGCAATTCCTTAAATGCTCTCAACCATATTTGTACGGCAAGGTTGACATCCCAATGTCAACCTTTGCCTATAAATAGAGGTCTTTGCACAACCAAGAAACAACTTTGCATATTCAGACATTTGCATTCTTGGTGAACTTGTGCAATATTCTCTCAATCGCAAAAAGGAACATTTCACAACTTTAAGTGTTTCGATTGATAAGAGAATTTCCAAGTATAGATCGATTGTATTTCATAGGTTGTTAGGATATTTACATCTTTGTATTATCTTGGTTCCGCAACAACCTTGTAATTTATTTAACATTAATAAATAAATTACACTTGAAAATTACA
Source organism: Erigeron breviscapus (assembly GCA_034093135.1). Lineage (NCBI taxonomy): Eukaryota > Viridiplantae > Streptophyta > Magnoliopsida > Asterales > Asteraceae > Erigeron > Erigeron breviscapus. Next base: position 5,545,319 of record CM067170.1, on the reverse strand, counting down.
TATTGTCTCACCAATTTACTTTACAAGTATTTACTTTTTGGATTGTCTTTTACTTATTCATATTGTCACCTTAATAAGTAATCCTCCAGATAACCTGGTATATTGTTCACTGCAACTGGTCGTCTCCAGATCAGTGATCATATTGCAAAGTAATCTTACCATTGACATAGAGGTGTCTTCAGTAGTACCATCTCTTGAGTTGGGACTTACAGTGATACTTCTTTATCTCATTTAATTTATGCTGACGATGTACTTTTCATGGTGGAGTGGGCAGAAGACAATTTGCAAAATATTATTATGGCGTTTTCTTGTTTCCATTTGGCCTCGGGTTTAAAAATCAATCTTCAAAAATCTAATATTTATGGTATTGGGTGCGGGGGACGGATATTGATCATCTTGCTAGAGTTGCTTGTTGCTCCAAAGACTCCTTTCCATTCACTTATTTGGGAGTTCCGATTGGAGCAAACATGTTGAAAAGTGATTCATGGAAACTGATTGTTGATAAATTCTATAAGTGCCTTTTAAATGGAAGGCAAGTCTCTTGTCTATTGGAGGACGTGCTACCCTTGTTTCTTCGGTTCTTGGGTCCTTGGGAACTTATTATATGTCGTTGTTTCGGATGCCAAAGGTTGTTAAACAGAGACTTGAGTCACTTCGTGCTAAATTCTTTTGGGGAGGTAATGAGGATATAAGAAAGATGCATTGGATAAAATGGGATAGAGTGTTGGCAAGTAAACATTGCGGGGGTCTTGGAATAGGATCTCTTGATGCCCTAAATAAAGGTCTTTTACTCAAATGGCGGTGGCGTTTTGTTAACAATCCAAATGCATTGTGGGTTAAAGTTTTAAAAAATCTTTACAATCCAGATTCTTTCTGGTCCTGGACCAATACTGGATGTGTAAAATATGGACTTTGGCACCAATTTTCCAAAGTTGTTATTGACTTGCATGATAGGAATATCATCCCTCTGCACACTTTATCTATAAAGGTTGGTAATGGTAGGTCGACTTCTTTTTGGCATGATATATGGTTTGGAAATACTTCTCTTCAGTCAAGGTTCTCTCGACTCTATAGATTGGAGTAGGAGAAAAATTGTGTTGTCGGATCGTTGGAATGGTAACCAAATTTTCCCGTATTGGCGAAGACCTCTTAGGGGAGGGGCTGAGGAAAGCGAATGGTTGGAATTATCGTCGGGTCTTGGTGAGATGGAGCTGATGGATAATGAGGATCGATGGGTTTGGAACCTCTCAAACGTTAATGGGTTTTCTGTCAAGGAAACTAGAATATATATTGATGATCACGTGTTACCTGTATCTTTGGCAATTACTAGATGGAGTAAGATTGTCCCAAAAAAGGTGAACATCCTTGTGTGGAGAGTCATGAATGACCTGTTGGTGCATGTTTCTCGGTGACAAAAGCATTCTAGATGTGTGACGTATATTTACATAAATTCAAGTCTTGTAATTTATCTTGTAATTACCGTTTGTCAATAATATTACCTTGGCATATATTGTTGATCATATTGGGATCCATTTATGTTTATATGTTTGTTTATTATTTGTGTTTTACAGGTTCTAGACATTACATGTAAAGAGTCATTAAGTTAATATTGTTTCTGCGTTTAACAGCAGTTGAAATCTTAACTTAATGTACTTCCAGATGGAAGTTAAGTTAATTGTGTTTCTGCGTATTAACAGCAGGAGAAACATTAACTTAATCAATACTTCCAATAGGTAATATAGACAATGTTGTTTCTGCGTATTCACAGTAGTAGAAACTGTTGAGTCATGGATTTGCTGAGAGACTCAGCGAGTGACTTCGTCAACGAGTCTTCAACGATCATCTAATATCTTCGAGTTAAAGGATAAGTTCAATGACTCACCGCTATGTTTTGTAAGTCAAATATGGGAGGGAAGATGAAGATAAGAAGACTGGTCCCCAAGGACACGTGTTGATAGATCAGAATGGAGCCATGTGACCTTGTACCTTTTTGGTACTAAGGTATTTCTCTTTGATGCCGTTTTGGGAAAGAAACAAGATGAAGAAAAGAGACCTCTGCAGATCTGATTTATCCACCAATAGATAGTTGACAACCTTCATGTGTCAACATCTATTGGGTTGTCATGTGATGTCTTTTCTCTCCTATATAAGACATCACTTGACCTAGCCGCATAAGTGTTGGTGTGTGCCATATTTACACTTTCTGTGTTTTTCTCTCTTTGCATAATTGTTAAGTTTTTAGTATGTCAAAAACTTAACAATATTTTCTCTTTTATTTCTTTGTAAACCGACCATGTATTCACTGTTTAATTAATGTCACTTATGATTAAACATCTTTACTTTCTTGTCTTATGTTAGTTGTTTAATTGCTTAATCGTTGCAAACTTGGGACTTTCAGTTGGTATCAAAGCAATGTTTCGATACACTGAAACTGATCTGAAAAGTGTTTGCAAGATTACCTTTCTTTCTGTACTTTAATTTTCTGCATCTAAAATCTTTTCTTTTCTTTTCCTTAAAACTTTTTCTTTACATGGCTTCGGTTCCTACTCTGGTTAATACCAGAGACTTTGGGTATGTCTCTATCCCACCAAGATTCGAAACTCATGATTTCGGATCCTGGAAAGAGAGAATGCTCCTACACATAGTAGGAGTTGAACCTTACTTAATGATTATTCTGACCAGAGGGCCATATGTACCGGTTCTGGTTACCAGGACACCAGGAGCCACCACTGATGCTCCTGAGGTTGTCACTGAGCTCATAAAACCAGAAGTACAATGGACAGATGATGAGCGTAGGCTTGTCAATCTGGATGCTCGGTTAAGAAATCTTATTATCAACACCCTTCCCGATGATATTATGAAATCTGTCATCAAACTTTCTTCTGCAAAAAAGGTGTGGGATAATCATTGTATCAGATTTGATGGTACAGAAGATGTTCTTGCTACCAAGAAAATAGATTTGAAACGTGCCTATGAAGGATTCGTTTCTCTTCCTAATGAGAATCTGGATGGCACTTATAACCGTTTTAAATGTCTTCTGAATGACATGACGAACGCTGGCATAGAGCATGATATGCTAGAAGTATGCCACAAGTTCATCGACAGCTTGCCCATTAAGTGGCAAGGTCTAAGACAAATCTTAAGGACCACCAAACAGTTGAAACAGCATGACTTGGAATCACTTTATGGCACTCTTCAATTTGAAGAGAGAGCCCTCGCTCAAAACTTGAGAGTTGAAGCTGATTCCAAAAGGCATGCTGGCTCTTCTTCTTCCTCTTCTCTATCTTCTGTCCCTCATGTTCATGACCCTCTTGCCTTGGTCTCTGCTGAAGTTAGCACTATTCATGTTAACAACAGCAATTCTACCCCATCTCATATCCAGGACCTTGTCAATGACCTCGATTTCGAGGAGAGACAAGAGATGTTCTCGGATTTCATGCAATTTGCTCTTATCGCTGGTAAAAGATATTCCAAGAAATGGAACAGTCGTAGGTCGACTGCTTCCCAAAGACCAGTGGTAGAAAAATCGCAGGAAGAATGTTGGAGATGTGGTCGAAGAGGCCATTATCAAAAAGAATGCAAAGTCTCTATTTCTTCCTTGCAGGCAGCGAAGCCCTCTTCTTCGTCAGTGAGGCCCTCTTCTTCAGTCAAGCCTGCTGATGAATACAAGAAGAAGTATTATGAGCTTCGTGCAAAAATGGCTGATGTAGAAGAAGCCAAAGCCCCTGCCAAAGGTCTTGTTGCTGAAGAACATGACTGGGCTGAATCTGACGTTTCTGACAGCGAGGACTTCGTAGATGCCATCTGCTTCATGGCACTCGCTGATGATCAGGCGCTGACAAAGGATCAAGTGTGCTCCAGTCAGTGGGTGAATGTCACAATCAAGAAGGCCTCGCTAGGAAAGGAAGTGTGGTATTTGGACAGTGGTTGTTCAAAACACATGACTGGATCCAAGGACCTGCTGGATAACTTTGTGGCGACTGATGGTCCCACAGTTGTGTTTGGTGACAACTCTACTGGCCAAACTGAAGGATATGGGTCTCTCTCTAATGGGCTAATCAAGTTCACTAAGGTAGCTGTGAGTCCCAACCTCGATGATGGTTTAACCCAAAGTGTAAAATACAACAAGTCTAATAAGCACTAGATTGGACTAGTATTACTTGAATATAAATGCAAGTATATAAACAAAGTAATACAAGACTAAAAGCAATAAAGTAAAGGTGGAACACAATGTAATTTTTCAAGTGTATTTTATTTATGATGTTAAATAAAATACAAGGTTGTGCGGAATCAAGATAATACAAATATGTAAGTATCCTAACAACCTATGAATTACAAATGATCTATATTTGCCAAATAACTCTTTTGATCGAGATACTTAAAGTTGTGAAGTATCCCTGTTACGATCGAGAGTATTTAGACAAATTCACCTTAATTGCTAAAAGTAATTTTAACATGGAAATGACTTTGTATTTATAGGCAAACAAATTCACCAGTGAATTTGTGCCGTACAAATATGGTTGCATGCATTTAATGAACCGACAAGGTCATTAAATGCATTGGTTAAAGTACAAGGATAAAGTCACATCAATATGACTTTATTCTTTTAACCAACCACCTTTACACACGTATGTACTTTGGTAAAGAACAAGTGAAACCTCCAGTCGTAGATCTGGTAACACTTCCAGTGGACTCCGCCATTTGTCAGTCTTCTTTATTCTAACTTCAGTCTTTGACTTCAGTGAGAATGTCTTCAGTAGAATAGATCTGGACTGGGGTGAAGTCCAGTGAGCTAATCTGGAGGATTTCAGATTTTCCTATACAAGTATTTTGCTCACTGATCTTCCATTATTTCTGAACAAATCTTCAGTGTCGCTCCAGTCAGCAAGTCTGGAGTGGGTCCAGTAAATATTATTTCTGGACAAGTCTTCAGAGACTTTCCAGTCTTCAAGTCTGGAGCGAGTCCAGTAAATCTGGACCTAACAATAGCTTACGTGAACGGCTTGAAACACAATCTGATTAGCATCAGTCAACTATGCGATGCTGACTACAAGGTTATCCTTGATAAGCATCAAGGCACAGTAATAAATGTAAATAAAGAAGTAGTTTTGGTCGCTCCTAGAAAGAGAGATATCTACTTGGTAGATTTCACTCTTGTCAAAACTGACAGTGAGACCTGCTTCTTCTCAAAAGCTGCTTCTCAAATCAATTGGTTGTGGCACAAGCGTATGTCGCATGTGAACTTCAAAACAATCAATTCTCTAGCCAAGAAAAATCTTGTTCGAGGCCTTCCTCCTCTCACTTATGAGAAGGACAGGCTCTGTGCTGCCTGTGAAAAGGGAAAAAGCCACCGAGCCACTTTCAAAACTAAACAAGCCAATTCTATCAATGGCTGCTTCCATCTACTTCACATGGACCTTTTTGGTCCAGTGAATGTCCAAAGTCTAAGGGGTAGCAAATACACCTTAGTCATTATGGATGAATATTCACGATATACTTGGACAATATTTCTTCATTCTAAGAGTGATGCTGCTGAGGAAATAATTAATTTCATTAAAAAAATGGAAAACCTCAACAACATACGTGTTAAAGAACTCAGAAGCGATCATGGCACTGAGTTCAGAAACCACACTCTTGAGAGTTTTTGTGTTGATCAAGGGATTAGACAAAACTTCTCTTCTGTTAGAACTCCTGAACAAAATGGAGTAGCTGAAAGGAGAAACAGAACTCTTATTGAAGCTGCTCGAACTATGCTCAGTGAGTCTTCCCTTCCTAGTAAATTCTGGGCTGAAGCAGTTAATACTGCTTGCCACACTCAAAATAGGTGTCTTATTGTCAAGCGACATGACAAGACTGCCTATGAAATTCTTAAGGGTAGAAACCCCAAATTGGATATTTCCATGTTTTCGGATGTCCAGTATTCATCCTGAATGATAAGGATCATTTGGGTAAGTTTGATCCCAAAGCTGATGATGGCTACTTTCTGGGATACTCTTCTATTAGTAAAGCTTTCAGAGTTTTCAATACTCGCACTCAAAAAGTAGATGAATCAATTCATGTTACTTTTGATGAAAGTTGTTCAGCTCTAGGAGATCTCTCAAGTGAGACATCTGCTGAAGGCATCTTCAGCGATCTTGCTGATCCTTCAGTAGAGTCAGCGACACATCATGATGTTGCCAACTCACCTACTGCTGATACTTCAAGTCTCTCAACTAATGATGAGTATGTGGTAGCACACATTTACTCTATTGATCCAGTTGAGCCTCTCCTTAGGACAGTTAATGCCACTTCCATTAACGTCACTCCGTTAGATGAACCTCAAGCTGCTGACGGTGGTGCTGAGGACATCTTTCATGATGCTTCAGCGAATCCTATTTTAGGAGACGCTGAGGATGACAATTCTCAGCAAGAGATACCCACTGCTCTCAGTGAACCTCCTGTCAGCAACTCTGCACCTTCTCTAACCATTGATCTTTCCACTTATTCTTTTACACCAAATGATCCTACCTCCACCTTATCCGCTGTCACTCACTCTTCTTCTATCCATACACCAGCACTCAAATGGACTGCTGATCACCCTCTTGACCATATGATTGGTAATCCACACAATGGTGTCCAAACTCGCTCAGCAACAAGTAATACTTGTCTCTATGTCAATTTCTTATCTCAAATTGTGCCTGCCAATATTGGCGAAGCCATGGCTAATCCTTCTTGGGTGGAAGCCATGCAAGAAGAATTGACACAATTTGAAAGAAATCACGTTTGGTTTCTTGTTCCTCCTCCCTATAAGGAACCCATTGGCACTAGATGGGTTTACAGGAATAAGATGGATGAAGCTGGTGTGGTTATTCGAAACAAGGCAAGACTGGTTGCTCAAGGTTATACTCAAGCTGAAGGCATTGATTATGATGAAACCTTTGCTCCAGTCGCTCGCCTTGAAGCAATTCGTCTCTTTCTTGCTCACGCTGCCTACAAAGGCTTCACTGTCTATCAAATGGACGTCAAAAGTGCCTTTCTAAATGGTGCTCTTGATGAAGAAGTCTATGTTAAGCAGCCTCCTGGCTTTGAGGATCCAAAGCATCCTCACTATGTTTACAAGCTAAATAAAGCTTTATATGGTCTTAAACAAGCTCCTAGAGCTTGGTATGACACATTGTCTACCTTCCTTCTTGACCATGGCTTTCGTCGAGGAACCATAGACAGCACTCTCTTCATCTATAAGAAGAAAGCTGATGTTCTGTATGTTCAGATTTATGTTGATGACATTATCTTTGGTTCCCTATCGACAAAACTCTGTCAAAAGTTCAGCACTCTTATGTCTAGCACTTTTGAAATGAGTATGATGGGTGAATTAACCTTCTTTTTGGGGTTACAAATTAAGCAGCTTCCCACTAGAATATTTATCAATCAAGAAAAATATATTCGGGATATGTTGCATAAATTTGACTTCACCCATGTCACTCCAAAAGGAACTCCCATGTCCCCTCCTAATAACCTCCATGCTGACCCAAATGGTAAGTATGTGAATCCTACTCACTATAGAGGCATGATTGGTTCGCTGATGTATCTCACAGCGAGTCGACCAGATATCATGTTTGCCACATGCCTCTGTGCTCGCTATCAAGCTTCTCCGAGAGAATCTCATCTTCTCGCTGTCAAGCGCATCTTTAAATATCTTAAGGGTACACCCACGCTGGGTTTAAGGTACCCAAAAGATTCCAACTTTGAGCTAGTTGGATATTCTGACTCTGACTATGCTGGTTGCATGCTTGATCGCAAAAGCACCAGTGGAGGATGTCAACTGTTGGGGGGGAAGCTAACTAGTTGGACTAGTAAAAAGCAACACACAGTTTCCATCTCCACCGCTAAGGCAGAATATGTCTCTGCAGCGAGCTGTTGTGCCCAAATTCTTTGGATGAAACATCAGCTTGCTGATTATGATTTGGAATACTCCAAAATTCCAATCATGTGTGATAATACAAGTGCTATTGCTATTACACACAACCCTGTTCAGCACTCTAAAACTAAGCATATTGATATTCGATATCACTTTATTCGTGATCATGTCATGAAAGGTGATATTGAAATCTATTTCATTCCAACTGATGATCAAATAGCTGATATTTTCACTAAACCATTGGATGAAACTAGATTCAAATTGCTTGTTAGCAAGTTAGGAATGCTGAATGGGGAATCAGCAACATGATTTATCATGTTAGCTATTTCAGCGAGCTTAAGTCTATCTTGCTCACTGATCTTAAAGCAATGAAGAGCTAAAAGTCTTCATCTAGTCCATTAGCAAACGGCTATGGTAAAGACTTCTTAAATCCGTTGATCCCTGTTGCTTTGGGAAAAAGCAAAATAAAGCAATGGAGAGCTAAAAGTCTTCATCTAGTCCATTAGCAAACGGCTATGGTAAAGACTTCTTAAATCCGTTGATCCCTGTTGCTTTGGGGAAAAGCAAAATAAAGCAATGGAGAGCTAAAAGTCTTCATCTAGTCCATTAGCAAACGGCTATGGTAAAGACTTCTTAAATCCGTTGATCCCTGTTGCTTTGGGAAAAAGCAAAATAAAGCAATGGAGAGCTAAAAGTCTTCATCTAGTCCATTAGCAAACGGCTATGGTAAAGACTTCTTAAATCCGTTGATGGCTGACAGTTTGCCAAAAACTGTAGTCAGCGACCAACGTTAGTTGTGAAGTCGCTGACAAAACATTAGACATGCTGAGCATCTTCCAACATGTGGTCTTTCAAAATAATTAAATGTCATCAGCATCCAAACTTCTTTTCTCAAAAGGGTGCTGAAGTAAGAGGCATTTAATTGTGTTAAATATCTTTCTAAACCTTAATTTCTCAGTTAATAAAACATAGGATATTTTCTGAAACTAAGTGTTTGTGAAGTAACTATGTGAGTGACGTGGCAGAATTTTAAACTACATGTTTTTAAAATTCAAACTGAAAGGTCATGAACAGAAAAATACGGATTAAGGGGGAGGGGAGTGATAGGTGGGAGGAGTGTTGGATGAGAGAGACATAAGCGGGGGGTAGAAGAAGGGATATGCGGGGAGAGGAGGAGGGAGGTGGGGGAGGGAAGCGGAGGCTGAGAGGGTGGGTACCGGGAGAGGAGAGGATGGAAAAAGGGGGAGAGGAGAGAAATGGGGGGGGGTGGGGGGGGGGACGGGAAAGTGACGGGGGAGAACGGAAATTGGCGAGTGTGCGGGGCGGGGGGGGGAGATTTAGGGGCGGAAAGTGGTAGGGAAAGGAGTCGGAGAGGGGAATGCGAGGGAACGGTGTGTGGGGGTTTACGGGAGAAAGGAGATCGAGGGGAGCAAGAGGGGTATGTTGGGGAATGGGAGGGGGTATGGAGAGGAGGAAGAGCAGGGGGGTGTGTTAAAGGAAAGAGGAAGGTAAGGCAAATGAAAAAAGTAGGGGTTGGGCTGCATTTAGGGAAGGGTAAGGGGGGGTTGGGAGGGACGAGTGGAATTGGCGGGCGGGGGGGACGGGGGGAGCGGGGCAGGGAGTGACGTGGAAAATTTTGAACCACATGTTTTTAAAATTCAAACTGAAAGGTCACCTCGATTTCTGCCTTGATCACGTCATTTGTCTGTATATGACAGTCTGATTGACAGGTGATGTCTGCAAATACGACGTATACTCAAGTATTTGTAGATATTATTTTCTTCCTTTTATCAAAACGTTACTCACAAAAGTGTTTTTATATATATTATAATCGTATATATACGAAAACAGTTGGTTACAACTGTTAAGAGGAGAGAGAAACTTTTTAATCATATCTTTTCGTGTGTGAAAATGTGACCCACCACCATACCCTATAAATTCAAATCTCTTCACACACACACACACACATATCTTTTCATATTCTTTCAAACTTACAACTTTCCATATTTCTCTCTCTATCTATTCATCTTCCTCTCCGATCAATATCTCAAATAAATCAATGGCATCTTCATCCGATATTCCTCAATCTACTGAAAATGTTGAAATCCCTTCTTCCTCGACCGTCGCCGTACAAAATCCACCGGTTTCTGAACCACAAGTTCAGGAACAAGAACTAACCACTTATCTTAATTCTCTCGAGTATGTGCCAGTAAATGTCACAAAATCCTCGAAAATCTCCTTTTCTCCCTCAAAGATGATTGTCAAGCCTAACAATCATCTTGGCACGTCTGACGTACCAAAAGGTACAAAAGGATATAGGCCAATTCTTGATTTTCTTCATGCCTCTCCCACAGATTATTGTATGATGGCAGACCCAGAAAAGATTTTTGTTCACCTTCTTCGAGAATTTTGGTGGACTTGTAATTATGATGATGAGTGCAAGTCCATCACCAGATTAGTTCAACAGGGGGAGAAATCAATCACAATCACTCCGACGTCTCTTCGCCATACTCTAAGGCTGCCACAAGAAACTGATGATGTTAAGTTTGTGGAGCCAGTCTCTGAAAGTGAATGGAAGGAATGGTTGCCATCGATTGGGTACAACTATAATTTGAAGAGCCCTCCAGCGATCCCCAGCAACCCCTTAAAGCAAAATCTCCCTGGGATCTGGAGAGTTCTATTCACTCATGTAATTCAGTGCATGGGTGGAAATTCTGGGTCTTACAACCAGGCATCATCAACATCGATGCCCATAATCCACGCTCTTGCTGAAGGACGATTTGTGGATTATGCCCAGCTGATCTTTAATGATATGAAGAACAAGATCAGCATGAACAATAGGTCACACACTATGCCCTTCACAAGATTTTTCTCCCTTATTTTCAAAGAAGCGCTGGGAGATGAATATAAGCTGCCTAATGCTTCAACAATTCCAACAGCAAGGGTTGGAAACAATATATACAAACAGCCTACTGAGCATCAGGTTGCTCGCTTTACCTCACACATGAAAAAGGTACTTTTCACTCTAAACTCTTCTTTATACCCTAAAGACAGCGACTGGGAGGCAGCACTTCTTTCTGATGAAGTGGCTGATACGGTTGCTGTAGATGCTAGAATGCCTTCTGAGGCTGGCTCGCTGTAAATCCCCCCAGCAACCTCCAAAGCCTCCAAAAAGACCAAAAGCAAATCCAAGGCAGCATCCTCAACACAAAATTTACAATCTTCACCCTCCGCTGACCTCCCAAAACGTAAGCGGAGTGTATCAAAGGGCAAACCCAAGGTTAAGAAGTCCACAGCGCCCATGGACATTAGTACCCAAGCCACCCCATCAGCAGCCTCCCAACAGGCTGTTGACGAGTTAAATGGGACCAGCAAGCAGCCACCTCAAACTTCTGTAGGCGAGGTTGGTGAAGATATTGGGTCACCCCAACCCACTAGAGGTCAAAGTCCAACTTCTCCCCCAATAAATTCCCATTCTTCTCAATTACCCTCTGAGTCGTTGTCAGCAGCCAGATCACAGGTGATGCTAGAGACAACACATTCTACGGCCGATGAGGTCTTGGTGGAACAACACACTGAGACTGAGGCACCCGGTTCCCCTACCCAAATCTATTCTACTGTCTCGGAAACTGTTTGTGCAGGGACCGAGACAAATGTTTCTCAAGATGATAATGTAAGTGATGAAGAGTTAGGCAGCGAGTTTAGCCAACAAGATGATGAGGCTGAAATCAAACTCGCTGCCACTGAAGAAAATGAAGAAGAAATGGTCAGTGGTTTCCTGGATGCTGATATGGGCTACTTGTTAATCTCCTCATCACCAACTGAATTTGAAGATGGTCCAGTGTCACTATCGGATATGCCTCCACCTCCTTCTTATTCACCAAGGCCCACTGCCTCTCATGAACAAATTGGGTACTTTGGAGATTATGTGCCAGCCTTGGATGATAATGAACTCCTCAGGAGGATGCAAATTTGTCTAGAGCACATCCACAAGGCTGATGTTTTTAATGTAGAAGAGGATGTTGATGATGAAATCATCATGGAAGTGCCCTCATTACACCATCCAGACTTTTTCAAGGTGCCTTGCTCTACGTATCCTATCTCTTTGAAGGATCTCAGGGTTCCCTCTGCTGATGAAGCCACCACTGCTTTCACTGCTGTGAATGTGCCTGGTCTTGACTATGTTGAAACTTATCAATTACAAGAAATGTTGAGAAGACTACAGGTTGTGCAAAGTCAAGGAAACAGACATGGCTATCTATATGCATGGTTGGTAGATAAAATGGCCGAAATGAACTCTGGGGCATTGGCCAAGTTTGAAGAATTGGTTTCTGGACACAATGAATTGCTTGATGAGCTGGCTGAGCTGAAGGACAGAGTGTTTGGCATCACCAAAAAGCAACATGCTGACACCCTGTCCAATGCATATCTATTTAAGAGGAATCAAAAGCTGCTTCACCACAGCATGCAGAGAGTCAGCAACTTCCAACTCTAAAATCTCTGCATCGCTGGATAAACTGAAAGCTGAAGTTAAGTCAGCGAATGTCACTGAAGTGCCTGGTCTTTTATCCTCCCTCCAACAACTCTCTCAATCCAACATTCTTTTCACTGCTCACCTTCGCCAACTTCATAATACCGTTTCCTCCTTTTCCAAAAATCAAGATGATTTTCACACTTCTCTCACCCAACAAATTAATTCTTTCAAAAATAAACTCTTCTCTCACACGCCTTTCCAAGTTGCTGTTGACAAGAAGTTACTTGAAGAATCTGTCAGCAGGCAGCGCAAACTTGAAGCAGAGGTTGGGAATCTTAAGGAAATGATGGGTAAAATGCTGGGACTTCTCACGAAAGAGAAAGTGGAAGTAGCTAGTTCCTCAGCTGCTTCCAAGGGGGAGAAAACTGCTGAAGAAGCCCCAGCAACTGAAAATGTAAACTCTGGAAATGCTCCCCAAGCTAAAACTGAAAGTGTTGATAGGGTCGTTGAACCGGCAGCAAGTGTTGAAAGGGAGCAAGCTGATAAGGTTATTGAACCGGCAGCAAGTGTTGAGGGGGAGCAAGCTGATAAGGTTATTAAACCGGCAGCTGATATTGAAAAAGAGAAAAGATCAAACACCGCTGAGGATGTGCCAGCGAGTGTTGTGAAAGTGGTCGCTGCTGAGAGTATTCCAGCGAGACCAATCAATGTCTCTACCTTCAAGCCTACCGCTGAGTTCCACGCTGCCCTTGAAAAGAAATATGCTGATAAGGGTAAAGCAGCTATGGCTACTCAAAGCAAGTCACCCAAAGTTCCCACTTCAGCTAGAGAACAACAAGAAAAGCTGATGTCTGGAGCTTTCCCCAAGTCAACATCAACTCCACAAGCAACTGCTGAACTTACTCCTGAAGAAGTTGTGCTTCAGGAGGAGCTAAAAAGGAAAAAGAGAGAAGAGGAGCTCTCTCAAAAATTTATAAGTGAGCAGGTTGTTAGTGAAGAATTAAAAGATGCTGACGATGAAGTAAAGATGTTGGCTCAAAGGGAGTTTGTGGTGTGTTTGATGGCGGTCTTGGCCCCCCAGGTAACCCTCCATGATTATCATACATATTAAACAAGGACCTGAAAAAGAAGAGGACATGTTGAGACAATGCTATTATGCAGGCTTGCAGGGTACATTCATACAAAAAAATCTGGAATATTAAAAAAAGGGTTAAAAA
>CM067170.1:5512007-5530731 GCA_034093135.1 Erigeron breviscapus | reverse complement strand
AACAATGGAACAGAATTCCAGAATGCTACACTGGAGTCATTCTGTACTGACACTGGCATCTCCCAGAATTTCTCTTCAGCACAAACTCCAGAGCAAAATGGAGTTGTAGAAAGGAAAAATTGAACGCTGATAGAAGCTGCCAGGAGTATGCTTGCTGAATCTGGTCTTCCTACCAGTTTCTGGGCTGAAGCAATTGCTACTGCTTGCCACACCCAGAACAGGTCTGTGTATATAAAGAGGCACAAGAATACAACCTATGAAGTATTAAGAAATAGAAAACCAAATATTGGTTATTTTCACGTTTTTGGATATCCAGTTTACATCCTGAACGACTCCAGTCAGTTAGGCAAATTTGATGCCAAAGCTGATGAAGGATATTTCTTAGGTTATTCAGCCATTCGCAAGGCCTTCAGAGTCTATAACAAGAGACTGGAAAAGGTCCATGAGTCAATACATGTCACATTTGATGAGTCAAATGCTGCAATCAATAAAAAGCCAGCCCTTGAATCACCCCCAGTAACTCCAATTGTCTTCTGTGAATCTGATCCTATCAACTACAATAAAGATTCAGAAGATACAGCTTCCAGTCATCCTGATCTGGAACCTGTTCAAATTAAGAAAACACCCAGTAGTACTTCTTTCTATCCTTCAATAAGCTTCAAACTACCCTCTGAACTTGTTATTGGATCAGATGTTCGTACTACTCCCCCAGTATCAGTTTCAGTTGAAACTGAACCAGTACTTCAAGAAATGCCTTCAAATGAAGAATTTCATGATGCAAATCGTGATCTTAATGATTCAGATGAAGATGTTGAAGTAGTCTGGCAAGATCCTCCTCCTGAAGCAACTCCAGAGGAAAATCAACTGAATTCTTGCACTGATATTGTTATTCATAACAATCCCGGTCAATACTCTAGGTGGACAAAAGCTCATCCTATAGACCAGATCATAGGAGACTCCGGTAGAGGGGTTCAGACCAGAAAGCCTCCAGTGAACAATGATTTTACGTCAGCTTCTTATCACTGATTGAACCGAAGAAGATTGACAAGGCTATGGAAGATCCAAGTTGGGTGATAGCTATGCAAGAAGAGCTTCACCAGTTTGAAAGGAACACGGTTTGGAATCTGGTTCATTTCCCAGTTGGTAAGAAGGAACCAATTGGCACCAGATGGGTCTTCAGGAATAAGGTAGATGAAGATGGCCATGTTGTCAGAAACAAGGCCAGATTGGTTGCACAGGGTATTGTCAATCAGATGTTGATTTTGATGAATCATTTGCTCCAGTGGCTAGACTTGAAGCGATCAAAATTTTCTTAGCATTTGCTGCTCATCATCAATTCAAGGTCTACCAGATGGACGTAAAGAGTGCATTTTTAAATGGAAAATTGGAAGAAGAGGTTTATGTCAAGCAACCACCAGGCTTCGTTGATGAGAAGCATCCCCACTGGGTATATCGTCTGGACAAAGCACTTTATGGTCTCAGACAAGCCCCACGATCCTGGTATGATACTTTGACTAAACATTTGTTCATTCTTCGTGAAAAAGGTAATCTTTTACTGGTACAAATTTATGTTGATGATATTATTTTTGGCTCTACTGATGAAAATATGTGCAAGAAATTTTCAAAAATTATGGCATCTGAATATGAGATGAGTTTGATGGGTGAATTAACATATTTTCTAGGACTTCAGATTAGACAAACCAGAGATGGTATTTTTATTAATCAAGAGAAATATGTTAAAGATCTTTTAAAGAAATATGATATGAACTCTTCACCATCTAAACCCACTCCAATTTCTGCACCACTTACTCTGGACTCTGATCCAGATGGGAAACCAGTGAACACCACTGTCTATAGAGGCATGGTAGGTTCACTGATGTATTTAACTGCCAGTAGACCAGATATTATGTTTTCAACATGTTTATGTGCCAGATATCAGTCTAATCCAAAAGAGTCTCATATGCTTGCTGTAAAGCGCATACTAAAATACCTTAAGGGTGTCCCTAGTTTGGGCCTTTGGTATCCCAAGGGCTCAGGCATGGATCTAATGGGTTATTCAGATTCAGATCATGCAGGTTGTAAGATAGACAAGAAATCCACTACTGGTGGATGTCATTTCCTTGGTGGCAAACTGGTCAGCTGGACCAGTAAGAAGTAAACTTCAGTTTCATTGTCCACTGCTGAAGCTGAATACGTGTCTGCAGCCAGTTGTTGTGCTCAGATACTCTGGATGAAGAACCAGTTGCTCGATTATGGTATTAAGTATTCAAAGACTCCAATCTTTTGTGATAATACCAGTGCCATTGCTATATCCAACAATCCAGTCATGCACTCAAAGACAAAGCACATCGACCTCAGGTATCACTTTATTCGTGATCATATTATGAAAAATGACATTGAACTCCAATTTATCCCTACTGACAAACAACTCGCTGACATTTTTACTAAACCACTGGATGTAAAAACTTTTGAACATCTTGTTGGTAAGTTGGAAATGTTGAACCCTTAAATCTGGAACCTTGTTATGAACGCCTTTGTGACACTGGCAGGGTTCTTTGATTTTCCAGATTTATAAATCTATGCCAGCTTAGCTATCGAACGCCTTTGTGATACTATCTTTGCATTAATAGATTTATGGATCACCATTCTAGGGGGAAGACTCAGACCATATATTTTTGTCCTTAAAATGTTTTTAATTTCAGGGGGAATTTATTTTCCCACTGGAAGAATTTTATGGAAAATATCACTGGTACTTTACTGGAAGTCCTCTAGTGTGCCTTCAATGCATGTTTCACTGGCATAAAACACCAGTGATCCTGGAGCGTCCAGTCAACCTCCAGATGCACTGAAATTGAGTCATGGGTTGTCAGTCATAATATTTTAATACTTGGTCTTTGTGCGTGCCACGTAAGCAAACCTTTTGAATGGATAGTAACTTTTTTATCCTACGTGGCATGACATTTTTCAAACTAAATGATGGATATTTTACCTTGGGAAGACAAAAAGTGCAAGTGGGTAGTTTTTGTGGGCTGTCAACCGTCATGCATTTATGTGTGATGGGGTGAATTTAATGCGGATTTCAAACCCGATCAAAATTATATTGAATAAATTTTCAAAATAAACCGTTTGAATTCCACATTCTCTCTCCTCTATAAATACCCAAATTTATTTTCACTTTTATTTCATTTACTTCCTTCTTCATTCAATTCCAATCATCACTCTCTTTCATCATAAATTAACCCTAGAAAGCTTTAAAACACCATTTTTCTTTCAAATTCTGGGAAATAGGTTGTATACTATGCCCCCTCGTCAATCAAACTCCGATAAGAATCTCTCTCTTCATCTTATAATCCAGTCGCCGCCGTAAAGAAAGCACCAAATATCACATTAGAAGCGGCGGCCATCCGAATTAATATGAATAATTGGATGGCCAAACTCTCTAGCACCCATGATCCCCAATCCATCATTGGGCGACTGAATGCATTTTTCCTCAGTTGTCCGTTGTTTGGAGCCCTGACTCTAAACCCAGGGAATCTGTACCATGAATACCTTTGCGAATGCTGGTGCACTGCTCATTTTGTTGAGGGTGATGAAAACACCATCCATTATACTCTTAAACAAGGCACCAGGGCCTTCACTCTAATCGTCGACTCTCTTAGAGATGCTCTTCGGTTGAATTATTTTGTTGAAAATGAGCTGGCCATTACACTTCCTACTGGACTCAATTTTAGGGAAGTGTGTAGGCAGATGGGGCACACGGATATTGTTGATGAGCATGGGGTGCTAAAAAGAAAGGGCACAATCTACATGAGCAAGCTGACAGACTCATGGAGATTTTTCTTCACTCACCTTGTTGAGTGTTTGGAAGGCAGTTCTGGAGGACTCGATCAGATTAACCAGATGCAACTCCAGATTGCATATTGCCTTTGGTTTGGCTACAAATTTGATTTTGCCCAGATCTTCTTTGATGACCTTGCCGAGCGTCTGAAGGTGAAAGGTAGAAAAGCACATATACCTTTCATTCGATTTCTTTCCCTTGTTTTTAAAAGGGCACTTGGGGCGGATTATGATTATAATTCTCGATACTTCTCAGTATCTGAATTTATGAGGGATTTAAATAATTTAACTTCTAAATCTCGTGAATTAGATATCCCTCTAAACATGATCCACCACTTCAGAAGGGAAATAACCGATGCATCATCACCAGATGAGTCGGAAGAGGCTTCAGGCGGGCCTCAAAATAATGAGGGACCCACTGGAGTCCTCATTGCTGAAATGGGGCCACCAGAAACCGAGGTGGTCTCTGACCAACAGCAAATTCTTAATATCTTACCACAAAACCCCCCAGACGACCAAGAAATGTTACCAGTAGAACCGAAACTCGCCATCCAGATTCCTTCCAACAGGAATCTGGATATGTCATAAGGGAAAACCCACAAGCAACCACTTCCAATCTTCTTCTAGGGGATAGTGGTGAAGATATTAGAAGGACAACCCATCCTTCAGTAGAGTCCATGTCAGCACAAACACTTTTACATAGCCAAATTTCTGACACTTCTCTAATTGCACAAACAGACGATGTTACTGGTGCGTGTACACCCCAACATGGCGGAATCATGGGGTATCACTTAGAAAAGCACAGCACGACATGGAAATTATGTAGAGTCAAACTATATGAAAACATAGGATTGAAACAATCCTTAAACTTGTACAAACGTATACAATCATTAACATTCATCGAAATACATGTTCAATCAATAATAAAAGGCAATTCAATCAATAGTAGTTGATCCTAAAAGTAACCCATAAAAGGGAAGTAAGGATCATGGATCCAGAAAGTCCAAAGCTAGTCCAATCCTAGCAATGAAGCATGCAATCATCCATTTTGTCTCTGATTAACTTGATTACCTGAAAAGTGTACTAAAGAGCGTCAACATAAAGTTGGTGAGTTCGTAGGGACAAGTAGCAGGAAACAATATGTATCGGGATAACAACCGTTAACGATAAGCGAGGATTAGAATATCTAATCAAGTCCAAAGAAAACCTATAAGGTTTCACATTATCACAATTCAATACAAGTCAACGTTTAACAACAACGATTCCATATAATGTTCAACAACGTTCCATAACAATCAATAACATTCAACAACGGTGCGGCTTACATAGTTAATAATTAACAATGCGCTAACGGTGCGACTTATATAATGAATAATGCGCTAACGGTGCGACTTATATAATGAATAATGCGCTAACGGTGCGACTTACATCGTAAACAATGCGCTAACGGTGCGACTTACATCGTAAACAATGCGCTAACGGTGCGACTTATATAATGAATAATGCGCTAACGGTGCGACTTACATCGTAAACAATGCGCTAACGGTGCGACTTACATCGTAAACAATGCGCTAACGGTGCGACTTATATAATGAATAATGCGCTAACGGTGCGACTTATATAATGAATAATGCGCTAACAAGTCCACATCAACAATTCAATCATACAATTAATCAAATCAACAATCAACAGTTAAACAAACATGTACACTTTTCAGCCCGAATCTCAATTGAGTAGGGAGGGTTTACGAAACTCACCTGAAATGTCTGTCAGACAGTAGGAGGTATGTAACAGTCTGAAATGTATTCGTATAGCTCAAACGTATTAGCCTTCTGTAAAGGAAACTGTATAGAATAACCCATTTTAATAGAATTATCAGTTTAGTAAGAAACTGACGGATGAAGGACTAAAACTGCAAACAGTTTAACGGTTCAGGACTAAAACTGTCAGAAATCTAACGGTTTAGGACTGAAACTGTCAGAAATCTAACGGTTTAGGACTGAAACTGTCAGAAATCTAATAGTATTTAACGGTCGTCAGAAAATGGACCTGTTTTGTAATGGATTTTATGACGGTCGTTAATGGCAGTTAAGTATATACTTGGTTTGTATAAATCTTTTATATATATATATATATACACACACATATATATATATATATTACACACACATACACATACTCGTCGTATATATATATGTACATACTTACGTACATATACTTACGGTGGTGGTGTTTGGCCGTGATGGTGATGATGAAGGGTTGCAACGAGCAACCGAACAACAGCAGCAGCAGTAGGGTGATTTGGTTCGGTGATGAAGACTACAAGCAAAACAAGGCAGCAGCAACAATAAAGAACAGCAATAGTTGTTGCATTTTATGGTGGTTGTTTCTCGGCATCAACAACCGGCAACATCAACTTCAGAAAAGCAGCAGCAGCCGTAACAGTAGTAGTCGAGTAGCAGGAGTGCTCGTTTGAGAACAGTAGTGGCATGCAGGAGCAACAATGGTTGCAATAGTTCGGCTGCTGGTGGTGGTCGTGATGATATTTGCAAATCAAAACAACAAGCAGCTGAGTGGAGAAGATGATGAATAGTGGTATTTCGGTGGTGATGGGCAGCGAAGGTGGCAACAAAAACAGCAGCCATGATCGAGTAGTAACAGCAAGATAGTAGCAGCAAGTTGTCATGGTGGTCGTGAGGTGTTTACAGCCATGGGTGTAACCAGCAGCAATGGCAGTAGTATTTCACGGTGGTGTTGCAAAACAGAGCAGCAGTTATGATGATGGAGAGTTTGCAGCGGCAGTACCAACATTCAAGTAGTAGAAGCAGCAACTTATGGCATGAAGATGGCTGCAGTGGAGAAGTGCAGCGGCAGCAGTAGCTCACGATGGTGATGGTGAAGTTCTTGATGATATAGCAATATCTATATCTATACGTATATATATATATATTTATATGTTTGTATAATATATATAAGTTCTTGATGATATAGCAATATCTATATCTATACGTATATATATATATATATTTGTATGCGTGAATGCCGAGAGAGATAGAACCCTTTTATGGTCTTGAAGGTGATCGGTTGTAGTGGTGAGAAGAGAATGATGAAGGGAGAGGGTGGTGAAGTTTAGAGTGATGGCCGACAATTTGTTTGAGAAGGTGGTGATGAATGGTCATCACTTCTATATCTATACATATATGTATATGCACAAATTATTGAGATGGAGAATAATAATAATGTAGTGGGGTGGGGATTTATTTGTTTATTCTAGTGCATCACGAAAGCATATTACGGACAGATTGTCCATCTTAACTTTTTATGCCGACATAATTTCTTATTCGAGTGGTAATCATTGTTTTGCTAAATGTTTAATCCGTGATTTAATCTAAATAGTTGACGTTATTTTGTCAAACTTTAAATTTGATCTTATTAAGGCTTTAGACATAATACCTTATGATTTTTATATTTACTCAGTTTTTTGCGAGTTGTTACATTATTCCCCAGTTAAAAGGATTTCGCCCTCGAAATCTAGATTGTATCGAATAAAATTATACTTAACTTGATTTACGTTTTATCTTAATGACAATAAATCGATATTAGAGGACATGGCATCTAAGTATCTATTCTACATTAGACAATCACACATAATTAACAGAAAGATACAAGGCGCATCCCTAATTGATGCCTTCTACTCTCAACAGAGTAGGATGAACTCATATGATTCTAAACAGAATCCTTCTACTCTCAACAGAATAGGATGAACTCATATGATTCTAAACAGAATCCTTCTACTCTCAACAGAGTAGGATGAACTTACACACAATCCTCCACCGGATTAACGTTTAGAGATAGCATATATAAACATTCTATAATTTGTACATACTTAATAACCAACAACTTGTATTCCTATAGTATAGCATAGATGATTTGTCTAGACACAGGTAAGTCTGACTAAGGCACTATACAGGATTCAAATTTATTTCTCTTTCCATATTTGACCGTTAGAAACGGCTCTTCTTAGACTATAAAATAAGATAACAAGCCAGATCTCTCCATTCATATTAACTTAATATTTTCCTTCCTCAAAATCTAACCGAAACGAACACTTATACCAAAAATGTTGAGCCCTTTTCTAATTGTGATTTACATAATTATCATAGCTTGGTTACTTACTGTGGCTCAACTTCCATTGGATGAGGCTATTCAGTGGTTAGTCGCGTTCATTCTTGGCGTGGTTCCCTTACTGTTTGTCACCACCTGGGTTTCTTTGTATGGTTTTTAAATATGTTATATCCCTAATTGTTGTATTTCTGCTTAAATAATGTAACAAGTTTCACTTGTATTGTACGAATAATGAAATACAACTTTCTTCGATCTCTTTTGGGGATTGTTGTCGATTAGGGAAATTCCCCAGTTAAAAGAATTTTCCCATATTTGTCTTGATAGATTTTTATCAATACGATTTTTATACCAAGTTCATTTGTGTATTTTAATCGTTGATCACCTCATCATAATTTTAGCCTTTCAAATAATTCTGATTTTCAACTTTGAAATTCTTTTACCAAGACACTACTGTTATCCAGTTGGAAAAGTCGACATATTTTTGTTGATAACATTTGTCTCATTTTCTTAAATTCAATCATTAAAGGTGATCCACGGGTCAAAGAAACAAATATTACCTAGATCATTCCTGAAACAATAGTTTGGATCAAAAATTCATCTAGGGTTCAAAAAGATGAATTAGCAATTGATATGGTTCTCGAAAAAGAAGCAGTGAAGAAAAATAGTGATGTGTGGAAGACGGTCTATTCATTAAGCTATTAATTAAGTTGAGGATTTTCTCGACATAGTATACGTTTTTGAGTAAACTGTTCAGCTCTTTTCAACCTTGGTTAAAGGGATGATAAAGTTTAGAAATTTTATCTTTAGTAAAAAAAAATAATTCAGTAATTACTAATTACTGTAACAATGATTAAAATTACTGTAGTTTATGCACACCTGTCCGTTCTTCCAGGTCACATTTCCCTTTTCATCCTCTATAATAGAAACGCGTTTTCTTAAGGAAGAATGCACACTAAATCTTCTTTCTCTATCTCTTTTATTTACTTAGTTCTTCATCTGCCAATTTGTTTTTAGCTATTCTGTTCACAGCCAGCTTGTTTTCTAACAGATCTCCGACTTTCTCTTTGGTAAGCTACATTTTTGTACTCTTTCTCATCCTAGATAATATACTATCTATTTATATGTTTATATAAAACTTTTATCTTTTAATTCATGTTCGCTTAATTAACAATATTGTTCCACCGATTTATCATAAGACAATGAAAATTTTCGGTGCCTCTTCGAGCGATCCAAAAGGCAAAAGGCCAATGACTCAAGAGAATCTCGAAGATCTTGAAACAAATAGGGTCAAAAGGATTAAGCAGGAGGCCGTGATGTTAGGTATTCCTTTGAAGATTACAAGGCGATGGTAGACGAAGATGTCCACCTTTTTGAGAAACAAACTTCTGAAGATGAAAAGCTAGCAAGAATTTTATCTCAATTTTTAACAGAGGAGGAATCTATCCTTGTGAATCGTCAAATAAAAGAAGATGAAAAGTTTGCAAGAGCCCTAGTTCAACAAGAAGAAGATAATCTCTCTCAAAGGGAGAAGTCCATTTTTGCCATGTCATCTGAAGAAGAAGAAGAAAAATCCCAATATTCCACCTCTTAAGAGAAGAAAAAGAGATGCTGCTGGGGGAAGCAACATGTCAGGGTCGAGTTCTGACAGAACTCCTAATTCTTGAAATCAATAGGGATTTTATAGAAATATTTGGAATCTGTTATAAATTTTTATAAATCAAATCTTAAGTTGTCCAGAATGTGTTTTTAAATCAGAATAATATTGTTGATAATGTTTCTTATGTATTTGTTATGTCAATTGTCTGACCAAAACTTATTATAGATAAGAAGAACTCAATATAATCATGGACGCATGGCAAAACCAGATGATTGGTACTAGTGAATGGGGAACATCAATCGATGATTTTTGCCAAGACTGGCTTCTCCAAAATACAGTACCAACATCATAGTTAGAACCCCCAACAGAAAATGTCAGTGCATCGTTCCCAACTTTTGTTGATGCAGTACATCATGGAGTTTCATCTCCAATCCCTTTATATCAAAACTTCTCTCTCGATACACCAGAAGCAACATTCCAGTTGAAATCAACATTCCAACCGGAACCATCATTCCAACCAGAATCTTCCGAGGAGGGTAATAGGGCACCAGGCAAACGTCCAATGTCAGACTCGCCCATACTATACCCCAATCCAATTAGTGACACATATTATGAGGTCTCAACCTCGAACAGGGTGGAACCGGTTGATATGATAATGAATCATGGACCAGAGTTTGAGAAGCACGTAGAAGACTCATGGGCTTATATTTGCAAGCTTTATAGTCGTAAGAAAAAGTCTGCAAAAGTATCGTCCTCGAAAGCCCAAAGAAATGTAAGGTCGAAAAGGTCTTACCAGTTTGTGAAACCTAATACTACTTTGGTAGTATTTGGAGAAGAAATGAACATATCAGAGATGCCAACACTGATATGCTCATGCACAGGGATACCTAGGGCCTGTCGCGGTGGACTACAGAGGGATGGACCTCCATTTGTTGTACAGCTTCTCTTTCCATGTATCTGTTGCCAACATATGTCGGGCCAAGTCGTATTGTAAGGTTGCCGGGGAGAAGAATGGGTTGTAGTACATTCTCAAAGGTCATAGAGAAATTATTGTTAGCAGGGTACGATCTCGATTGTCCAATTGACTTGAAAGGATCATTGGGTTAAACATGGGACTAACAAGTATGCATTGAATAAATAAATGTGTGATCTTCATAGATTCAGGAATTTGGCTACTTAAACTATAAAGTAGGATTACATAAACAGTTAGTGATTTTCGTATGTCTATTTCCCTCTTTTCTTTATTACGAAATTTATATATAATTTGTTTGTAGTTAACACTTTTATTATTGCTTATATCAAAATAGTCTGATAAAGCAATTCTACTTTATCTTGTTCCATCAAGATCCAGATATCTTATTTGTTGTCGGCCATTTTGAAAAAATTATTGTCATCTGACATCATTGCTTACGTTATATAAGCGAATAGTACCTCATAGTAAAATCATGTATTCTTACCTTAAAGTACAAATCATTTAAGAGTAAAAACTACAAGACTTTATTCCTGCATATAATCATTTAAGTTCATAATCTTCTACGACCATCGTGTTTGCTCTTATTCTAGTCATTTCTTGAACACCTTCGTTAAATTACCAACTCAAACTTCATGTTCGTAAAAATGTCTCTTAACACACTAGGTCTCCTAATATTTCATAGTATCTCACTTTAATTGAACATTATAGTCTCCAAAAATCTTAGCTCATTCTATCAGTCAATCGTAACTATAAGTTTGAACTTAGTCTATAGTTCATAATAAATCATTGGTCTACAATTATAGATTTATAAGTATCTAAGACCTTAATAAGCATGTATTCTAGATCTTATTCTCATACTGTTATTCCAACAATGACTGATAATTGTAGACAATTATAAGTAATATAGCTTAGACATGGGCCATCCGGTAATGCTTATAATATAAGGCATACCATTGGCCAGCCCATCGCATTACCAACCCGTTCAAAATACCCTATGCCTGTACTACCATTTCTATTAATATAAAATTCAAGTCCACACAATTCACACTTGAATATCAAAATTGACCTTCAAGTAATACACAATTTCCACATCAAGTCCTTATAAATCATTGCATGAATATAGTTATCTCTACAGGGATATTATCATGGCAATAATCTAAGGCTTCAGCAATCGTACAATTTACAATCAACAATACAATCACGAAAACATTCAACACTATATAAATAAAAGGGTCAAGTCATAACAAGGTGGGTAAAGTATAGTCCGAATCTTAACCTCAACATTCAATACATTAAAAGTGTATGTATACAGGGTGTACCAGCGGCTAACCCTCCACACCGTTAATATATTGAATGGATGTCGGGACTCGGTTCCGTTATGCTCTCTAAGTATTGGTCGGGTATGTATACAGGGTGTACCAGCGGCTAACCCTCCACCTAACCAACACTCATTAAGCATACCGGGTTACCTACTATACTTTATCCACTAGGCAATCCATGAGATCATTAACTTTATATGACATAGGATAACCATAGATTTGTTGATCAGGCGCCTCTAGGGTTATCGAATGTTATACTCCATTAATGCCATCATTTCATTTTGCTGGGGGACAAATAATAAATGCATCCAAGATTCTACACACATCAACGTTTATCACAATAATTCCACAATTCACGGTGTATCCCGACACTATCATATACGTCCATCAAGTTGTCATATAACAATCAAGTCATCAAATCATAAGTAACCTACGAACTCCGTTTAAACCATTTTTATGCATCATACAGTTCACGTTGCACACAAAAATTCCTATCATGCATGCTAATATGAAATGTGGGTGCAATGGCTATAGACTAGGTCATTCCACCTAATTCTCTACAACCACGGCTCTGATACCATTCTGTAACACCCCAACATGGTGGAATCATGGGGTATCACTTAGAAAAGCACAGCACGACATGGAAATTATGTAGAGTCAAACTATATGAAAACATAGGATTGAAACAATCCTTAAACTTGTACAAACGTATACAATCATTAACATTCATCGAAATACATGTTCAATCAATAATAAAAGGCAATTCAATCGATAGTAGTTGATCCTAAAAGTAACCCATAAAAGGGAAGTAAGGATCATGGATCCAGAAAGTCCAAAGCTAGTCCAATCCTAGCAAGTAAGCATGCAATCATCCATTTTGTCCCTGATTAACTTGATTACCTGAAAAGTGTACTAAAGAGCGTCAACATAAAGTTGGTGAGTTCGTAGGGACAAGTAACAGGAAACAATATGTATCGGGATAACAACCGTTAACGATAAGCGAGGATTAGAATATCTAATCAAGTCCAAAGAAAACCTATAAGGTTTCACATTATCACAATTCAATACAAGTCAACGTTCAACAACAACGATTCCATATAACGTTCAACAACGTTCCATAACAATCAATAACATTCAACAACGATGCGGCTTACATAGTTAATAATTAACAATGCGCTAACGGTGCGACTTATATAATGAATAATGCGCTAACGGTGCGACTTATATAATGAATAATGCGCTAACGGTGCGACTTACATCGTAAACAATGCGCTAACGGTGCGACTTACATCGTAAACAATGCGCTAACGGTGCGACTTATATAATGAATAATGCGCTAACGGTGCGACTTACATCGTAAACAATGCGCTAACGGTGCGACTTACATCGTAAACAATGCGCTAACGGTGCGACTTATATAATGAATAATGCGCTAACGGTGCGACTTATATAATGAATAATGCGCTAACAAGTCCACATCAATAATTCAATCATACAATTAATCAAATCAACAATCAACAGTTAAACAAACATGTACACTTTTCAGCCCGAATCTCAATTGAGTAGGGAGGGTTTACGAAACTCACCTGAAATGTCTGTCAGACAGTAGGAGGTATGTAACAGTCTGAAATGTATTCGTATAGCTCAAACGTATTAGCCTTCTGTAAAGGAAACTGTATAGAATAACCCATTTTAATAGAATTATCAGTTTAGTAAGAAACTGACGGATGAAGGACTAAAACTGCAAACAGTTTAACGGTTCAGGACTGAAACTGTCAGAAATCTAACGGTTTAGGACTGAAACTGTCAGAAATCTAACGGTTTAGGACTGAAACTGTCAGAAATCTAATAGTATTTAACGGTCGTCAGAAAATGGACCTGTTTTGTAATGGATTTTATGACGGTCGTTAATGGCAGTTAAGTATATACTTGGTTTGTATAAATCTTTATATATATATATATATATATATTATATATATATATATATATCGTATATATATATATATACTATATACATATATATATATACTTACGGTGGTGGTGTTTGGCCGTGATGGTGATGATGAAGGGTTGCAACGAGCAACCGAACAACAGCAGCAGCAGTAGGGTGATTTGGTTCGGTGATGAAGACTACAAGCAAAACAAGGCAGCAGCAACAATAAAGAACAACAATAGTTGTTGCATTTTATGGTGGTTGTTTCTCGGCATCAACAACCGGCAACATCAACTTCAGAAAAGCAGCAGCAGCCGTAACAGTAGTAGTCGAGTAGCAGGAGTGCTCGTTTGAGAACAGTAGTGGCATGCAGGAGCAACAATGGTTGCAATAGTTCGGCTGCTGGTGGTGGTCGTGATGATATTTGCAAATCAAAACAACAAGCAGCTGAGTGGAGAAGATGATGAATAGTGGTATTTCGGTGGTGATGGGCAGCGAAGGTGGCAACAAAAACAACAGCCATGATCGAGTAGTAACAGCAAGATAGTAGCAGCAAGTTGTCATGGTGGTCGTGAGGTGTTTACAGCCATGGGTGTAACCAGCAGCAATGGCAGTAGTATTTCACGGTGGTGTTGCAAAACAGAGCAGCAGTTATGATGATGGAGAGTTTGCAGCGGCAGTACCAACATTCAAGTAGTAGAAGCAGCAACTTATGGCATGAAGATGGCTGCAGTGGAGAAGTGCAGCGGCAGCAGTAGCTCACGATGGTGATGGTGAAGTTCTTGATGATATAGCAATATCTATATCTATACGTATATATATCTATATATTATATATATTATATATAAATATCTATATCTATATATATATATATATATTTGTATGCGTGAATGCCGAGAGAGATAGAACCCTTTTATGGTCTTGAAGGTGATCGGTTGTAGTGGTGAGAAGAGAATGATGAAGGGAGAGGGTGGTGAAGTTTAGAGTGATGGCCGACAATTTGTTTGAGAAGGTGGTGATGAATGGTCATCACTTCTATATCTATACATATATGTATATGCACAAATTATTGAGATGGAGAATAATAATAATGTAGTGGGGTGGGGATTTATTTGTTTATTCTAGTGCATCACGAAAGCATATTACGGACAGATTGTCCATCTTAACTTTTTATGCCGACATAATTTCTTATTCGAGTGGTAATCATTGTTTTGCTAAATGTTTAATCCGTGATTTAATCTAAATAGTTGACGTTATTTTGTCAAACTTTAAATTTGATCTTATTAAGGCTTTAGACATAATACCTTATGATTTTTATATTTACTCAGATTTTTGCGAGTTGTTACTGGTGCGTCACCACTAGTAATTAATGTTCACAGTTCTAGTGATGTGATGGTTGCAGATGGTACAGTCATCACTGATGCAATCCCAGTGACTACGATCGGAAGCGAGGTTTCGACTGAGCTTCAAACTGGCAATATTACTTCGGTTGATCCAGGAACTGGTCAGCTTAATCTGAACCAGGACATAACTGACCAGACTATAGGGCGACCTCCAGTTTAGGATGAAGTTGAGTCACCCATGTCTGCTATCAACTCTGATACTGATATGAATTTCTTTGGTGATGATATGACAATGGAAGTGGAACATTCTTCTGTTCCTCCACCAGCTTCCAGTCATGTTGTCACTCCAGTCATTCCACCACTCCTTTCATCAGATATGCCACCACCACCAGAATCATTAAATGCTCCACCACCACCACATCCTTCACTTCCACCAAATATTTCTTATTTCCAACCAACACCTCCATCAGTTTCACCATTTCAACCAGATCCACCAATTGAGATAAGGTTAAACATTATAAATTTTCCAGTCTCCAGTGCACTCGACTCTACTCTAACAACATCTGCAAGACCCTCTGAAAGAGTCAGGCACAAGTCTCATTGGTGACCAGAAATGTTACTGGTCCTTCTCCTCCAGGTGCTCTCTCCACTTCTTTTTCTGCCGAGGTCCAAGGTCTTTTAAGTAAGGTGGCGGACCTGGAGAGATCACTACAGTCATCTTCTCAAGTTATCTCTGACTTTAAAACACTCCTTTCTAATAATCTCCAGTCAGAGATGAACTTATTTGCAGGTAATGAGAAGATGGTCTTTGATAAGCTGAATGAACTGGTACTGGCCACTAACCAAAACTCTGAAAATATTAGAGTGGCAGTCCAGGGCTTGGAGGAGAAGATAGTGTCTTCTGTTCAGACTGCAATCAAAGCCGAAATTGTTCAACCACTTGCAGGTCTGAAAGAAGAGCTCCAGAAGTTGACCAGATCAGTGACAAGTTTGGAAAGTAGGCCAGCCCTTGATCATAGTACCATCATCAGCAACATAAGTGATGAATGTGCCAGAAAGTTCAAAGTCATGATGTTGAAAGACCTTACTGATGAGGTCTTTGCATCTGTACTAAGAAATATCCAAGATGGGTTGCTGCCTCAGGTTGTTAAAATGATTGAAAATGAGCTGCCCAAGAACTTGCCTTCTGAAGTTGAAATTTTGAAAAAGGAAGTTCAAGGGATCAGAAAAACTGTGAACATTACTTCTCTAGTAGCAGGTCGTACTTTTGGGGCCTCTGACAGACACATGCTTAAACAGTTATGGAATGACCTCAAGTCAAGAACTGGTGGTCATTACAAGGGGGAAAAATCTGCTATTGCTGAGAAAATGTTGGAAAAGAAAAAGGAAGTGATGAAACAAGTGACTGGTACTGATGCCAGTGCACAAGTGATGAAACAAGTGACTGGTACTGATGCCAGTGCACAAGAAGCTCAAAAAGCCCTTGGTACTGAAGCTATTGTGCAAGAGGAAGAGGCTGCTGGTACTGATGCCAGTGAGCCTTAGTTTGAAGAATTCCCAGATATCACAACAACATTGAAATCACTGAAAAGAAAGAAGCATGTGGTATCTGGAGGGGAAATTGAATGTGAAGAGGAAACCACTGAAGGTTCTCCTGAAAGGGTGTCGGTTGATACTGAGACATCAAAGAGACTGGAACAACAAGGCATTTTAATTGATATTTTCAAAAGAACTCAAAGGGAAGGACTGCTGACCCATAAAAGGGAGATGGCAAACATGGGAACTCTGGATTCTTATAATGCTGGCAGGTTGGGCATTCACGTTGATATCTACAAGTTGATGAAAGAGGACCCCAGAGTTCATCAATGCCTTGATGCTATGGACGATGTATATGTTCGTTCCAGGTACTCTGAAGATGAGCAGAAATTTGATGCTGAAACATATGGTCGCCCTATTCAGGAGTTGATTGAGTTAAGGAAGGTGGGGTTGGTAAACCTCCAGAAAAAGGTCAGGCAAAATGTTGCAGCTCTGGAGATTGAGTATAGAAAGAAACTGAAAGGTGGACCCAGACTCCCAGCCAGACAAACAAAGGCTGCCAGAGATGCAGATCTCAGTACCTTCATTCCACTGTACACTTCCAAAAGAATTGATCAAGTTCAAGTTCAGAAAGAATTGGAAGATTTGAGAGTGTCTAGAGAAACTGAAGCAATGATCCAAGCTGCCAAGACCAAGTCAAAGTATGATGAACTTATGAAATACAGGGCAAACTCCAGAAGGATCATTGGTACTGAGGTCAAACTTGCAGAAAATCATGAAAATTTTACCAAGTTTGCAGTAAAGCTTACCAGGGAGGAAAACTTTGTTGATGAAAGGTCAAGTACTTCAGTTCAGGCATTTGGGTTCACTGAACTGAAGGAAATCGGTTTGACGTTTAAGGGGAAAACAAATCTATCTTCTGATGAAAAGGCCTTCCTGAAAAGGATTGAGAAGGTATGGAAAAGAAAGCAACAAATGGAAGTAGCTTTGGGCATCCGTTCTCTAGATGCTTCGCCTTCGCCCAAGAGAAAGGCCACTGAAGATGCACCAGGACAAGCTTCAAAGAGAAGAGCCAGACTCTTTATCATTTACTTGTGTTTGTATCTATTTTCAATCAAAGTTGTAACTTTTTATCCGTTGATGTCTGTAAATAAAGTTGCAAGCCTTTGATTCGCAAGTAAGTGATCAGATTAAGTCTAAGTTAGAACCAAAAGATAAAACTGGAACACTGATGATCTATAAAGTGTTCTCCAGTAACTCAAATTTTTAGACTTAGTCAAAACAAGTGTTTTTCAAGCATACAAGTTGTATAGATAGAAGCTTGAAAAACCTTGCATTATTTCTGAACAAATAGGGGGAATTTGTTAAGTCCAGTTTCACTGGACTCACTCCAGACTTGAAGACTGGAGCTCCACTGAAGATTTGTCTAGAAATAATAGAAGACCAGTGAGCGCCTTACTTATACAGGAAATCTGGAAGGCACCAGATTTCAGCTCACTGGACTTCACTCCAGTCCAGATCTATTCTACTGAAGACATTCTCACTGAAGTCAAAGACTGAAGTCTGAAGAAAGAAGACTGACAAATGGCGGAGCCCACTGGAAGTCTTACCAGATCTACAACTGGAGCTTTGTCAGTGTTCTAGACCTTACAAGTCTGAACACTGATTACGAGGAATTGACTTTTGCCTTTACACGCTTTTATCCGGACAATCTATTTGTCTATTGTTAAAAGTACAACACGCGTGTAAAGGTGGTTGGTTAAAAGGATGACAGGTCACATCAATATGACTTTATCCTTGTACTTTAACCAATGCATTTAAGGAATTAAAGTTGTTTCCTTAAATGCATGCAATCATATTTGTACGGCATAATAAATTCACTGTTGAATTTATTTGCCTATAAATACCAAGTCATTTCCTTGTTCAAATTACTTTTTTGCAATTTGGTGAATTTGCCTAAATACTCTCGATCGTAAAAGGGAATACTTCACAACTTTAAGTATTTCGATCTAAGGAGAATATTTAGCAAATATAGATCATTTGTAATTCATAGGTTGTTTG
>CM067170.1:5497042-5511007 GCA_034093135.1 Erigeron breviscapus | reverse complement strand
AAAAAAAAAAAAAAAAAAAAAAAAAAAAAAAAACCACACAAGAATTAAAATTGTTTACAAGCTCACAAGGCCTTGCCTTGGCACATTCAACATTTATTGACAAATCAGAATTGTTTTGTTTAACAGGAACACCTTTCCACCGATTAACAGCTTTTCTCCTCCTCTTTTTCTTCTTTTTCTCAACCTCTTTCTGATTATTAGTGATCTTAGGTACTAATGACTTAGCAACCCATTTAGCATCACTATTTAAGCTCTTTCCACCTGTTGAATTGAAGCTACAAAGATTAGAACGAGGAGTTTTAAAAACTTTCATCTTTTTGGAATCTTTTGGTGGTGAGGAAACTTCTTGCTTCTTTGGTTTATCATGAGAAAACCATCCATATCTATCCCTATATCTAGTTGAACCATTAGATGCATCCTTAGTTAGCAAATTTGAGCTAGACTTAGATGCCTTAGGTAAAGAGCTAGATTGAGAGCTAGATTTAGAAGCATTAGTATAGACTTTCGGAAGTTTCACTTTGGTGTACTTTGTTGTGTGTGGGGTTTCAGCTTGTTCCTTTTTGACATGTTTCACAGGTGTAGCAATGGTCTTTGGTTCAGACTTGACGAGTTTGGTCTTAACTCGTTTCTTTGAGTAATATGAAGTTGGAGCTTTGGACGATGGTTTTTGAGATTCCATTTCTGTTTCCACTTTGATTTTGGTAGATTCAATCTTTTTCTCAGTTTCTGAATCAAAAATATATTCTCCCTCCATGAATTTATCAAAATCAACCTTCGTGAAATCTTTTGAAAAAGAAAATTTCAATGGAGATTGATTAATTTTAGATTTATTTGAAAATTTTGAGAAATCAGGAATCTTGGTGTCCAACTTCACATTATGGGTAGTCTCAGAATTAGGTCAACTTGAACTGACACATCTTTGGTCTCACAAGAAAATTGAGTAGACGTACCAACACCTATACTAGCACTAGGCTTAGGGTGAACAACTAACTCATCAACATCGTTGCATGTGAAAAACCTATAGAAGTACCATATCAAAACTAAACTATGTGCAAGTTCTTCATCAGAAAGATCAGATTGCACACATCATCAGCTATAAAAGTAGCAGTATTTTGACAAGTACACTCAAGAGAATCAGTCAAGGTCTGAGTGGAGGTATTGGTAGATGAATCACAAGTAGTTTGGGTAGAATTTTCTACGTATGCACTTTGGTCAGTTTGAGTAGAAACATTCTCACAAACTTTCTTAGTATTAACAACAATACATTTATCCTCTGGATTCGGACTTTGAGACTTGAGATGATTGATAACTGTTTGTTGAGATTCCACCTTTTGTTGTAAATCTTCTATTTGCTTTTCCAAAAATGTGGTTGGAAAATACATTTTAGTTGATTTAGGTGAAGTACCAACAGATTCTTGGTTTTGAAAATTTGATTCAATTTCTTCCAATTTGAAAATTGAAGATTGAACCTTGGTATTGAACGCCTTTGTGTACTATCAGGGATCTTTGATTTAAAGATTTATACATCTGTGAGAGCTTAGATATTGAACGCCTTTGTGTACTATCTTTACTTTAATAGATTTATGGATCAACATTCCAGGGGGAAGACCTGACCAAATATTTTTATCCTTAAAATGTTTTTAATTTCAGGGGGAATTTATTAATTTATTAATTTATCCTTAAAATGTGTACTATCTCCACACACATCAACGTTTATCACGATAATTCCACAATTCACGGTGTATCCCGACACTATCATATACGTCTATCAAGTTGTCACATAACAATCAAGTCATCAAATCATAAGTACCCTACGAACTCCGTTTAAACAATTTTCATGCATCATACAGTTCACGTTGCACACAAAATTTCTTATCATGCATGCTAATATGAAATGTGGGTGCAATGGCTATAGACTAGGTCAATCCACCTAATTCTCTACAACCACGGCTCTGATACCATTCTGTAACACCCCAACATGGCGGAATCATGGGGTATCACTTAGAAAAGCACAGCACGACATGGGAATTATGTAGAGTCAACTATATGAAAACATAAGATCGAAACGATCCATAAACTCATACAAACATATACATTTATTAACATTCCTCAAATACACGTTCAATCAATAATAAAAGGAAGTTCAAATCAATAATAAATGATCCTAATAGTAACCCATTAAAGGGAAATAAGGATCACGGATCCAGAAGTCCAAAGGTAGTCCAATTCTAACAAGCAAGCAATGCAATCATCCATTTTGTCTCTGATTACTTGATTACCTGAAAAGTGTACTAAAGAGCGTCAACATAAAGTTGGTGAGTTCGTAGGGACAAGTAACAAGGAATAACCGTGTCGGATAACAACCGTTAACAATAAGTGAGGATTAGGAGAACTAATCACATCCAAGGAAAACCTATAAGGTTCACATTATCACAATTCAATACAAGTGTAACACCCGTCGTTTAAAAATATGGGTTTTCAAAACTTTTCACCTAACGGTGTTAAATTGCGGAAGTAAAGACTGTAAAAGTCAAAACCGATAAAAACATTTCGGTTGCTGCATTTATTTGGTGTTACATGCCATATCAAACAATAGTTCAAATGAAAACCCAATGGTTGCCCAACATAAAACAACCGTTCACATGTCACAACATAAATTCGACATTAAGTACGAAATGTAAATAAATGTCTAAGCAAAGAATCATCTATGGATAACTAAGGCTCCTTCAATGAATCTACCCAAGCTCACACATCCTTCGCCTAATTCCATCAAGCTAAACCTGAGGGAACAACCACATTAAAGAAGCAAGTGTTAGCTATAAGAATAGCTAGTAAGATAACACTTAATTAAAAGCATTTGTCCAATTAAAACAATCTTCATTATTAGACAAGTTTTATTAGGCACAACACACATCACACGTTCACACATATACTACATTTCGACTTCATATTAATTAGGATAATCATCCTAAATGTGCCTATCCTGCATTAGTTCACACATTGTCACACGTATATTTGTTAACTGCATATAAGTGTGCCCTGCATCACACCCGACTGGATGATCAGTCAAAAGACTACTCATCTTATGTCGTTAAGGAGTGGCAAGCCAATCCAAGAGTAATCCGTATGTGGAGGTTGGTCAAACCTCTCGTATTACTCGCCCTGCGTTATCTCACATTCATCTCCTTTTGAGTAAACATATATTGTAAACTCTTATGGTCGGTGAAAAGGGTGCATTTAGTACCATATAAGTAATGTCTCCATAATTTCAATGCAAACACAACCGCCGCTAGCTCAAGATCGTGGGTAGGGTAATTCTTCTCATGAGGCTTCAACTGACGTGAAGCATAGGCAATCACTTTGTCTCTCTGCATTAAGACACAACCCAAACCCGTAATAGAAGCATCGCTATATACCACTAAATCATCAGTACCTTCAGGCAAGGCAAGGATAGGAGCTTCACACAACTTCTTTTTCAACGTTTGGAATGCATTTTCCTGCTTTTCAGTCCACTCGTACTTCACACCCTTCTTTGTTAATTCCGTCATAGGCTTGGCTATTCGGGAAAAATCCTGAATAAACCTTCTATAATACCCAGCCAAACCAAGAAAACTCTTAATCTCGGTAGGAGTCTTTGGTTGCTCCCACTTTGAAACAGCTTCAATCTTTGAAGGATCTACTTTAATACCTTCTGATGTAATAACATGACCAAGAAACTGCACTTCTCGGAGCCAAAACTCACATTTAGAAAATTTTGCGTACAACTTCTTCTCCCTCAACACCTCCAAAACTGCTTTCAAATGCTCACGGTGTTCATCCTCTGACTTAGAATAGATCAAAATATCGTCAATAAACACAATAACAAAATGATCTAGAAAGGGGCGGCATACCCGATTCATTAAGTCCATAAACGTGGCTGGAGCATTGGTCAACCCAAATGGCATGACCAAGAACTCATAATGACCATATCTAGTCCGGAAAGCTGTCTTTGCTACATCTTCCTTCTTTACCTTCAACTGATGATAACCGGACCGCAAATCAATCTTTGAAAAATACGAAGCACCATGTAGTTGATCAAAAAGATCATCAATTCTCGGAGAGGATACTTGTTCTTGACCGTTCGTTTGTTCAACTCACGATAGTCAATACACATGCGCATCGATCCATCCTTCTTCTTAACAAAGAGAACCGGAGCTCCCCAAGGCGAGAAACTAGGTTGTATGAACCCCTTGTCAAGTAACTCCTGAAGTTGCGTCATTAATTCCTTCATTTCTGTAGGAGCTAATCGGTAAGGTGCTTTAGCAACGGGTGTAGCACCGGGAATAAGATCTATCTGAAAAGTAACTTCATGATCGGGAGGAATACCGGGTAGATCATCGGGAAACACATCGGGGAAATTGGATACTACATCAACACTAGCGATTGGAGACTTCTCTTTCCTTGCATCAATGACATAAGCCAAGAAATGGCTCTTGTTTTTCC
Source organism: Erigeron breviscapus (assembly GCA_034093135.1). Taxonomy (NCBI): domain Eukaryota; kingdom Viridiplantae; phylum Streptophyta; class Magnoliopsida; order Asterales; family Asteraceae; genus Erigeron; species Erigeron breviscapus. The sequence goes on along the minus strand of CM067170.1, from coordinate 5,506,525 downwards.
ATATACATTTAATAGCTTTCATCATACTAATAATCTTTATTCCTCCTCTCTTCTTGTCTCCATACACCGCTATCACTTTACCCTCGGACATAGGCAATCGAATTATCTTTTGGGAACATAAAATACTAGCTTCATTTCTAGCCAACCAATCCATACCAATCACTACATCAAAACCACCTAAGGTAGTAGGCAATAGTTGGACTGGAAAAGAACGACCTTCAATCTCAATATCACAATCGTCATAACCCACACGTATATTATTAACCGTACCATTAGCAATTTCTACCTCTAATGAACAATCTAAGGGAGTAGTGACTCTTTCTAGCTTAGGAGCAAATAATGTGGACACAAACGACCTATTTGCACCTGAATCAAATAAAATAGAGGCAGGCTTTGAGTTAACAAGGAAAGTACCACATACCACTTCATCGTTGTTCCTTGCGTCATCAACCGTCATTTGAAGAGCTCTCACTTTTGTTGCTGTCGTGGCGGTCTTCTTTCCAACATTCTTCATCTGTGGACAATCGGCAATGAGATGACCCGTTTCTTGGCACTTGTAGCAACGAGTCTTGTCCCTACATTCAGTGGCAAGATGTCCCGACTTCCCACACTTATGGCACCTTCTTGTCTTGTCGGTACAATGCCCTTCATGAATTGTCTTGCAAAATGTACACCATGAATCATTCTTCTTTTTATCCTTGTCACCACTCGAACTACCACTTCCACGGAACTTCTTATTATTATTGTTATTGGAAGACCAATTTGACCTTCTTTTAAACCCCGACTTCTTATCATCACTCTTCTCAACCTTCTTGTCCGAAGCGAAATCATCGTCAAGCTTCTTAGACTCCTTGATAGCTTCAGTCAGAGTCTTGTGCTGCCTGCAGATACCTCGATAACTCGGAGGCAAACCATCAACATAGCAAGCAACCTGATCTGCATCAGTACGGAATATATGACCCACGAACTTCATCTTCTCCATGAAGGAACGAGCATACTCGTTGACCTTTCCGACTTCAGCCGTCAAGGCACGAAACTCCTTTTCCATCTTACGCTGCTCATGAACCCCAATATATTCCTCAATGAATTTCTGCTTAAAGTTAGCCCACGAGATAGCAGATACCATGGCTGGAGTCATCGAAATAGTAATGCTCTTCCACCAATCCCGAGCACCTTCTTTCAACATTCGACTAGCGCACAACACCTTCTTATCCTCGGGACAGTCACAGGCTTCAAAGACCATCTCCGTATCATCGAGCCATTCCATGCAACCCACTGCATTAAGGGTTCCATCAAACTTCTGACCTCCACACTTCTGGAAACTTTCAAACTTAAACCGAGGGGCTTGAACGACATTAGGAGTAACCACAACGGCATTTGCAGGGGGAACAACAACATCATCGACCGGTGGCTCAGAGTGGTGAGAAGGCACTGAATAGTTGCCATTAGTTCCTTCAGCATTTTCAGCAAGCGCGTTGTTCAATTGCTCCTGTGTCTGGGCCAATTGGGTCTGGAGAGTCCGTACGAGATTGTACAACTCAGCCGTGTTAGGGATTTGTTCCACCACTTCCTCATTAACCCTAGGTGGATTGCCGGGAGGTGGAGGCATAGGACCCAATGAGCCTTGCTGATTGACCTGGCGGGGATTTCCTCGATTTCTATTTGCATTGGCTGCAACAGCAGCAGCAGCATTGGCAGCATTTGCAGCGCCTGCACCTGGATGGACAGGTGGGGTAATGCTAGCAGTAGCTCCATCACGTCGGAAGTTACGGTTGCGAGTGTTAACCATTTTCCTTTAATAAAAAGGTAGAGTCGATAAGCGCAAATTAAAGCAAAATGCTTGTTAAGATAAGGCTAAAGCATATCATCGTAACGTAAACATCTCATAAGCCCTATCGCACTCGCACTCATCCCAACCCATCCTATATCATCTTTCATTAAAACTAAGGCATCCTACAAATACCTAGCATGCATATCTTAAGTTTAAGTCCAAATCCTATGGTTAATAGGCCTTGGTTCACTTAAACCACTTCTCTGATACCAACTTGTAACACCCGTCGTTTAAAAATATGGGTTTTCAAAACTTTTCACCTAACGGTGTTAAATTGCGGAAGTAAAGACTGTAAAAGTCAAACCGATAAAAACATTTCGGTTGCTGCATTTATTTGGTGTTACATGCCATATCAAATAATAGTTCAAATGAAAACCCAACGGTTGCCCAACATAAAACAACCGTTCACATGTCACAACATAAATTCGACATTAAGTACGAAATGTAAATAAATGTCTAAGCAAAGAATCGTCTATGGATAACTAAGGCTCCTTCAATGAATCTACCCAAGCTCACACATTTCGTCTAATTCCATCAAGCTAAACCTGAGGGAACAACCACATTAAAGAAGCAAGTGTTAGCTATAAGAATAGCTAAGTAAGATAACACTTAATTAAAAGCATTTGTCCAATTAAAACAATCTTCATTATTAGACAAGTTTTATTAGGCACAACACACATCACACGTTCACACATATACTACATTTCGACTTCATATTAATTAGGATAATCATCCTAAATGTGCCTATCCTGCATTAGTTCACACATTGTCACACGTATATTTGTTAACTGCATATAAGTGTGCCCTGCATCACACCCGACTGGATGATCAGTCAAAGACTACTCATCTTACGTCGTTAAGGAGTGGCAAGCCAATCCAAGAGTAATCCGTATGTGGAGGTTGGTCAAACCTCTCGTATTACTCGCCCTGCGTTATAAAGACCATGTTGCAAGGAGCCACCCAAGCAACAACTGCATCAACGCACTCATCCGGCTAAGACAAGTACGGGTTAAGCTTAACACTTTCCCTGCATTAGTTTATGAGCTCAATTTCACACATATAGATTGGGTCCCTGCATTCCCAAACATTCACACACATATAGTCTAGGTAACACACATTCCTAGACATTCACACACTTTAACTTCATTACGTTTGGATCCTTAGACGTGCAAGTGACATGGTAACCTAGCAAGTCTAGTGAACTAGGCGTACAAGTCAAGCATGCATATCACACATCACTTCATTTCTATATATCATGCATATCAAGATACTTCATTAAACTACATCAACTGCATAGCTACATACTACATTAAGCAATACTACATTACACTACCATAGGGACTGCATCTCAGGTCTCATGGTCAACTGCATAACCCATAATACCTCCCAAGTAACCCATATGCCACATGCAATATAAAGATACCGAATGGAAGTGTTTACGATTTGAAACCAGCTTTTAGTTGATCCCCAGCGTGTCAAAGTAGTGTATCTTACCTGGTAGTATGTGCGCGCAAACAAAAGCTAACAGTGCTTAATAGTAATCCCCGACACCTATCGTACATTAACATATAAAATATAAGTCATTTGGGACCTTATCGAACTTAGTTTTGTTCTTAAACCTCACTTTAGCTTCAAAACGAAATTAACCAACGAATTTGGCTTCAAACGAAGATGAACTTCGTTTGCCAAACGAATTTAGACCTCATAAAACGAATTTAGGTTAACTGGAACGAATTTGGACTTTCCTTAACAAACGAATTTGAACTTCATATGAGCAAACGAATTTGAGTTTCATTTTGACAAACGAACATAAGCTCCTATCAAACGAAATTAGTTCCAAATGATTTTAGGCTGTCAACATCAAACGAATTTGGCCTCAAACGAAGTTAAACTTCGTTGGGGCAAACGAATTTAGATTTGCAGGAACGAATTTGTCATCAGCAAACGGATTTAAGCTTATTTTCGACCAGAATTCATAAAACGACTTCGTTCTTCATTTTTCCAAAAATCAATCAACTTTGGCTTCACCCAAAACATGTTTTTGACATACATAGACCTCTTTTGATCATCAAGATCGATTACAAACTCGTTTGACATCGTTAGAACATTAATTGGCTTAAACATAATATAAACCCTAACTTAATCAAAACCCCTTTCAAAAATCAGATTTAATTCGTTAATATATGACCTTTGAATCTGAAATACAAATAATAATCGTGGATTACCTGCATCAATGATAGCCAAACAGATTCAATGCAAAACACTTGATTGTATGACCCAAAACTTGTAGATTTTGCAAAAGGATTCAAGAAAGGTTTGGAATATACTTTGTGTTTGTCTTTTAATTATGTTTAGGCTGGAAACTAACCCTAGATTAGGCTAATCCCACCCTAAACCCGTTTTTAACTTTTCACCTTTGGCAAAATTAGTCCCTGGACTTCATATAAGCATTATTTCACTTTACAACACCTATTGGGGATACATATAACACACTAAAGCACTTTCGCACACTACATAGGCCTTTTACACATCTTTAAGTCCACTTTATTGTCACTCATTAAAGATAATTAAATCTCACATATAGGGCACATAAACACATAAACACACATTTTTACCACATAACTTATCACGGACTTAGAATTTGACCTAACGACGTTAGTCAACACATACGATTAAGTTTTGGGATGTTACATCAAGTCAACGTTCAACAACAACGATTCCATATAACGTTCAACAACGTTCCATAACAATCAATAACATTCAACAACGGTGCGGCTTACATAGTTAATAATTAACAATGCGCTAACGGTGCGACTTATATAATGAATAATGCGCTAACGGTGCGACTTACATCGTAAACAATGCGCTAACATGTCCATATCAACAATTCAATCATATAGTCAATCAAATCAACAATCAACAGTTAAACAAGCATGTACACTTTTCAGCCCGAATCTCAATTGAGTAGGGAGGGTTTACGAAACTCACCTTTTTGTTGATAGTTCAACAGCAAAATAGAAGAGATTGATGTAGTTAACGATGACGAGCGAGTCAACTGGCCACGTTACGTATTCCCTAATTTCAATGTGAATTGATTTATATTCGTGCTAAATTCCAAATATAGATATACAACTATAAGGTTACCTTATTAATACGCTTGTCAACGTAATTTATGTTATAAAAGTTTAAGGGACTAAATTGTCATTCTTGAAACTTGAGGGACTAAATTGTCATTCTTGAAACTTGAGGGACTAAATTGTCATTCTTGAAACTTGAGGGACTAAATTGTCAAATGTCCAAAGTATAAGGACGAAAAATGATACTTTGAAACTGTAGGGTAAAAATGTAACTTTCCGTATGTAATACGTATCCGTAGGATATATAAAGTATTCCTCTGATATTTCTAAATTCTTTTGAAGTATTTTTAAATAATAGGATTAATACGAAGAATGTATTAATCTTGTAACTAATAGATGCTTTCAATAGCAGAGATATGAAAAGATACCTTGAATGGTATGTATTATAATCAATACAAAATGTATTGATTACAATTGAAGAGATACCTTAAATGGCAGGAAAAACCAGCATTTTATTTCCAAGTTGTGTTAGGGTTGACCTTGGGTCGTGGAGAATACCGGGGCGAATTAAGTTGCTTAGTGAATGCTTATGCAAACTTTTCGCGAACTACCTTCCATTCCTCCGGCATAAGCCAAAGAGGCCCAAGGTGCAATCACTTTCGGAAACATTGTGCGGTTAAAAGCGTATCAAGGATATATTCTATCCATAAATCAAACAATTCGAAAATACGAAATAATTCACAGATGGTGAATAGTAATTATATGAATTAGGATAGTTAGGTATATAACTATGACCTTGTTTATATACCATAATAAGTATTTAAAATGATTTAATAAAAGTTTTACGATTTCTCGTACTTTCACTAATAATTCATTTTTCGCAATAGTAACAATATTTCAATATTCATATATAAAAGTGATAGTTACCGTATTTAAATGCAATTATGTATCAATTGAGTATAAAATTAAGTTGACAAGCATTTCAATACATAACATATAGTCATATAATCATAAAGCAAGTATAGTAAGGTTTCATAGAAACACTTACAAGTATGGAGATATTATGAGTTCTAAGATCAAAGTAACGATATAGGGATGAGCTCCAAAAAAGATCTTGAGAGAATCGACTATAACTTGGATTTGTAAAACTTGATGAATATGGAATAATCCTAACTCCATGTGGCCATTATAACTAGGCTTTGATAAGTTCTTGAAAGAATTCGCAATAACAACGTCGTGTTTACAATTTCGAAACCAACGAATTCAAAACAACTTTGGTTGAATCGAAAGCTTGGGATGATGAAAGGTTGTGTAAGATATGCTTGAACTTGAACAAGTATGGATCTCGGAATGATAGAGATTTAAGAAGAGAAGTGTTGAGAGTGTGAATTAGCAATTAGAAATGAAACCTTAGCTTGTATTTATAGGTAGTAATTTACCATGGTTACTAGTTTAGTTTGTTGGTAACTATGGTTAAGTTAAGGAATACCATGGGCTAGTTTGATGGTTTTGCAATACCATGGGCTAGTTAACTAACCTTAGTTAACTAACCTTAGTTAACTAATCCTAGTTAATTATGTCTTAACTTGGATTAGATGTAAGGTTACGAGTGTTTTCGGGTTCGTTTCCTTAATGAAACAGATCATCCAGATAGCAGATATTACAATATCTCACTAGTCCGACACATATATATATGCACCAAAAATACCCAAAGTTTTCTTATATTTATAAAGTTTGCCATTATCATATATAACAATTAACGGGCTAAAATGGCAAATGTTACATTATTCCCCCGTTAAAGGAATTTCGTCCCGAAATTTGAATCTAACTAGACTCGTTAAACAAATGGGGATACTTGGCTTTCATAGAATCTTCACGTTCCCAAGTAAACTCGGGTCCACGTCTAGATTGCCATCTTACTTTGACAATCGTATATCGAGTATTCTTTAGCTTTCTAGTTTGTCGATCTAGGATTTCTATTGGTTCTTCCACAAACTATACAAAATTCAAATTCACTTTATCTTCCATATTTGACCGTTAGAAACGGCTCCTTCTTAGATTATAAAATAATACAACAAGCCAGATCTCTCCATACATATTAACTTAACATTTTTCCTTCCCAAAAATCTAACCAACACGAATACTTATACCAAAAATGTTGAGCCCTTTCCTAATTGTGATTTACATAATTATCATAGCTTGGTTACTTACTGTGGCTCAGCTCCCATTGGATGAGGCTTATCCGTGGTTAGTAGCGTTTGTTCTTGGTGTGGTTCCCTTACTGTTCGTCGCCACATGGGTTTCTTTGTATGGTTTTTAAGTATGTTGCATTCCTAATTGTTGTATTTCCGCTTAAATAATGTAACAAGTTTTACTTGTATTCTACAAATAATGAAATACAACTTTCTTCGCTCTCTTTTGGGGATTGTTGTCGATTAGGGAAATTCCCCAGTTAAAAGAATTTCCCATATTTGTCTTGATAGATTTTTATACCAAGTTCATTTGTCTATTTTAATCGTTGATCGCCCATCATAAATTTTAACCTTTCAAATAATTCTTATTTTCAAATTTGAAGTTCTTTTACCAAGACACTACTGTTATTCAGTTGGAAAAGTCGACATATTTTTGTTGATAACATTTGTCTCATTTTCTTAAATTCAATCATTAAAGGCGATCCACGGGTCAAAGAAACAAATATTACCTGGATCACTCCTGAAACAATAGTTTGGATCAAAAATTCATCTAGGGTTCAAAAAGATGAATTAGCAATTGATATGGTTCTTGAAAAAGAAGCAGTGAAGAAAAAAAAATAGTGATGTGTGGAAGACGGTCTATTCATTAAGCTATTAATTTAGTTGAGGATTTTCTCAACATAGTATACACTTTTGAGTAAACTGTTCAGCTCTTTTCAACCTTGGTTAAAGGGATGATAAAGTTTAGAAATTTTATCTTTAGTAAAAAAAATAATTCAGTAATTACTAATTACTGTAACAATGATTAAAATTACTGTAGTTTATGCACACCTGTCCGTTCTTCCAGGTCACATTTCCCTTTTCATCCTCTATAATAGAAACACGTTTTCTTAAGGAAGAATGCACACTAAATCTTCTTTCTCTATCTCTTTTATTTACTTAGTTCTTCATCTGCTAATTTGTTTTTAGCTATTCCGTTCACAGCCAGCTTGTGTTCTAACAGATCTCCGACTTTCTCTTTGGTAAGCTACATTTTTGTGCTCTTTCTTTCTCATCTTGGATAATATACTATCTATTTATATGTTTATATAAAACTTTTATCTTTTAATTCATGTTCGCTTAATTAACAATATTGTTCCAACGATTTATCATAAGATAATGAAAATTTCGGTGCCTCTTCGAGCGATCCAAAAGGCAAAAGGCCAATGGCTCAAGAGGATCTTGAAGATCTTGAAACAAATAGGGTCAAAAGGATTAAGCATGAGGCCGTGATGTTAGGTATTTCCTTTGAAGATTACAGGGCGATGGTAGATGAAGATGTCCACCTTTTTGAGAAACAAACCTCTGAAGATGAAAAGTTAGCAAAACTTTTATCTAAATTTTTAGAAGAGGAGGAATCTATCCTTGTGAATCGTCAAATAAAAGAAGATGAAAAGTTTGCAAGAGCCCTAGCTCAGCAAGACGAAGATAATCTCTCTCAAAGGGAGAAGTCCATTTTTGCTATGTCATCTGAAGAAGAAGAAGAAAATCCCAATATTCCACCTCTTAAGAGAAGAAAAAGAGATACTGCTGGGGGAAGTAACATGTCAGGGTCGAGCTCTGACAGAACTCCTAATTATTGAAATCAAGAGGGATTTTATAGAAATATTTGGAATCTGTTATAAATTTATAAATCAAATCTTAAGTTGTCTAGAATGTGTTTTTAAATCAGAATAATATTGTTGATAATGTTTCTTATGTATTTGTTATGTCAATTGTCTGACCAAAACTTATTGTAGCTAAGAAGAACTCAATATAATCATGGACGCAAGGCAAAACCAGATGATTGGTACTAGTGAATGGGGAACATCAATCGATGATTTTTGCCAAAATTGGCTTCTCCAAAATACAGTACCAACATCACAGTTAGAACTCCCAACAGAAAATGTCAGCGCATCGTTCCCAACTTTTGTTGATGCAGTACATCATGGAGTTTCATCTCCAATCCCAATGAACCCTTTATATCAAAACTTCTCTTTCGATACCCCAGAAGCAACATTCCAGTTGAAATCAACATTCCAACCGGAACCATCATTCCAACCAGAATTTTCCGAGGAGGGTAACAGGGCACCAGGCAAACGTCCAATGTCAGACTCGCCCACACTATACCCCAATCCGATTGGTGACGCATATTATGAGGTCTCAACCTCGAACAGGGTGGAACCGGTTGATACGATAATGAATCATGGACCAGAGTTTGAGAAGCACGTAGAAGACTCATGGGCTTATATTTGCAAGCTTTATAGTCGAAAGAAAAAGTCCGCAAAGGTATCGTCCTCGAAAGCCCAAAGAAATGTAAGGTCAAAAAGGTCTTACCAGTTTGTGAAACAAAATACTACTTTGG
>CM067170.1:5436749-5496042 GCA_034093135.1 Erigeron breviscapus | reverse complement strand
TAAACTTAGCAACTAGCTGAGTCAAGGACATACCAGAGAATCTGCTTTCTTCTGCAAAGTAGTAATATAATTACTCCACTTTTCCGGCAAGGAGCTCAAAAATTTCTCGACTTTTTCCTCCTCAGAGTAGGTAACCTCAAATGCTTGCAATTCTGCTAGCAAATGATAATACCTTGTAATTGGTTGATCTAAGTTTTCACTTCTTAACCCATTAAATACATTATACTGATGCTTTAAAAGGTCTCTACGATTCTTTTTAAGTGTTTCATCCTCTTCACAATGATTCTTTAATGCTAACCAAAGTTCTTTAGATGTATTGAATCCATTAAATAAATGTAATATTTCTTGTGGCAATGACATTTTAAACATGATAGTGCCTTTTTCTCTGCCTCATACAATTTTTTATTAGATTCAGTCATGTCTTGGTAAGCATATACTTTGTTAACACCACTATCCTCATATGTTGGGGCACTATATCCTTCTGTCATACAAGTCCACATTCTAATGTCGTGAATTGCATAAAGGATTCGAATCGACCTTTCCAAGAAAAGTATTGGTCTAAAATCATTAGCTTGGGTGGTGAATTACCCTTACCGGTCTCATGGTCCATTAATATCAATTGGTTAAGATAATTTGCTGCCATTGTGTATGTGATTCAACTTATAAACACGCAGGTACACAAGAACACGCAAACTGGGAACACTCAAATGAAACGAGCAAAAGTGTTAGAAACACGCAAAACAGAGGAACACTCAAAACTGAAGAACACTCAAACTGGATCACGCAAACCACTGAAACACAAAAAACAGTTTGAATAACACGCAGATCTGGGATGTATCGAAACACACAAAGTACAATACTTCAAGAACACGCAAAGTACTATACAAGAACACGCAAAATGCTATTTTTTCAATCTTTCTTAGATCAAGAACCCGATATTGTTACTTGATCAATGAAACCTTGAGAAAATAGTTTTAGGATTGAGATATGTCTTATTTTGGTGTAAAGTTCGAACCTTTCTTTCAAACACCCCCAAAAACAATCTTTACCTAAGAACACGCAAAAAACGGGATACCCAAACCGTAATCAATCTCGAACCAAGGTATTAAAACCTTTGGCTCTGATACCAGTTGTAAGTCCCTCGGGTCTACTTCTTCTATCGAACCGAGATTGACTAAGGATATGTCGAGGTGCGGAATCCCTCGAGATAACCCACGGTTTTTATATCTACCTTTTTATATATATATATATATCTATGCGTGAACATAAACACCCGTATTTGGTTAATATAGTGAGGCGGCTTTCCGGACAAACCTTACCAACCAACGTGGTAATCTAAGTCTACAAACCAACCAAACCGGGTGTGTGTTTTGCGGTTCGTGCGTGAGACGAGTAGCACCTCCAAGATCTACTAGATTTGTGTGTTCTAGTTTCTCTCTCTAGATTTGCTTGTTTCTCTCTCTCCACTCTTGTTGTCAACACGCATGAACACACACCCATATTTATAGGCAAGGGTCAGGAACACTCAAAACCATATGGGTTTGAGTGTTTCCATGTCAGGCCCATAAAGCCCATTAGGGTTTGGCCTGTTTGTGTGTTTCCCTGAACACACAAACTGTTTGAGAGTTCTTCTGAACAAGCAAGCATTTGCTTGTTCCCAAGAAACTCTCAAACTGTTTGAGAGTTCTTCTGAACAAGCAAACTTTTGCTTGTTCCCAAGAAACTCTCAAACATTTGAGTGTTCTTCTTAACAAACAAACTTTTACTTGTTCCCAAGAACTCTCAAATGACACTTAGGAATATTTGAGTTAATGTTCCTACTGCTGTAAAACGCAGAACCAACATTAACTCAGCCAATGTTCCTACTGCTGTAAAAGCAGAACCAACATTGACTCAGCCGATGTTCCTACTGCTGTATAAGCATAACCAACATCGATTATATTACCGCTGGAAGTATATTAAGTTAATGTATCTACTGCTGTTAAAGGCAGAACCAACATTAACTTAATTACCCTTTACATGTACTGTCTACATTCATGTCAAGTACCTGCAAAACATAAATAATAAACAAACATATAAACATATATAAAATGATCCCAATATGATCAACAATATATGCCAAGGTAATTTCATTGACAAACGGTAATTTACAAGATAAATTACAAGACTTGAATATAAAATACACATCACATCTAGAATGCTTTTGTCACCGAGAAACATGCACCAACAGTTCTCATTTGAACAACCTGCTTTAAAAGACATATCCGGCACCCCAAATGACTGTGGACTTATCTCAGCAGCAGTTGACAACTCGGTGTCAATATCTCTTGGGCCACCAATGTAACTAGAAATCATGTTTTGAGAATCAAAACCCCTTGATAACAAAGTATCAGGCGGCAAACAATCAATATTAGCCCCAAAAGAGATATCACTTCTATTTTGCGATTGAACACCATTAGCCTCCAAACATAAGTTTGGGATGTTGAAGTTGTGTGGAAGGCCAGTAGCATCCAATGAATATGATGTTGCAGATGTGGTCGGCTCAGTAACAATACCTGATGTGTGAAATCGAGTAATAAAATTTATAAACACGAACTACCAAAAGACTGACTACAACACACTCACAGGCAGTGAACCTGATCGCATGCAGTATAGTAAATTCGGTAAATCCGAGGTCGATCACAAGGACTATAGTAAGTAATTGTTCAAATAAAGTAATTCAAGTAAAAGGGGGGTTTTGTGACCGAATTGTCACTTTGCAAAAGGTAAAAGTAAATAAATTAAATCCGGTGTTACAGGGGCAGGGTTTGTCGGAAGACAAAAGTAAAAATGATTTTATGACAATAATATAAAAAGGGGCACCTACTTGGACTAGTTTCCATGTCAATCATAGGGTCTAAACATCACTTGCATTGTTGAACGACTTAAAAAGTAATCAAGATGAACTCTCATTATACTTGAATCTTTAATTGTTCAAAATATAGTTATCGCTCTCGCGAATAATTTCTACTCCAAACAATTAAGCAATAAGAACTTAAGTTGATTTTATGATTTAATCTTAAAAAGCTTTCTCTCGAACTGCTTATTCGCCTAGTCAGATCTCTCTATCATAGAAGTTTGCACACTCAAAATGAATTTAATTGTTCAAATCTTTATCGTTAGTTTCTCTCGAACTCCAACGACTTTAGGTTAATTAAAGACCGATTAATCGTTTCATAAACCAATTGACAATGACATAGATTTCTCTCGAACTTCTAATTACAATTATCAATTAATCTATATAAAAGATAAAAACAATATTTAAACTCAAATAAATGCGGATCTTCGATTAAACATAGAAATCTTGTTCAACAATTGCAAGTAACATCAAACAACCCTATGACATGTTCACTATCCAAGTAGGTGCTGAGAGATTTAGCCTCTCATAATGAAAAGATAAAGACAAACAATAAAATATGAAGACATATTGTACCGAATGTTGAAATCGTTTCAAGAATGATTAACAATAACGAAATAAATCTCCAATCGTGTTCTTGATCTTCAAAGATGATTCTCAGATGAAAAACCCTTCAAAAAGCTCTTGAAAACGGCTGGGAAGTAAAAGTTAGGTTAAAGAATGTTTTTGCAAGCCTTAAACAGTTTCCTAAAAACTTGTCCAGAATCGGCACCTATTGCGGCGCAACTAGGGTAGTTGCGGCGCAATAGACCTTTGACGGCTGTTTGACTTTGACTTCCATTGACCGAGGCTGGCTGGGTTATGAAGGTGTTGCGGCGCAACTTATCTTTCTGTTCTTTTGTTGCGGCGAAATGGTACTCTTTTCCAGTTTGACTTTCGTTGACCAGCTTCATTCTTCATCCAAATGCCTCGAAAATCATCCGTTAGCACTTATTTCACCTTAAGAATGTCATTTTCTCCAGAATTACGCTCAAGTACCTGTCAGTAGCCTGAAACACTAACAAATACCATAAACGCACCAAATGTATATGAAAACGACTCATAAACCATGCAAGAGCGACTAAATACTTAGTGGGAAATGGGTATAAAATACGACATATCAAATCCCCCCACACTTAAGCTTTGCTTGTCCTCAAGCAATTCCAAGCTGAAAAACACATATTACCTTGGTACATTATGGAAACCACATTTCAGTAATCAAAAAGAAGCTCAACCATAATTGAAAATGAAAAGAGATGGTTAGGCAGTTTTAATCTTAAATGAAAACTGGAATGTTTAACAATACTTGACTGATACACAAGCCTCAATAACACGACTAAGCACAAAAGAATCGAATCAATGATATCTCATCTATCCTACTCCATCTAACTTACTTTTGGAATTGAATATTTGAATAATCACTCAATGCCTAGTCGTGATGCATAATCTTTTACCATAGGCTTGTACTAGGTTCGTTCCTTCACCGCCATGGCGCAAGCACCATAACGTCTATCAGAAGAGGTCTTTCAAGGGTTGTAATGAACTCTAGGGCTAAACAGGGTATTAAAAAGGGTATGGAAATTTGGGGTAACAAATTGTGTTAAAAAGAAATAACACAACATTTAACAAAGTTTTCACATAATAGTCTAATCCATTAAATCCCATGTCATTAGTTGCTAACGGTCCAAAACCTGATAAGTTGTCCTGACAATACCCCCAATAGAACGATTAAAAACTGACACCATTGTGGTGTATGACAATCAATAACTTAATCAACCAATACTAACCATGTTGGCTTGAACGAATGTGCCAACCTAAATATGATAACTGAAAAATATAACATTATAATCCTTTTGTTGGTGTAATTTATGAACCAACTTACAAAAATGATTTGACCAAAAGTGAGAAATACCAATTGACAGCCCAAGCTCTTTTTTCATTTTTTTTTTCTATTTTTTTTCATTTTTTCATTTTCAATTCTTTTATTCTTTTTATTCATCTTTTTTTTGTGAGCTACTTTTACTCTGACTAATTGGTATTCTCTAAATAATATTGAAATAGTGACAAATCATGTACTCATATGCTCAAATGAACGATCCAGACTTTATCCAAACAATCATGACGAAATCAATCTATTCTCAGTAACCGAGAATATCCAACCCGATATAAAGGACAACCCCAAACCATCCACTAGCATAGGCAACCAATGACCCACCAGGACTTCGACTATCGGCATAGTTAGGAAAGGTGCATATTTAAGGTGGATTTAATAACAAAGAACAGGCTAATGACAACATGTTTTCTATTGTTTCTTGCACTAAAAGTGAGTGCAACATAAGGGTTTTAAACAGGTGGTTCACTAACCAGTGTAGTTAGCTACTAAGCACATTAACAAAACATGCACATAACAAATTTTACGAAACAAGAGGTGAACATACAAAGAACAAATGGTTTTATCCTAAATTTGCCTCTTCTGATAAATAACACGGAATGATCAACCAGGACAAGTTTTAGAATCAACGCAATCACCGGCACACTCATAGCAAATGAAAGTAACCCGAAAATGGAAAAACCAACCTCAAACTTGCACATCATAGTTCAGAGCTCTAAGTAGAACCCTTACTCTTGGATAAATCCAAAAGCCTACGAGATGGACAAATTTACAAGGCTAATAAATCCAAACCCGTAAACACCTAGCATGTCTATAAATGAATCAAACATCTCACAAATTTGGTGTTTTGGTGCTATAAGCGTGCTAGTCGTGTTATTAATCCAGAAGGGATTGCCTAATTAATCAATCAAGACACATTCCACCAATTAAATTTTGTACCAAGGGTGTAGTCAAATTGCTCATTAAAATCTATAATTAGGTGACAAAAGCAATTCACTACAAGGACAAACATGCAAAAGTTTAAAAATCCTCTAAAATACCCGACTTTTTCCTATTTACCACCCCCACACTTGAGTTGGACAATGCCCACAATGTCCAATGAACTAAGGCAAACTATGGGAAATAGGGGAAAGTAAACAAAAAGCGAAATCAAGAACAAGAAAAACTTGCCGGGTATGACGGGTGTTCCATGCTGAATGATGCCAACAAGAATATGGCGCTGAACTTACTGCCAGCATATGCATATGACAAACTTGCTATTCAACATGAACACACGATTAATAGCCACATATGATATAATAAAGCATGCAAATTCCTATCCCTACTTATTCAAAATGGAAATGGAAATAAAATACGATGTCTCACCACCCCATGGGGTGGATACAAACCAAACAAATAAAATAAAGAAAAGTACGGAAATTAAAATTGTTCAAACAAATAATAGTACAAGCCATCAGAAGACCAACAGACGGCACTCATTAGCATCTCTCATCATCGTACGATCAGCTAGAAGGTGGATGCATAGGTCCTGGTGTATCAAAAAACGATGCAGCTACCTGCTCAGCAAAGGTCGGTGCTGCCGATCCGGATCCTCCAGCACCTACGTCTCCCCCTGATGTACCTGCAAAAGAACCAAAAGTGACAGGATGATCTGGACCCCGCCCCCCGAGATCGTGGGAAGGAGTCTGCTCGTACTGGCGCTCTGGTGGATAGAAGAAACCACCAGTCCTGTGCTCTGGTATAAAAATGCTGGGAGGACGGTAGTCTGGAATCTGCTGAGGTGGATGGAACTGCTCACCCCGATACTGAGCCTCCCACATAGGCTGATATCTCTGCTGATCGAACATCACACGACCCATACCTGAGCCCACCCATCGAAAATCACTGTCCATCCTGGTCTGAAACTACTGTTGTGACTCCCACATAGAGTTCACAGTAGACTGAAGAGTAGAAAAGTCCCAAGAACCAGACGGGGCGGCAGAAGAAGATGCCCCGCAGTAGGAGTAGTAGTGGCATGATGCTTAGTACGTCGCGCGGGCTCAGGTGGCTGCTCAGGTGCTTCAGCCATCTCCTCGTCATCATCATCATCTCCATCCTCCTCCTCACTTTCAGAGGCGACATCACCAAAAGCAATCAACTCAGGTATATCATTCTTATGCTTACGAGGGCGAAGCAAGCCAAAATGGTGCAAATCATTATAAGTAAAAGCCTTCATCGGCTTCCAGTTCAAGTTCACCGTAGTATTCGCCCTATCATCCTCAAGCTGAAAATGCTTGACCATTTTCGTGATGAAATGGCCACAAACCAACCCTCTATCACGTACCCCCTTTTGCCCCATGTGTTTAGCCAACACATAGGGGGCACAAGCAGTCCTGTAATGATCACCCTCCTGAAGTATCCTTGATGTGTCTAAATATATACATATTTCTCACATCTTATTTGGACAATTTATGCACGTTTGATAGCCGTTAATACATGTTTTGTGGTGCTTTATGGTATTTGCTAGTGATCTCAGGTCTAAAGCAGGTATTTCACTTACAAATGGTAGAAAACGACTTAGGAATGGTCCAAAGGCACTAACGGATGAAGCATGGTCGAGAACGAAGCTGAAATGGCAAAAAATGGCATTCCTCGCGGCGCGACCTGGACAACTCGCGGCGCGATCCTTCACAAATTTAGCCTCGCGGTGCGAGATGTGGATATCACGACGCGACAAAAGTCCCTGGATTGAAATGCTCCAGTTTTTGCACCCATCGCGGCGCGACCATTGGCCCTCGCGGCGCGAAATCCGTCTGACAACTCGACTTTCTCTCTCCTGGGGTATAAATACCAAACCCCACTCAACCCTAAACCTAATCTTGGACACTCCAGCCTCCATACTTTCTCTCTAGCCGATTTTGAAGGTTTTTCAAGGGTTTTTCATCATCCAAACTATTTTGAAGACTTGAAGATTAATTTTGGCTCTTGATTAGTGATTGTAGCTCAGTTGTAACCTCGATTTGGATTATTACTTCACATTTGGTACACTATGTTCTCCTTTTCATTTGAATCTTTAGCTCTTTTCATTATGAGTAGCTAAATCTTTATACATCTATGAAGATGAAGTGAAACAATTAGTTATGGTTGCATAATATCTTGAATTCAAGTTGGTTTTACTTAACATTTTGTCAAGATCTTAATGAAGTGATTTCTTCTACTTAAACTTGTGTTCTTGGTGATATTTGTGTTCTTCGATAGTGGTACTAGTTGAATGCAGGTATTATTTTAGTTGTTTGTCTATGAATAACTCTTGCTAGGTCATGGTATGATAGTAAAGAATACAAGTCTAATATAAATTACTTTGTTAAGTGGATTTAACGGTTGGTGGTACCACGTTTCTTTCACAAAGATAAAAATTGTTATTTAAATAATCAAACAAACTAGTTAGTTCGAGTAATTGTAATAGGGTTGGTGGTACCACTTGTTGCAAGAAATTGGATTGAATAGGTGATTGAGTCGATTTTACAAACGGAGTGCACCCGGTTGTGTTTTTGTCTTATCACGATTATTATCACCAACACATATGAATTTTGAGCTTAACCTATATGAAACCTAGACTTTTTTGCGTAGCGGATTCGACATAAATGGCTTTTTAATTATTTGTTTACAACTCAAACTCTTTTCGTGTGCTCTCGATTAACACCGGTTGAGTACTTTACTTTACTCGTTAATTACATAGCTTTCAGAAACGCAAAGTGACAATTCGGTCACACCAAACTTTTTTACTTGTTTAACATTTTTACAACCTTTAGTACAACAATCAGTCCTTGTGTTCGATCCTGGTCTTGCCAGTTAGCTATATTACATACGAACGGGTACACTGCCCGTAAGTGTGTTGTAGTCAGTTAGCGGTAGATCTTGTTATAAATTATAAACTAGATTTCACACATCAAGTTTTTGGCGCCGCTACCGGGGATTGATTTTTAAGTACTTTTGGTTGAGATTATGTGAATCGATCCTTTTTCGTGCTTTGCACGGGGAAGTTACTTGCTTTATTTTATTTTAGTTACTTTAATTGTACCCCAGGTGCTATTAAGGTTTTTGTTTGTTGTGTTGTGTTCGCAGGTTATTCACAGGTAGTGGATGAACACTCATACTTCTGGGAAACCATTAGTGAGAGCCACATCTAACCCCGAAAAACTCAAGAAGCGCACCAAAACACAAACATCACAACCATCAACTTCCGACCCATTTTTCATAGACACTACTCCTAGACCCAAATCCGACCACATACTTCACGAGACTTATTACGAGTCGGGAAGTAACGAGTGGGATTACCATTCCGAAAAAGAAGAACCACTTTCCGACAAAACACCTACTCCACCCGAATCACCGAAAACAACCGTTAACATGGCCGGACAACAAAACCCTCCCGATCTCTTCAACATGAAGATCGAGGACCTTCCTCGAACTATACCAACATCTCGCCAATCGGCCATTCGTGCACCCGAGATTGACACTTTCACGGTGAAAGGCAATCACTTGCAAATGGTTAAAGATTTGTGCTTTGACGGAAGGCACAAAAGAGACCCTCATGAGCATCTTGACAAGTTCGAGATGATTTGCAATCTATTCAATTATGGGGAAAATCAGGCCAAAACGTCAAGATGAAGCTTTTTCCCATGTCTCTCATGGGAGAGGCTCACAAATGGTTAAAGGGTTTAGCACCGGATAGCTTGACTACTTGGGGTGCGGTTAGGGAAGCTTTGATTGAGAGATTCTTTCCGGCTAATCGGGAAACAGAGCTTATACTTGTAATTAGATCTTTTAGGCAAGACGAGGATGAGTCTATTGTTGAAGCTTGGTTAAGAATGAAAGATCTCTTGTGGGAATATCCCGGGCATGGGGTGAGTGACACCGAGATTGTGGGGATATTCATGGATGGGCTGAATAGGGAGAGTTATGAGAATATGGTGATGACGTGCGGAGGTAGCATTAGTTACAAGACCTCAAGCGAGCTTTGGAAGATGTTTGAGGATATGGAAAAGGCTCAAGTTTCTAGGACTTCAAATAGAGATAGGAGGTCACGCAAGGTAGTAGTTAGAGTTGACGAGGGTGAAACATCCGAGGTAATTTTGAAATTTGGGCACTTTCAAACCGAATGGACGAAAGGTTCTCAATGGTGGAGAACAACTTTGGTGGACTTGAGCGGGATGTGAAGATTATGGCGGGGGGATGTACTCATTGTGGAGGCCCACATCATCCCGATGAGTGTGATTCAATAGCTCAAGAAGATGTGAATTTTGTGCAAAATCAACGCCAAGGCCAATACCAACCTCTCTTTCAACGTGGTGGCAATTACCAAGGCCGATATCAAGGTAACCCTTCTAACTCTTTTAATTCTTATTCTAACAATCGTGGTGGTAATTTTCAAGGTAGGTGGAAAAAAGATGATAATCATGGAACACCTCAACAACAACAACCACCATCACCTCCTAGGAAGGAAGAAAATCAAGATGAAGGCTCACCTCTCATGGCCATGATGGCTAAGTTTCTCGATAAACAAGACAAGAGGGAGGAGGCTCAAGAAAAGCGAAATGCTTCAATGGAGAATTACTCCAAGCTTTTGAATGACAAGATTGGAGGGTTGCATGACAAGATAGACATTAGCAACCGCAACAACCATGCTTTGATCTCCAACTTGGAAAAGAGGATTAATAGAATGGGAAACCAAGAAAGGCAACCGGGTGCTCTTCCGAGCAATACCCAACAAAACCCGAATCAAGGCCAAGGAGGATCATGGAGAAATGGGGATGACAAGTACAAAGCACCCAAACACCAGAATGAAACCGTTAATGCCATAACCACACGGTCCGGGAAGGTAATTACTCCTCCTATTGATAATTCTTGTATTTCTAATGTTTCTCCTCGAGTTGGCAGTTTGAAGAAGATGTTGATGAAGAGGTAGAGATGGAGTCACCGCCGGTGGTGACTACTTCGGTTCCTAAAGCTACACCAATCAAGGAACCCGAAGTGAAGCCATACAAGCCTAAGATTCCTGTAATGAATAGAATTCGAGCTTATGTGTGTGTAAGTGTGTGTATCAATGGTGGTTTTAAGAGAGAGAAAGTAGAGAGAGAAAGTGTGTTTGGCAGGGAAAGATTAGTTTGTATTATGGTATGAAAGGTTACATTTTACATTATGGAGGGGGTTTATATACCTATACACATATTACAATATGCCCCCTTCCATACTTAGACATTTACATTGTAAGTACAAAAGATACAAATCAACTACTACATTTATATTTCTAACAATCTCCCCCTTAGTAGTGATTTGTGCAAAATATCCAGTCTTTGTCCATCTTCAAACTCTTGTATTTGGTCTGTCTTTGTTTGGATGCCAGAACCAATTTTCTCCTTCAGGTTTGTCATCAGGAACAATCATATTAGCTTCAAAGTTTCTTGGAGGAATGTTATGTGGCCCTGGTAGATGACTAGGCTCGTACTTGATCCAGCAACCTCCTTTCCGACGAACAACATACTTTGACTTCTGAACATTCTTTGCTTCTCTCATCATTCGAATGCTGTCTCGGTACTCAAGCCTTTGATTGATCTTGGAGATTACTTTATCAAACACTTCCTTTTTCTTTTCGTCTTGCTCATCTTCTTTCAAGCACAGCAACACATTTTTACAAAACTCCAATGTTCCATCAGAATAAGAAGCAAGTTCATCCATGCGAATGAAAATCTTCTTCTTTCGGCTATTTAAAAAGACAACCCCAAAAGATGGTTCTTCGATGACATGACCAATACTGAGTTTTTCAATGTCTTCAGTGTAAAGACTCTGATCTAGATATGGAACATTTATCTTCCTCTTCACAACTTCAAACCCTATTTGAAAATCTTCCAGTGAAGCATATTGAATACAACTTGACATGTATCTTTTTACAGCATCAAAAGCAATTACATCTTCACGGTATCTTTGCATTGCATTCAGGAAATGGTTGTATAGGAAGATAATGTCATCAACTGGCAAAAGTTTGAATTGGGCTTCTGTAAATCTGTAGATCTTGTTATTATCTCTTTTAACATGAAAACATGGAATAGAGATAGTAACTCTTTTAATCAATATCACTCTGATCAACACCAATATCTTATGATTTCTTTGTTCTTCCAGCAACTTTGGATTGTATTGTTTTGTGAGTTTAAGAAGCTCTGTGTATTCTTCTATTTGCCTTGCTTCCTTAAACTTGTACATTGAATCTAGTTCTGGTCTCTTGGTTTTAGTAACTTTTGTTGCTCCACAAAATATCGGATATGCCCTTTCCTCCAGATATCTCGACTTCTTAGCTGCTTCTTTGGGTTTGATGCCGAGAGCAATCATTCTTTCTTTATCCCTCAAGAAGTATCCCCGATTAATAAATCTTAGCTGTTCGTCAGTTAAATCAGTTGGAAAATAATCAGGAAGAACTTCCTCGGATATAATTGCCTCTCTCAAGACTTGTTTGTAAGTTGATTTCTGGAAGTTCTGAACAGCAGCTTCTGGAGTCTTTCTCAAATCATCAAAATTATTAAATTCATTGAAATTATAATGCTGTGGAGCTGAGCTAGCAGGAACAGATGATTCTCCAACTTCAATTCTGCTTGAAGAACCTGTTTCAAAGTAATCAAGATCTGCAAATTCTTCAAACATAGGTTCCTCTACAGCTTCTACGTTCACTGGAGTTTCAACTATCTCTGGCTCATCCAATATAACATTATCTTTTATTGCCTCAATATCAGCTTCTCCTTCAGTATATTCCACTAAATCATCTTCAATTACAAAACCTTCTTCTTCATTAATCTCAACATTCTCATTTTCTTCTTCACTTTCTGCTTCTGACTCTACACCAAAAACTTCAACTAATCTTCTTCTAATCACATCATCTAAAGTATCGTTCTCAGCTTGATTTCCACCCTCTGCTCTTTCTTGCATTACCACATCCTCAACATTCACATCAACTCTTGCCGAAGTATTTTCAATATTGGCTTGACCCTCTCCTTGGTTCTCCCCCTCGGGGTGATCATCAGAATCAGGATCATCCCGTCTAGAAGCAACCGAGGATGGTCGGCAAGATTCTAATGCTAACAATCTAAGCTCAAATGCAGCAAGCTTCGCATCATATTCAGTCTTTTATTTTTCAACTTGTTCTTGCAAAGCTTTGACTCTTCGTTCGTTAGCCAATTCTCTTTCTCTTACCTCAAGAGCATTCAACACACCCCTTTCAGTCATAGTCAACAAATCCCCTTCCGAACGTAGAATGCCAAGTAAAACTTCACATGCTTGATCTTTGGTTGGAAGATTTGTTGTGGTTAATGATGTTTGAATAGGTGTTTGTGTTCTTTGTGTTTGGGTAGGAGGTGGAGTAGCCAACCCGGGGGTTGTTTTCACATTTGTGGTGTGACCTAAATTCAGCGAAGCTGATTCAGGATTTCCTGCGGATCCTCGGGTTATACCCTCACCAGTAGTTTCAGATTCATGGGCTTTGCAACCCGAATCAAGTTGTGTCCTAGACTGTGATAAATCACTGTCCGGGACTTGTTGTTGTTGGGCAACACCTCTCACAACACCGGGGTCACTGAGAATGCCCGTTAATACAGTCTCAGGTTGATTCTGAGGAACAGCAGTGTCACTACGGCGTTCATACTGTCCCCTAGTCTCGGTCTGAGAGCTGTTACCTGCGGCTAAAGCTGTCGTGATGTTAGCTAAGGCAGGATTTCCAAGCTGTCCTTGAGGGTCACACAAAGTGGGTCCCCCTCCGCTTGTTCCGGCATCAGTACTCAACTGAGCTTGTGAATCCGTGTACCTAGGAGATCTAGACTCTTGTGCACAAAATGAAGGCGAGAGGTGGGCTGGTCCTCTCTTATTTCAACACTCTCATCCTCCAAATGAGGAGAGTGTGGTGAGCGTGGCTGATCCCCGTGCATTTGTGAGACTAACTCCTGTTGTGAGGAGTCAGAATGGCTAGGAGAGTTTGGTGCAAGCGAGAATGGGCAGTTCCCGACTTCTACCCTAGGGTAAACAACCCGGCTAGACTATGTAGTTTGAACTATCGGAGGGCCAACGTTTTCTTTATGCCCTTGTCCTAACCCTGACCGCACATCCTCTCTTACATTTTCAACTCCTCCCTCAATTCCTCCTTGTTCCTCCAGCACAACATCATCTCCAGTGCTAACATTCTCAGATTGCAATTCAGTTACAACATTCTCAACAATTCGTGTTGCTTGCTCAACATCCAACTCTGCTGAGGCACCAATATGTTCAGATCCAGCAGACTTATGCTTTCTTTTGGATTTCTTCTTCTTTGATTTCTTTGGTGACCTTCGAGCAGCCATTTTAAGTCTTCTACCTGGTGGTGGAGTTGGTTCATTAGGTAGTGCTGAAGCAAGCGGTGTTGGATTAAGTACAGGTGATGAGCGAGGTGGTGTTAAGGTTGGTGGATTTGGCGAAACAACCGATGGTATAGGTGTAGATTGTGAAGGTGAAGATTGCGAAAAGTGAACGGTTGGTGTAGATTGTGTTGATTGATTTGATGGTGAGGTTTGCGAAGTAATATTTGGTGTAGGTTGAGAAACAGGTTCAGGTGTTACAACATCTTGTTCAAACATAACTCTTTTCGATTTTCTTTTCCTCTGCCCAGAAGTCCCCTCACCACTATCCCCTCTTTTTCTTTTTGTTAACCTAGGACCCTCACTTGGCGACCTATGCTCAGCTTGGGTAGGAGTCTGTCGGCTTTCAGACCCCATTGCTGAGACTAACCACTCGAGATAAGCCCTAAGATGAGGACTCTGAGCAGGAACCAGATTAATTAGGAATGGTGGAATCGGAAAAGGTCTTGCAGTTTCACTTCCTGAGCCTCTCAAGTTGGATTTATACATAGCAATGACACACTTGAAGTTGTCTTCCAATTTTGGAATAACTTCTGTATTATCAAGAACGTCTTCGATAATCAGTGTGAAGAATCTGATAAAGGGAATATATTTTCTTTCTTGTTTATCCTTTCCCTTGACAACTTGGATCATTTTATCCCATATTATCTTTGCAAAGTCACACTGCACATTGTGAGTGACTGCATAGTACATTGATAAGGAATGCTTCGTCATGAGATCAATCCCTTTCTGTGATGGCATCAAACAAGTTGTTAGAACATTGTACATTGTATGCCAGAGAGTTGCTACATTCATTCTTCTAAAATCTCTCATTGTTGCCAACTCTCCTTCATAACCCAACGAATGAACTCCAGCCAACATTTCTTCAACTGATGGAAGTTCTTCGTATTCTTCAAGTTCAGGAAAACCAATGATAGTTTTGAACTCAGCCAGAGTAAATTTACAATTGAAGATTTCATCTTCTGACTGAAGAGAAAACTTGAAGTAGTCTGCTGTCCCATGCCTCTTACTTCCTTTTACATATTCAATTGATTCCCATAACTCAAAGACATACTTCTCGGGAACAATTGCACCTCCAGTCAAAGCATTATTCAATGGATGATGGCTCAGAATCTCCGTAATGATTGGGAGTTTGCAAGCAAATGGTATATGAAGTGCTTGATTTGCTTGCATCTTCATTGAATCTCCTTCTTTAAACATAGCCATCTTGATAATTTATTATTTTTCTGTTAAGACAAACTGACCAAAGTTTTGACCAGAAAATACAATTTAATCACAGAAAAATAACAACACAAACCAACATTTAAGAAACACATTTATTACACATAGACAATGTTTTGCATATATATTAGAAATGAGAAAACAAAGTAGTACACAAAGGCGTTCGATACCTTGCATCTCACCCAAATATATATACAAAACATGACAATATATATAGGATCACATAAGTATTAAAAGATAAGAAAACAAGGTAGTACACAAAGGCGTTCGATACCTTGCCTCTCACCCCAAACACTTATGAAATACTATATATACAAACACAATATACAAATACATTTACACACTTAATAATGAAAAGAAACATAGAATAAAATAATGGAAAGAAAAAAAAGAAAAAAAAATTAAAATTCTATTTGTACTGTTTGCAGAGCAAAATGCTCTGCAAATAGTACATTTTGAAAAATTTTCCCATAGATTGACAAGGACCAAAAAATTGTTTTTGGAACAATTTTGATTTGTATTGTTTGCCGAGCAAACTTCTCGGCAAACACGAGAAAACTCAAGTCTGGCACCAAGTCATCGTTTATTGGAGTTGAAATACGTAAATGCCGAGCTCAAAGCTCTGCAAATGAGCAGTTCAGTCCAACTCCTTTTCAATGTATGAAATTTCCTTATATTGATCAACAATCATGTTGTCAATTTGATTAAGAAAAATTTCAATGGAAAAATTCAATTTTGTACTGTTTTCCGAGCAAAATGCTCTGCAAACAGTTGATTTGAAAACTTAGTGAAGAGTTTACATGCATTTGCCGAGCTCAAAGCTCTGCAAATGCATGGTTCAAGTCTTGACAAAATTTGAAAATCCAATTTGTACTGTTTGCCGAGCAAAATGCTCTGCAAACAGTTGTTCTAAGACTTGGAACAAGTTTTGAACAAAATGCACTGTTTGCCGAGCAAACTGCTCTGCAAACAGTTGGTTTTAAAACTTGTAAAAATTTTGGAATTCAAAAAGGCATGTTTGCCGAGCTCAAAGCTCTGCAAACAGTTTATTTTAAAACTTGGTTTCATTTTTGAAAACCAAAAGCCTTGAATGCCGAGCAAAATGCTCTGCATCAAGTTGTTTTAAAGACTTGGAAAAAAAATTTGTTTGTTTTGGTAAAAACAAGTATTTGCAGAGCTAAAAGCTCTGCAAATGACACTTTTGATCCAAACATTTGTTTTAGAAATGTATGATCATGTTAACCAAAAGTAATGAAGATTTGAAGATCATCAAGGAAAAACAACGCATTTGCCGAGCAAAATGCTCTGCAAATGGTACTTTTCATCAAAAATTCATATTGTTACCCAGCCCATCATCATTTGAATCCAGAAAAGTTCAAATCTATTCAGATTAAGACATAAAATTCACAAAAACAACAAGTATGAACCCTAATCATGCATCTAATATCATTAAAATCCAGATCAAAACATCAAATCAAGCAAATCAATTAAGTCAGTTCATTTAGTCATTTTATCAAACAGTTGGTAATCAATATGAAAACAAGTAATTTCACCTTTAAATTGATGATCTGACGAAGAAAGTAGAAGATTCTTAGCACAAACACGATCACCAATACCAACACACTTTGATTCTTACAAGGGAGATGAAAAAGATTGCTTGATTGAAGGAAATTTTGATTGATTTTGAGAGAAAAAAAATAAAGAAAACTGGATTTGAATTTGAATAGAAATGAGTTGGCCCGCCCATATTTTCAATTTAAACAATGAATCCGGGTCGCGGGTCTGGGCATGACCCGCGTGCCAACCCGGATCCCCAAACACATTTGGGCTGCAATCAAGTTGGGCTCAACATGAGAATTTGGGCTGAATTCTTTTTGGGTTTTTCACTTAAACAGAATTAAAACAAAAATAAAAAAAATAAAATAAAACTAAAAGAAAATAGAAATAAAAATAAAGATAAAAATAAAAAAAATAAAAAAAAAAAAAAAAAAAACTAAAGAAACACTTACTAAAACAAAAAAAATTAACAACTTAAG
This sequence comes from Erigeron breviscapus, assembly GCA_034093135.1. Classification (NCBI taxonomy): domain Eukaryota; kingdom Viridiplantae; phylum Streptophyta; class Magnoliopsida; order Asterales; family Asteraceae; genus Erigeron; species Erigeron breviscapus. The sequence continues at coordinate 5,478,549 of CM067170.1, read as the reverse complement.
GAAAATCTTTTTATCTTTTAAAAGTTTTCTAATTTTGTATTTGATTTTTCAGATTTAAAAACAAACACACATAACATAAAATAAACAAATAATAAACAAAATTTATATGCATTTGCACACTCCCCCTGAAATTAAGCATAAAACAACATGGTAAATTTACAAACTCCCCCTTAAATCATGCATTCTACCCTTTTTCTCCCCCTCAAACATTGCATGTAAGAACAAGTAAAACACATCAATGTTTGAAATAGAAAATGAACATAGAAAACATGTCATGAAAGCATTTAAGTTTGTAAATCTAGCATTCCCAACTTGGTTTTCAGAAAATTAAACCTGTTTTCATCCAATGGTTTGGTGAAAAGGTCAGCGAGTTGGTAGTCTGTTGGGACAAAATAGAGTTCGATGTTACCTTTCTCGACATGATCTTTAAGAAAATGGTACCGAACATCTATGTGCTTGGTCTTTGTGTGTTGTACAGGATTGCAAGAAATAGCTATGGCACTCTTAGAGTCACAGTAGATGGGAATTCTGTTGAACTGAAATCCATAATCAGTCAACTGAGTTTTCATCCAAAGAACTTGTGAACAACAGCTTGCTGCAGCAACATATTCAGCTTCTGCAGTAGATGTGGATACACAATTTTGTTTCTTTGAAGACCAACTAACCAATCTATCCCCTAGAAACTGTACACTCCCAGAAGTACTCTTTCGATCAAGCTTACAACCTGCATGATCAGCATCCGAATATGCAATTAATTGAAACCCGGTATCCCTTGGATACCAGAGACCAAGGTTCACTGTGCCTTTCAGGTATCGGAAGATTCGTTTAACGGCCTGGAAATGACTTTCCTTGGGATTGGCCTGGTACCTGGCACACATGCATGTGGCAAACATAATATCCGGGCGACTTGCATTCAAATACATGAGTGACCCTATCATACTGCGATATTTCTTTTGATCAAAAGATTTTCCATTTAAGTCAGCATTAATCTTTGTTCGAGCTTCCATGGGTGTCCCAATTGTTTGACAATCCATCATATCAAACTTTTTCAACATGTCAATAATGTACTTAGATTGACAAATAAAAGTACCATTTGACAACTGTTTTACTTGAAGACCAAAAAAAGTTTAATTCACCATTCATGCTCATTTCAAATTTCTTGATCATTAAGGCTGAAAAATTCTTGCAGTATTTAGGGTTAGTTGACCCGAAAATTATGTCGTCAACATAAATCTGGATTAGAATAATGTCACTCCCTTGTCGTTTTATAAACAAGGTAGTGTCAATCGAACCTTTTCTAAAACCAGATTTCACAAGATAAGAGGATAGAGCATCATACCATGCACGAGGCGCTTGTTTTAGACCATATAAAGCCTTATCTAACCTGTAAACATAGTCCGGATGTTTGGAATGCACAAAAACCTTCTGGTTGTTCAACATACACTTCTTCTTTGAGAATTCCATTCAAGAAGGCAGTTTTGACATCCATTTGGTAGACTGTGAAGTTCTTGTAGGCAACATAGGCAAGAAACATCCGAATAGCCTCAATTCGTGCAACTGGTGCGAATGTCTCATCATCGTCAATTCCATCTTGTTGGCAGTATCCCTTCGCAACCAATCGTGCTTTGTTACGTACAACAACTCCAGTTTCATCCTTTTTGTTCTTGAAGATCCATTTGGTCTTAATTGGCTCCTTGTTCTTGTAAGGATTGGGAACCAATTTCCACACCTCAAGACGTTCGAACTGATTAAGTTCTTCTTGCATTGCTTTCACCCAATCTGGACAACTTAGAGCTTCATTCACTGTCTTTGGTTCAACAATACTCAGAAAATTCACAAACAGACATTCATTCGCGGACGCGGATCTTGTCTGAACTCCAGTTGTTGGATTACCAATGACTTGAGAAATTGGATGAGCTCTTGTCCATTTGGTTGTGTGAGGAATTGTAGCAAGTGGATTACCAGATTCTTCAGAATCAATAAAATCAGGAGAATGTTGTTCTGTAAATTGTTCAAACGAAGTTGCAATTGGTTCAACAAATTCGTCGTGATCATAATCTTCAGGATTGGTTGATGGATTTGTCACTTGTGAGATATTATGAGGTTGAGTATGCAACTCTGAAATATCGGTAGGTGGAGGAGAATCAGATGATGAATTAACATCTGATGATTGTGATGGTGAAGACTCATTTGGATCCATCTGTGTTGAATTTGAACTATATGGTTCATTTTCATTTTCTTCAGATTTAGGATCTGTCTTCGGAACTTGGAAAAATTTTTCAAACAAGATATACAAATATTGTGTTGTAGGAGTAGAGAATGATGATTGACAAATAAAAGTACCATTTGACAACTGTTTTACTTGAAGACCAAGAAAAAAGTTTAATTCACCCATCATGCTCATTTCAAATTTCTTGATCATTAAGGCTGAAAAATTCTTGCAGTATTTAGGGTTAGTTGACCCGAAAATTATGTCGTCAACATAAATCTGGATTAGAATAATGTCACTCCCTTGTCGTTTTATAAACAAGGTAGTGTCAATCGAACCTTTTCTAAAACCAGATTTCACAAGATAAGAGGATAGAGCATCATACCATGCACGAGGCGCTTGTTTCAGACCATATAAAGCCTTATCTAACCTGTAAACATAGTCCGGATGTTTGGAATGCACAAAACCTTCTGGTTGTTCAACATACACTTCTTCTTTGAGAATTCCATTCAAGAAGGCAGTTTTGACAATCCATCATATCAAACTTTTTCAACATGTCAATAATGTACTTAGATTGACAAATAAAAGTACCATTTGACAACTGTTTTACTTGAAGACCAAGAAAAAAGTTTAATTCACCCATCATGCTCATTTCAAATTTCTTGATCATTAAGGCTGAAAAATTCTTGCAGTATTTAGGGTTAGTTGACCCGAAAATTATGTCGTCAACATAAATCTGGATTAGAATAATGTCACTCCCTTGTCGTTTTATAAACAAGGTAGTGTCAATCGAACCTTTTCTAAAACCAGATTTCACAAGATAAGAGGATAGAGCATCATACCATGCACGAGGCGCTTGTTTCAGACCATATAAAGCCTTATCTAACCTGTAAACATAGTCCGGATGTTTGGAATGCACAAAACCTTCTGGTTGTTCAACATACACTTCTTCTTTGAGAATTCCATTCAAGAAGGCAGTTTTGACATCCATTTGGTAGACTGTGAAGTTCTTGTAGGCAACATAGGCAAGAAACATCCGAATAGCCTCAATTCGTGCAACTGGTGCGAATGTCTCATCATCGTCAATTCCATCTTGTTGGCAGTATCCCTTCGCAACCAATCGTGCTTTGTTACGTACAACAACTCCAGTTTCATCCTTTTTGTTCTTGAAGATCCATTTGGTCTTAATTGGCTCCTTGTTCTTGTAAGGATTGGGAACCAATTTCCACACCTCAAGACGTTCGAACTGATTAAGTTCTTCTTGCATTGCTTTCACCCAATCTGGACAACTTAGAGCTTCATTCACTGTCTTTGGTTCAACAAAGTCGTCGTGATCATAATCTTCAGGATTGGTTGATGGATTTGTCACTTGTGAGATATTATGAGGTTGAGTATGCAACTCTGAAATATCGGTAGGTGGAGGAGAATCAGATGATGAATTAACATCTGATGATTGTGATGGTGAAGACAATGATGATAGCTTGGCTAGCATTGGAGAGGGAGATGTCACTAGTGACCAAGTCGAAGAGATTGAAGAGATTATGGCATTAAGCATGGATGACACTCCATTGGAGGAAGAAGGGTTTGAAGAAATTGAAAGAATTCCAAGTAACAAGCTGCCCACTTCCATTGATAATCCTCCTACGGATTTAGAGCTCAAGCCATTACCTGATCACTTGGAATATGCATTTCTGGAAGGTACATCTCTTCTTCCCGTTGTTATCTCCTCATCACTTTCGGGTGAGGAGAAGGCTAAACTCATGTCCATTCTAAAGACCCATAAAAAGGCCTTTGCATGGAAGACATCCGATATACCCGGAATAAGCCCCGATTTTTGCAAACATAAAATCAATCTAGTTGAAAATGTAAAACCGGTGATTCAAAGGCAAAGAAGGCTTTATCCTAACATGAAAGATGTTGTAAAAAAGGAAATTGTTAAGTTACTTGATGCGGGTATTATCTTTCCAATATCGGATAGTCCATGTGTTAGTCCGGTACATTGTGTACCAAAGAAGGGTGGGATGACCGTTGTAACAAATGAGAAAAATGAATTGGTCCTAACTAGAACGGTCACCGGTTGGAGAGTTTGTATTGATTACCGTAAGTTGAATGAGGCCACCAAAAAGGACCATTTCCCTTTACCCTTCATGGACCAAATGCTTGAAAGATTGGCGGGTAATGAATTCTTTTGTTTTCTAGATGGTTTTTCCGGGTACTTCCAAATACCCATTGATCCTAATGATCAAGAGAAAACAACTTTTACTTGCCCTTTTGGAACATATGCTTATAGCCGCATGCCTTTTGGTTTATGTAATGCACCGGGCACTTTTCAAAGATGCATGTTGGCCATTTTCCAAGATATGATTGAAACCTCCATGGAAGTTTTCATGGATGATTTTTCGGTATTTGGTAATTCATTTGATAGTTGTTTGGCTAATTTGGACAAAATGCTTGAAAGATGTGAAAAAACACATTTGGTGCTTAATTGAGAAAAATGTCATTTTATGGTCAAGGAAGGTATTGTGTTGGGTCACAAAGTGTCAAGGGCGGGTCTTGAGGTTGAAAAACTAAGATTGATGTCATGACTAAATTACCTCCACCCAACAATGTGAAATCGGTAAGAAGTTTTCTTGGTCATGCCGGTTTTTATCGGCGTTTTATCAAAGATTTTTCTAAGATCACAAGACCCATGACTAGGTTGTTGGAGAAAGATGACCCTTTTGAGTTTAATGATGAATGTCTAAATGCTTTTTCTCTTTTGAAAGACAAGTTGACAAATGCTCCAATCATGACTTCACCAAATTGGTCTTTACCCTTTGAACTTATGTGTGATGCTAGTGATTTTGCTTTGGGGGCCGTTCTTGGCCAAAGGGATGAGAAGCATTTTCGTCCTATTTACTTTGCTAGCAAAACCCTAAACCCCGCCCAACAAAACTACACCGTGACCGAAAAAGAGTTGTTGGCGGTGGTGTACGCCTTTGATAACTTTAGACCTTACTTGGTGCTAAATAAGACCATTGTTTTCACCGATCATTCGGCATTGAAGTACTTGTTCTCTAAACAAGATGCTAAACCCCGCTTGCTTCGTTGGGTCTTGCTTTTGCAAGAGTTTGATATTGAAATCAAAGACAAAAGTGGGGCTGAAAATGTCGCCGCCGACCACTTAAGTAGGCTCGAAAACCCTCACCTTGAGGAGTTGAAAGAGCATGAGATTAATGATTTCTTTCCCGATGAGTTTTTGATGCAGGTGGAGGATGAAGAAGCACCGTAGTACGCCGATATTGCTAACTATTTGTGTGCAGGAATTTTGCCTAAGGGGTGGTCTTCGCAACAAAGAAAGAAATTTTTCTTCGAAATCAAGCACTATTTTTGGGAAGAGCCGTATTTGTTCAAGGTGTGTGTGGATGGGATGATTAGAAGGTGTATTTGGGGTAGTGAGACTAGAAAGGTTTTGGATGAATGCCACTATGGACCCACCGGTGGACATTATGGGCCATCGGTGACGGGTAAGAAAGTGTTTGATGCTGGATTCTATTGGCCCACAATTTTTAAGGAAGCACAAACACTAGTTGAGACATGTGATGCGTGTCAAAGACAAGGAACCATAACCAAAAGGGATGAAATGCCTCAACAATCCATCCAAGTTTATGAAGTCTTTGATGTGTGGGGAATTGACTTCATGGGTCCTTTCCCACCATCAAACAAATGTCTCTATATCTTGGTTGCGGTTGATTATGTCTCCAAGTGGGCTGAAGCAAAAGCCTTGCCAACCAATGATGGCAAGGTGGTGATCGATTTCTTAAAGGCTTTGTTTAGCAGCTTTGGTATGCCAAGGGCCTTGATTAGTGACCGTGGAACTCATTTCGCCAATCATCAATTGGCAAAAGTCTTGAAGAGATATGGGGTCACTCATCGTTTTTCAACTTCCTATCACCCACAAACTAGTGGGCAAGTTGAGAACACCAACCGTGCTTTGAAGAGAATATTGGAGAAAACCGTTGACGGGAACCCTAAATCATGGTCAAAGAAGTTAGATGATGCCCTATGGGCGTTCCGAACCGCGTTCAAGACTCCCATTGGAACTACTCCATATCGACTTCTCTATGGCAAAACTTGCCATTTGCCGGTGGAAATTGAGCACAAGGCATATTGGCCTTGAAACATTGCAACATGGACTTGATTGAAGCCGGTGAAACGAGAATGTTGCAACTCCATGAACTTGATGAGCTTAGACATGGTGCCTACGACAATTCATTGTTGTACAAAGAAAGAACAAAGGTTTGGCACGACAAGAAGCTCAAGAGAAAAGACTTCAAAGTAGGAGCTAAGGTGTTGTTGTTTCTCTCCAAGTTCAAAATCCACCAACCGAAGCTCACATCGAGGTGGAATGGACCATTTGTCATCAAGCATTTATATCCTTCGGGGTATGTTGAGTTCTTTAGAGAGGATGGAAGCTCGTTCATTGTAAATGGACATCGGTTAAAGCTCTACCATGAAGAAGAAGTTGGGGAGGGAGCCTTGGTCGAGAAGCTCCAGCTTTTTGCTTGAAAAACGAGGTTGATCGAGTCAAGCTAATGACTCGTAAATAAATAAAGCGCTTCTCGGGAGGCAACCCGTGTGTTTTTTTTATCATTTTTAGTTGATTTTCAGTAGTTTTGTTCTATTTTTATGTTTTTCGGTGAGATTCACAGGTGAGAAATGATCTTGGGTGAACCGGTATGTGCAAAAGTGTGTTGACAAGCCAAAAATCTGAGAAAAAGCAGCAGATCGCGGCGCGAGATCGGGTGGATTTGGAGCCAAGTTGTCCAGGGGATTTTCTCGCGGCGCGAACCAGGCACCTTGCGACGCGAACGGCAATTACAACGTGATCGCGCCGTGACCCAGGTTTATCGCGACGCGATAGGGCGCGTCCAGGTAAGTGTTCTTTTTCTCTTAATATTAAAATCAAAAATAGAATGAAAAGGCACTTAAAAGAAGCAGAGCACGATCCATCTATCTCATTCTCTTCTCTTTTTCCTTTCTTACTTTCTCTCAAAACACACACACACACACAATCTAAAACACACACACTCTTAGATTTGTGGTTTTGCACTCTTCTTCTTCCTCTCATTCTCTTCTCCTCCATTCCATCATCATCATCATGTCAAGAGGGGTATGTGATTCTCAACTCTTTTTCTTTCCTTTCATTTTATTTCAATTTAATTAGGATTTATTTATTTTCTTGAATTTTCTTCCAATTAATGTTTGTTAATTACTTAGATAAGTTAGTATTGTTGTTTATTGTCCTTAGAGGTGATTAATTTTGGAAGAATCTGAGAAAAACCTAATTAGGGTTCTTAATTTTTAATTTGGGGATTTTTAAGATTTAGTCATCCTTAATTTATTTTAATTCAAATTAGTTAAAGCATTGTAAATTAGACATAAAACCCATTCAGAAAATCCAAAAAAAAAAAAAAAAAAATTCAGAATCGCGGCGCGAGTGGGGGACCTCGCGTCGCGAGATTTTGCCCTGTTTGCCCGTTTTTGCCGTTTGTCTGTCTTAGCCTTTCGTGAGTGCCTCCATTTGTTTCCTCTGACTTATTTAGCACATTTTGAATGTTTTTGCAGAAACAACCGGTTGGACAAAAATACGAGGGATGGGTGTGGCCGAATAACTACCAATTTGATTATGTAGACGATAGCTACACTCCACCAACCGCTCCTGCTAGCCAAACATTCAGGTTACTCAAGACACACACACATCCTTAGCTGCAATTCAGGATGTCCCAAAGGCGGAACGCCAAGTGTTTTTAAATAGGTTAGCGGAAATTCAAGATTATGAGTTGATTCCCCCTCGTACAATGGACTGGCAGATAATTCGCGATGCGCTCCTTGATAACTAATTTGAATAAAGGTTTAGGACTGAATATACTGATGATGAAACGGGTTGGGTAGCAAACATCGACATGTGGAAAAGGGTTTTTGAGCTGAACAAACCGGCTAAACTGGAATGGTGCCAGGAATTCTACTCATCTCTTAGAGTGGGATTTCTACCTGTTGAGGACATTAGTGAGGATCGGGTGATCCACTTTCGATTAGGTGGCAAGCAGCGCCACTGCACCATTCCTGAGTTTGGCTATTTATGTGGGAGGTTTGAGAAGAACGAGTTTAATGATGGTTTGGTTCAATCCTTCTTGGAGAATAGCATTCTGGACACTTCCCATTTTGATGATGGGGTGAGTTTTCACGAGTATTGGAATAGAATTTCGGGGAAGCCTTCGTTTAGCTCGGGGGTAAGCAAAGTGTCGGACATTCGGTCCAAGAAGTTGAGGTTTTTGCATAAACTGATAACATACTCTTTCATCCATCGGGGAAATGCAAATGACAAAGTGTGTAGCGATGATTTGTGGTTACTCAGGCAGTTCCAAGACTTCACCCCACCAGATATGGGTGTGCTCCTTATATCCTTGCTCGTCACATGCAGAAAGCACCGGGAGCATAGGTATTTATGTGGTCATTTCGTGACCTCGATCATGGAGAGGTTGGGCATGGCAAACACTAGTGAGGGGAGGAGAGTTTCAGATATTGAGCCTACCATTATCATTGATGCCACAGAGTTAAAGAAGGCAAGGTTGATGACTTCGGCGAGTGATTTGGGGGATGAAACGGAGGATGAGCAGGAGCCTCCGGCTCAGAGACAGAGGGTGGAGCCGCCACCCCAGATGGAGCAGCAGCCTAACCCTTACCCGGCTTATGATTTTGCAGGTTGGGGAACCAAGCTTGATGAGATCCTGGGTAATCAGCGGGAGCTCAGGGACACTCAGGACATGATGATGGATGGACAGAGGACGATGTGGAGCCAAGTGAACCGCCTGGGCTTCCAAAACGAGTACTGGTCTCCCTACATCAACCATTGGATCAGACCAGAGTCTCCACCTCCACCACCGCCCACTCAGGCATTTAGTCCTCCTCCCATTTTCATGCCGGCCAGCACCACTTATGGATTTTTCTGTCCACATCCTGATCAGCAACAGCAGCCCGGTTGGGCAGGCCCGAGTTCGAGCGCAGCAGGCACTAGTGGGACTACAGGGGGCGCTCAGGATATGCCCCAATTTGGGACATATAGACATACCACTGGAGAGCGCTATTCGGGGCCTGGTTTTGATTTCTACCGAGGCATATTTGGTGAGCCGGCAGATCCTGATGCTGGTGACGGTGTTCCCTCCTCTCATGACATGGAGGAGTATTGATCTATTCTATCTTCCTTCTATTTTCTGAAACTCTTGAAACTTTGAACTTTATTTCTTTTCGATTTGGTTGTAATTCCGCCGTTTAGGCGATGAGACATTTGTAGTATTTTCCGTATTTCCTTTATTATGAACTAGGTAGTTGTTTTGGTATTTTGCTTTTGGTGATTGTCAGGTGATTATTTCAAGTTTGCAAGTTGAATTGTGAGAGAATGCCTTGGGAATTTTTGGAACAAACAAGCGGGTTTATGCTGGCAGTCAGTTCAGCACCCACTTAAATTTTGGCTTCAACTTTGCATTGGTGAATTCTTGCTTTCACCCGGAGGTTTTTCATTGTTCCTTTCTACATTTTGCATTTTCATTTTTCCCTTTTCCCATTATTTGCCTTAGTTATTCGTCCATTGAGGACAATGTACAACTTAAGTGTGGGGAGGGGGATTGGTAAATTGGAAAAATGAAAATCTTTGAAGTTTCTTTCCTCTACTAGCATTTTGGTTATGTTTTTTTTTTAAATTTTTGAGGCTATAGGTTTTGTGCAAAGACGAGAAATGAGGACTTTGAATTTTACTAATCTAGGGTAAAACTTGAGATTGTTTACCTTTAGCTTTCCTTTCCTAGTGTTTGTGGCATTTCATCATTCCAAGGGGTCATAGGCTTGTTCCGAACTTCAAATAATCTAGGTTGCTTGCGAATTGTACCTTAATGATAAACCTAATATGAATAATAGCTTCACTAGATGATGTATTGGTAGGCACCGCTTGAGGTTTTCCATTTGAATTTTGCAACTTGTGTGCATGAAAAGCTCGAAATGTATTAAATATGCTTGTGATAATTTGACTTAACATATGGTTTGCACACCGGATGTCCGGTCCTTAATTCTTATGTTATAGGTTGTAGCTCTAGTCATTATGTTTGTTCTTTATATCGGGGTGTCTGGGGTGCTTCGGCATCAAACGGGTGGCACATGTGGGAATGCGCATAATCTTTTTCCAATAATCTAATGCTAATGTGGTCTTTGAGATTCGAACAAGTAAGTCCTTGGGGTAACTTCGTTTTACCTAGCCCACCTAAAGCTTCCAACTTGGGATGGGTTGTCAGAAAGTTCATTACACGGGTCTCATCGAAAATCACGGGTGTTAAATTATAAAGCTTTTTATTCTCACATGTGTTTGTGTTTAGAGCATGGTCTCTGAATATGCAACCCAACCTTGAGTTCTGGCGTATGTCTCTTAACGATACTCACGTATCCGTAGCGAACCGCTGGCCGGACGCTTAAAGTACACTTTCGTATGATCACCTGATGTGTGGATAGAGTTGCAATTCTAGACCGTAGGAGTATGTTTTGTCAAGGGACTCATAAGTATAACGTAATAAAAACCTTATGGAAAACCAATGGCGTGAGTGTTTAAGTGGACAATTATACCAATAATCATTGTGGAATATTGCTTATGTTGCCAATAATAATGTTGATGCTTGCTAGTAGATTATAGCTTAGTAAGAACGAGCCTAAGGTCAATTGGAATGATTGAAATGTTTAAGAGGTGTTAACACAAGCATAGGGAGGATTCTAATTGTAACCGAAAGATGGTTTTGCCCTAGATTAGTCGAATTTTCTGATTTCGTCTTAAACTTTGCTCATTAGTTTTTAAATGCAATTGCTTTTGGTATTCGACACCGCTTGGAAGGAAACTTCACTTATAACCATGTTTTGTTTAGTGAATTCGGGATTTGTTTGGTTATTGAGATTGATTAAAGTGCATACTTGCTTGAGGGCAAGCAAGGTTTAAGTGTGGGGAGGTTTGATGTGTCTAAATATATACATATTTCTCACATCTTATTTGGACGTTTTATGCACGTTTGATAGCCGTTTATACATGTTTTGTGGTGATTTATGGTATTTACTAGTGATCTCAGGTCTAAAGCAGGTAAATACACTTACAAATGGTAGAAAACGACTTAGGAATGGTCCAAAGGCACTAACGGATGAAGCATGGTCGAGAACGAAGCTGAAATGGCAAAAACTGGCATTCCTCGCGGCGCGACCTGGACAACTCGCGGCGCGATCCTTCACAAATTTAGCCTCGCGGCGCGACCTCACAAATTACCTCGCGGCGCGATCCTTCACAAATTTAGCCTCGCGGCGCGACCTCACAACTCGCGGCGCGATCCTTCACAAATTTAGCCTCGCGGCGCGACCTGGACAACTCGCGGCGCGATCCTTCACAAATTTAGCCTCGCGGCGCGAAATCCGTCTGACAGCTCGACTTTCTCTCTCCTGGGGTATAAATACCAAACCCCACTCAACCCTAAACCTAATCTTGGACACTCCAACCTCCATACTTTCTCTCTAGCCGATTTTGAAGGTTTTTCAAGGGTTTTTCATCATCCAAACTATTTTGAAGACTTGAAGATTAATTTTGGCTCTTGATTAGTGATTGTAGCTCGATTGTAACCTCGATTTGGATTATTACTTCACATTTGGTACACTATGTTCTCCTTTTCATTTGAATCTTTAGCTCTTTTCATTATGAGTAGCTAAATCTCTATACATCTATGAAGATGAAGTGAAACAAATAGTTATGGTTGCATAATATCTTGAATTCAAGTTGGTTTTACTTAACATTTTGTCAAGATCTTAATGAAGTGATTTCTTCTACTTAAACTTGTGTTCTTGGTGATATTTGTGTTCTTCGATAGTGGTACTAGTTGAATGCAGGTATTATTTTAGTTGTTTGTCTATGAATAACTCTTGCTAGGTCATGGTATGATAGTAAAGAATACAAGTCTAATATAAATTACTTTGTTAAGTGGATTTAACGGTTCGTGGTACCACGTTTCTTTCACAAAGATAAAAATTGTTATTTAAATAATCAAACAAACTAGTTAGTTCGAGGAATTGTAATAGGGTTGGTGGTACCACTTGTTGCAAGAAATTGGATTGAATAGGTGATTGAGTCGATTTTACAAACGGAGTGCACCCGGTTGTGTTTTTGTCTTATCACGATTATTATCACCAACACATATGAATTTTGAGCTTAACCTATATGCAACCTAGACTTTTTTGCGTAGCGGATTCGACATAGATGGCTTTTTAATTATTTGTTTACAACTCAAACTCTTTTCATGTGCTCTCGATTAACACCGGTTGAGTACTTTACTTTACTCGTTAATTACATAGCTTTCAGAAACGCAAAGTGACAATTCGGTCACACCAAACTTTTTTACTTGTTTCACATTTTTACAACCTTTAGTACAACAATCAGTCCTTGTGTTCGATCCTGGTCTTGCCAGTTAGCTATATTACATACGAACGGGTACACTGCCCGTAAGTGTGTTGTAGTCAGTTAGCGGTAGATCTTGTTATAAATTATAAACTAGATTTCACACATCAATCCTCAACAACCATAAGTCTTCCATATATAGTTTGTCCGGGTGATTAGTCCGCTGGACAAAGAAATAGACTAACATCTTATGGAACAATCTCAAAATGGGCGACTGAATTGTATTCGCCCCACGCCAAGGCTTACCTCCTGAAATACGAGAGTAATAATCTCTCTTATCACCTAAGTCTTTATGAAACCCCTGAGAATTCCTAACAGCAATAGTCAAAACATTCCTAAAAATAGGGTCATCCAACATCTCCTCAGTGTACATACCCGTGCACACTCCAAACTCAGCATTAGTCAAGTGTTGGTTCAAACCCCCACATCTAAAGAAGATTACCCTATCATCAAAGACACTCTTGACTGAATCAATCTTATCAACAGAAATAGTGGAATACACCTCTAGACACCATTCCTTACAAACTGGCTCCCGATTTCTAAAGATATCAAACCACATACTATACTCTCTTTCAACCCTATTACCATCCGGATCAGTTGCCCTACCCATGAGTTGCATAAAACTACTAATATCCGCACGCACATTAAGCACATCAAGCATGGTTCTCTCCATATACCTTGGCTCGATAATATCTTTATTATACAAAGTAGCCAACCTGTTAGTGTATTGAGTCTTAGACTCTGGAGCGGCTCTAGAAAATCGAAGCCAAGTGTGGGCTGGAACGCCCATAGCAACGGCCTCATCAGTAAGACCAGTGGGAGCATTAGCAGCTTCTTCAGCAGGTGCAGCAGCAGTCGAGGCTCTAGCAGAACCTCTTCATGCACGACTGGTTCCAATAGGTTCCTACACATACAAGAAAACCATCAAAACGATCAAACCCTGACATAAGCATACATATATATGATCAAAAACAAGGCAGGGTCGAAACTGGCCGAGTTGCGGCGCAACCAACTTAGTTGCGACGCAACTTTACTTTATGTATCACGCGTTGCAGCGCAACTAAGTAGTTACGGCACAATGTGGGGTGTTCAGGGTCTGGGTCGAGCAACAACAACAACAAACAGACAAAATCCACAAAACTCAATTAACAACCTCAATACTAGGGTTTATCATTCAATTAAGGGAAACAAACTTTAATTAACCCTAAACCACTTCCATTAACAATACCCATGAAACAAATCATCGAATTATCCAAACCCTCATTGTTCTTAACAAATTCAATCACAAATTCGAATAGTAAAAAGCAAATTAAGCACAAATCTATATAAATTCGAATTTATTAACAAGAACACCATTAAACTAATAAATTAAAATCAAAAAGAGAGGAAGAGGAAGAACTAACCTTTCCTTGTCGTGTCATGGTGTTACTTAGTGAGAGAAGAGATGAAAAATTCAAAGAAAATAAGAAGGAAAAGGGAAGTGGGTCGGCTGGGATTTGTAAGAGGAAGGAGGGTGCTCAATTATTTAAGAAAAAGAAAGTGTGAAAGAAAGAACCCTAGCCCCCTTTTTGTTTATAATCGTTGACCCTATCTGACCCTTATAGCAGCGCAACCCGCCTAGTTGCGGCGCAACGCCTTAATTTTTTTTTTTCGATTTTTTTTTTCCGATTTTCTGGATATTCGAAAACAATACTCATTGCGGCGCAATCCAAAATGCAGAAACTTAAATTTCGGCGCAACGTATGTAGTTGCGGCGCAACAAGACCAAAAACAATCCATTGCGGCACAATAACCGAAGTTGCGGCGCATTAGGATTCCCCCACACTAACCTTTGCAATCTCCATGGAAACGACTTACCGGAAGGCGTGAGAGTGGCTTCAACCTGCAAACTTATTAAAAACACAATACCAATGAAAAAATAAACAAAATGATTGAAAACAAGATAAACAAGAAACACGGGTTGCCTCCCGCGAAGCGCTTAATTTAGCCAGAAACTATTATTCCCAGATCATGGCAACCAGAAAGCACAGTGGGGAAATAAATGGTGTCTTTGTAACAATCAAGCCAGGCACCAAGTTCTTTCATGTTGAAGTTAGTTATACTAGAGGGCCACTAGTTAAAACTGATAATCCTGGTGTGATGCAATATGGGTTCTCTGAATGGGTGGAGATGGTGAACTTTTTGGAAGCAAAGGCACAAAAGAATAGGTTTGAGAAAGCATGGGTCAACTTCTTAAAGGGCAAGATTCAACATAAAGAGAATCTGGAGCTGAAGTTGAACATTGATCCTGAAGACTCTCGTCCTATCTCTTCAGTGTCAAAGAGAAGGAGAACTGGCGAAGGGCCATCTGATTAAGTTTTCCTTCCAGTTTATCTACTTGTAATTTTATTTACATTATGTAACTTATGTAAATTTCATTTCCTTGTATAAATGAAGTTACCAGTTTGTAACCACAAGGTAGATAATAGATTAAATCTAACAAACTCAAAAGAAAAACCCAAGGCATTTATTGATCTATAAAAATGCCTTGGAAAATTTAGATAGATTTAATCGAACAAGTCTTTCCAATTCATACTTGTATAGATACAAGAACTGAAAAAGACTTGGCAATATTTCAGGACAAATAGAGGGAATTTGTTAAGACCAGTTTACTGTAACTGGCCAGTCTCCAGTTGCATCTGGAGACTACGAAGATTTGTCCAGAAATATATTGAAGTCCAGTTGCAACGTACAGTTAACGCAACTGAAGACTTCCTCCAGTTGAGATCTGACCAGATGAAGAATCATTCCAGTTGAAGTCGAAGACAACAAGTGGAAGATAAAGAATGACAATGGCAGCGAAGCCAGTTGACATTCTACTCAGATACAAACTGGAGAACATCAGTGTAAAGTACTTACAAAGCTTTACACTGATTACGAGGAAAAGACCTTTATGCTTTATGTGCTAATACACGGATAAAAGGATTTATCTATGTATAAAGTACAAAAGGTACATAAAGCAGGTTGAGTAAAGTTACTTTATTCTGTAACTTTACACAGCATTTTAAGGAATTAAATGCTATTCCTTAAATGCTCTCAACCATATTTGTACGGCCAAAGTTGACATCCCAATGTCAACTTTGCCTATAAATAGAGGTCTTTGCACAACAAGAAAATCACTTTGTAAACCTGCAATATTCTTGGTGAACTTGTGCAATATTCTCTCAATCGCAAAATGAAACATTTCACAACTTTAAGTGTTTCGATTGTTTAGAGAATTTCCAAGTATAGATCAATTGTATTTCATAGGTTGTTAGGATATTTACATACTTTCTATTATCTTGGTTCCGCAACAACCTTGTAATTTATTTGAAGTTAATAAATAAATTACACTTGAAAAATACATATTGTCTCATCAATTTACTTTACAAGTACTTTCTAGTATTGCATTGTCTTTTACTTATTGTCACTTTAATAAGTAATCTATCCAAGAACTTGGTATACACTCACTGCAACTGGTCGTCTCCAGTTCAGTGTTTATATTGCAAAGTAACCCTACCATCGACATAGAGGTGTCTTCAGGTAGTACCATCTAGTTAGTTGGGACTTACAAGTGGTATCAGAGCAGAAGGCTAATATACTTGCCTAGATCTGCTTAGATGACTACTACTGAAGGTGGGGATGGTTCTGGTCAAGGTGAAAACCCTCTTAATACACCACCTGTTCAAAATGTTAATACAAACCCTCCTCCTCCTAATGCCCCTAACCATGTCCATGTACATTACTCAAACACTCCTGTTCCTAAATTTGATGGAAATAGTGAGACCTTTGGTACATGGAAGGCCAGAATGCTCTTGCATTTTGGTGGGATAGAGAGGTATATGCTGAAAATCCTTAAGGATGGACCTTATATACCCATGTCTCTTGGGGTAAGTCCTCTTCTAGATCCTACTGGAAGAAGAGGTTCCAGAGAAAATCTCGAAGACCATTGGTCTGATGAGGATCGTAGACTTGTAGATCTGGACACCAGACTCAAGAACATGATCCTTGGTGCTGTCCCTGAAGACTTAATTCCAACACTTGTGTTGTTCCCCAGTGCCAAGGCAATGTGGGATGAATTAGTCATTCAGTTTGAAGGAGGTGATGACACCATTATCACCAGAAAGGTTGCCCTGAACAAGAAGTATGAATCCTTCTTTGCTCTTCCCAATGAAAGTCTAACTGGTACTTACACCAGGTTTTCTAGCCTCATTAATCAGTTGAGAGGCTTGGGTGTTGAGAAGGATAAGGATATTCTTCTTGAGAAGTTTTGTGATATTCTTCCTTCCAAATGGGAAAATATGGTTCTTATCTTAAGACAAGGTAAAACCCTGCACAGTCACACTCTTTCATCGCTCTATGGAGCCTTCAGATTCACTGAAGATAATAATACAGCAAGACTGGTGGCTGAAGCAGGATGCCATGAACCATGCCCAGAGTCCCAAGGTTGCTAGCATAACTGAGCAACCTTGTACTGCTTTAATGTCTGCAGAGAGTGTCCAGTCACACTCAATGAAGGAGATGTTAAACAGTTTCTTGAACTCTGGCCTGACCACTGAAATCAGTGATGGTTGTGATGAAACTGACGATGATGATCTGGTAGCCATGATTGCTAAAACCTTTAATAGGTTTAAGCATAAATCTAAAAGATTTAATGTCCCAAACAATGCTTCCAGCTCCAGCTCTCTGGATAAAGCCAATCTTACCAGCTATAAGTGCGGTAAGAAAGGTCACTTTATGAAGGAATACAGATCTAGTCAGATGAACAACCAAACTGGTCCCTGTCCCTAATTTTAGTAGGCCTGATGATAGCTACAAAGCAAAATACAAAAAACTTAAGGCCCAGATTGCCCTCTTGTCATTTGAAAGAGAAAATGAAAAGAACAAATGCATGATGGCAAATACTGAAGGAAAATAGGAATACTCTGATGACTCATCAGCTGATGATGAAGAGGAAAGGGACATGTGTTTCATGGCCTTGGAAGATCAACAGCAACATGTGGCAAAAGAAGATGTCATCACTGGAAGATGGGTGGACATCATCTTGAAAAAGGTATGTGATTATGATAACCAGGTTGATCTTAAGTGGTGATTTGGCGTTTGTGGAAACTGTTAGAGCAGATAGTGAAAGATATCTGGATACTATCTTAACTGAACTGAACAATGTTAAACCACAATTAAATGATTTACAAAGTGTCCAGTTGGCTCTCAAGGAGTCAGTTTTGAAAATTGAGGCTCTTGAACTTGAAAATCAAAAATTAAAATCTGATCTTGAAAAAGAACAAATGATTATCAAGTCGTGGGTAAAAGCATCTGGAAAGAATTATGATGCATTTTCTAGAACAATTGATGCCCAGAAAAATGCATGGAAATCTGGAGATCTTGAAATGGCAGCTCTCATACCAGATCTTCATGCATTGCCTCCAGCTCTTAGGGTTGAAACTCCATATGATCAACCTGAGATTGTCAAAACTGAACCCATTGAGACCACCCCCATTGAGGTTAAACCTGGAGCCAATCAGGCTAGAGCTCCAGTTAAAAAGGCATCTGGTAACAAGCCTTTACCTCAAAGTCTAAGGAGCCCAAGACTCAAAAGACCAAAACTCCAGCTGAACCTAGGTCCAAGGTTCAGCAGCCTGATGAAAATAATATTTGTCCAAACTGGAAAGTCAACTCCAACTTTTGTCTAGACAGGTTCAGAGTTGTACTGCCAGGATTAAAAATCTGGAAGGAGGTTCATCACCTCCAGTTGAAAAACAAAATATTAAAACCCCCTCAAAACCAAAACAAAAGAATGTTCCATCTGGAACAAAATCTGATAAGAAAAAGGGGAGCAAGTATCAAATACCAGTCGTTTTTACTCCTGCACCTGGAGCTGGTGAAAAAGATCCAGATGTAGTCTTCAGTTTAACACCACAACAATCAACTGAGACTTCTGTAGTGAAGTCCAGTGAACCCATCAAGAAAAGATGGGTTCACAAAAATAACTAATGATTTTTGTGGGTGTGCAGGGCGATCGAAAGAAGAATATCTGGTATCTGGACAGCGCAGCTAGACGGACAATGACCAGATGTAAGCCCCGCTGGAAGAGTTCACTGTCCAAGATGGACCGACAGTGACGTTTGGTAATGATCAAAATGGAAAGACTGAAGGATATGGTGTGCTTAATAACGGACAGGTCGAATTCAAAAGAGTTGCATTTGTGAATGGTTTGAAATACAACCTGATCAGTGTAAGCCAACTTTGTGATGATGGCTTCAGAGTTTTGTTCGATATTGCTCAAGGCACCATATTTAACAAGGATTGGAAAGTGGTGATGGTTGCACCAAGAAAAGGAAATGTGTACATCATGGATATGGTACCAGCTCCAAAAGAGCAGTGCTTTTATACCAAGGCTGATGAGGACACCAACTGGCTGTGGCATAAAAGATTATCCCATCTTAATTTCAAAAATATTAACAAGTTGTCTCGCAAACAACTGGTAGATGGGATACCTCAGATTTCTTTCAATAAAGAAAAGCCATGTCCAGGGTGTGAGATGGGCAAGCAGAAAAGGGCCAGTTTCAAAACAAGGCAAAACTTTAGCATCACTGAACCTCTTCACATGCTTCATATGGATCTCTTTGGTCCAGTGAATGTTCAAACTAGAGCTGGAAAGAAGTACACTCTAGTTGTGGTCGATGAATTCACCAGATATTGTTGGGTGGTATTCCTCAGATCCAAAAGTGATGCACCTGCTGAAATCATCTCACTCATCAAAAGAATTGAACTCAAGTACACTCGAAAAGTCTGTCAGTTGCGAAGTAATAATGGTACTGAATTTCAAAATAAGGTACTTGAAACATTTTGCAATGACACTGGCATCTCTCAAAACTTCTCATCAGCACACTCTCCAGAGCAGAATGGAGTTGTGGAAAGAAAGAATCACACACTGATAGAAGCGGCCAGAAGCATGCTATCTGAATCAGGTCTTCCCACTAGTTTCTGGGCTGAAGCAGTTGCAACTGCTTGTCACACCCAAAACCGGTCAGTCTACATCAAGAGACATAAGAAGACTGCCTATGAAGTACTCAGGAATCAAAAACCAAATATTGGATATTTTCATGTATTTGGTTGTCCAGATTATATTTTAAATGATTCCAGTCAGCTTGGAAAGTTTGATGCAAAAGCTGATGAAGGTGTATTTTTAGGCTATTCAGATATTCGAAAGGCCTTTAGAGTTTATAATTATAGACTCCAAAAGGTTCACGAGACAATTCATGTCACATTTGATGAGTCAAGTGATGCAATTAACAAGAGACCAAGCCTTGATATTTCTCCAGTCGTTCCAATAAATTTTGGTGAAACTGACCAAGTTCATCAGTCAGTTGTTTCACCAGAAGATGTTTTCAGTTACACTCAATTGGAACCAGTTAAGAAGAAGAGCACCACCAGTGACACTTAATTTTATCCCTCCATCAGTTTCAACTTACCACAGAAACTGGTGATTGGATCTGATGTATGTGCCACTCCAATATCAGCACCAGTTCTTCAAGAAATGCCTTTTAATGAAGAATTTCATGATGCAAATCGTGACCTCATTGACTCTGATGAGGATATAGAAGTAGTTTGGGCTGATCCTCCTCCAGAAGCTGCTGCAACTGAAGAATATCGTCAGGTGACTTGCACTGATATTGTAATACACCAGCCTAGTCAATACACTAAATGGACTCGAGCACATCCAATTGAACAGATTGTTGGAGATCCAAGTAGTGGGGTTCAGACTAGAAGAGCCACCAGTGAGCAATGCTTAAACGTCACCTTCTTATCACTGATTGAACCGAAGAAGATTGTAATGAATAGAATTCGAGCTTATGTGTGTGTAATTGTGTTTAACAATGGCGGTTTTAGTGAGAGAAAGTAGAGAGAGAGAGTGTTTGGCAGGGAAAGATTAGTTTGCATAAATGGGTGAAAGGTTACATTTTGAATTATGGAGGGGGTTTATATACCTATACACATATTACAATATGCCCCTTCCATACTTAAACATTTGCAATGTAAGTACAAAAGATACAAATCAAGTACTACATTTATATTTCTAACAATCTCCCCCTTAGTAGTGATTTGTGAAAAAGATCCAGTCTTTGTCCATCTTCAAACTCTAGTATTCGGTCTATCTTTGTTTGGATGTCAGAACCAATTATCTCCTTCAGGTCTGTCATCAGGAACAATCATATTTGCTTCATAGTTTCTTGGTGGAATGTTTTGTGGGCCTGGAAGATGACTTGGGTCATACTTGATCCAACAACCTCCTCTTCGACGTACGACGTACTTAGACTTCTGAACATTCTTTGCCTCTCTCATCATTCTGATACTGTCTCTGTACTCGAGTCTTTGATTGATCTTGGAGATTACTTTATCAAATACTTCTTTTTTAGGCTATTCAGATATTCGAAAGGCCTTTAGAGTTTATAATTATAGACTCCAAAAGGTTCACGAGACAATTCATGTCACATTTGATGAGTCAAGTGATGCAATTAACAAGAGACCAAGCCTTGATATTTCTCCAGTCGTTCCAATAAATTTTGGTGAAACTGACCAAGTTCATCAGTCAGTTGTTTCACCAGAAGATGTTTCCAGTTACACTCAATTGGAACCAGTTAAGAAGAAGAGCACCACCAGTGACACTTAATTTTATCCCTCCATCAGTTTCAACTTACCACAGAAACTGGTGATTGGATCTGATGTATGTGCCACTCCAATATCAGCACCAGTTCTTCAAGAAATGCCTTTTAATGAAGAATTTCATGATGCAAATCGTGACCTCATTGACTCTGATGAGGATATAGAAGTAGTTTGGGCTGATCCTCCTCCAGAAGCTGCTGCAACTGAAGAATATCGCCAGGTGACTTGCACTGATATTGTAATACACCAGCCTAGTCAATACACTAAATGGACTCGAGCACATCCA
This sequence comes from Erigeron breviscapus, assembly GCA_034093135.1. Classification (NCBI taxonomy): domain Eukaryota; kingdom Viridiplantae; phylum Streptophyta; class Magnoliopsida; order Asterales; family Asteraceae; genus Erigeron; species Erigeron breviscapus. The sequence continues at coordinate 5,456,865 of CM067170.1, read as the reverse complement.
ATTGAACAGATTGTTGGAGATCCAAGTAGTGGGGTTCAGACTAGAAGAGCCACCAGTGAGCAATGCTTAAACGTCACCTTCTTATCACTGATTGAACCGAAGAAGATTGTAATGAATAGAATTCGAGCTTATGTGTGTGTAATTGTGTTTAACAATGGCGGTTTTAGTGAGAGAAAGTAGAGAGAGAGAGTGTTTGGCAGGGAAAGATTAGTTTGCATAAATGGGTGAAAGGTTACATTTTGAATTATGGAGGGGGTTTATATACCTATACACATATTACAATATGCCCCTTCCATACTTAAACATTTACAATGTAAGTACAAAAGATACAAATCAACTACTACATTTATATTTCTAACAATCTCCCCCTTAGTAGTGATTTGTGAAAAAGATCCAGTCTTTGTCCATCTTCAAACTCTAGTATTCGGTCTATCTTTGTTTGGATGTCAGAACCAATTATCTCCTTCAGGTCTGTCATCAGGAACAATCATATTTGCTTCATAGTTTCTTGGTGGAATGTTTTGTGGGCCTGGAAGATGACTTGGGTCATACTTGATCCAACAACCTCCTCTTCGACGTACGACGTACTTAGACTTCTGAACATTCTTTGCCTCTCTCATCATTCTGATACTGTCTCTGTACTCGAGTCTTTGATTGATCTTGGAGATTACTTTATCAAATACTTCTTTTTTCTTTTCATCTTGATCATCTTCTTTCAAGCACAACAAAACATTCTTACAAAATTCTAATGTTCCATCTGAATAAGAAGCAAGTTCATCCATACGAATGAAAATCTTCTTCTTTCTGCTATTCAAAAGACAACACCGAAGGATGGTTCTTCTATGACATGACCAATACTGAGCTGTTCGATGTCTCCGGTGTAAAGACTTTGATCTGGATATGGTACATTAATCTTTCTCTTAACAACTTCAAAACCAATTTGAAAGTCTTCCAATGAAGCGTATTGAATGCAACTTGACATGTATCTTTTAACAGCTTCAAAGGCAATAACATCTTCTTTGTATCTTTGCATTAAATTCAAGAAATGGTTGTAGAGAAAGATAATGTCATCAACTGGCAGCAGCTTGAACTGAGCTTCTGTGAATCTGTACATTTTATTGTTATCTCTTTTCACATGAAAGCAAGGGACAGAGATAGAAACCCTTTTAACTAAGATTACTCTGACAAGCACCAAAATCTTGTGGTTTCTTTGTTCTTCGAGGAGCTTTGGATTGTATTGCTTAGTGAGTTTAAGAAGCTCTTTGTATTCTTCAATTTTCCTTGCTTCCTTAAACTTGTACATCGAATCCAACTCTGGTCTCTTTGTTTTGGTTACTTTGGTAGCTCCACAAAAGATCGGATAAGCTCTTTCTTCCAGAAATCTAGACTTCTTAACTGCCTCCTTTGGCTTAACACCCAGAGCAACCATTCTTTCTTTATCCCTCAAGAAGTATCCCCGATTAATAAACCTCCTTTGTTCTTCAGTCAATTCTGTTGGAAAGTAATCAGGAAGACTTCCTCGGATATGATTGCTTCTTTCAACACTTGTTTATATGTTGACTTCTTGAAATTCTGAGATGCAGCTTCAGGAGTCTTTCTCAATTCATCAAAACTTTTGAAGTCTTCAAAAGTGTAATGCTGTGGAGTTGTGCTAGCAGGAACATAAGATTCTCCAACTTCAATTCTGCTTGAAGAACCTGTTTTAAAGTAGTCAAGATCTGAAAATTCTTCAAACATTGGTTCTTCATCAGCTTCTACATTCGCTGGAGTCTCAACTATTTCTGGCTCATCCAAGATTACATTATCTTTTCTTGCCTCATCTTCTGCTTCGCCTTCAGCATATTCCATAACTTCATTTTCAATCACAAACCCTTCTTCTTCATCAACTACAACATTCTCATATTCTTCTTCACTTTCTACATCAGAATCAGCACCAAAAACTTCAACTAATCTTCTTCTAATCACATCATCTAAAGTATCGTTCTCAACATTCTCAACATTCACATCCTCTGCTCTTTCTTCCATTACTACATAGAAGCAACCGAGTCGGTCGGCAAGATTCTAATGCTAACAATCTAAGCTCAAATGCAGCAAGCTTTGCATCATATTCAGCCTTTTGTCTTTCAACTTGATCTTGTAAAGCTTTTACTCTTCTTTCAGTAGCAAGTTCTCTTTCTCTCACCTCAAGAGCATTCAACACTCCTCTTTCAGTTACAGTCAACAAATCACCCTCAGATCGTAAGATATTCAACAAAACTTCACATGCAGAATCTTTGGTAGGTTGATTTGTTGATGTTGATGGAATTTGATTTAGTGTTGGTGTTCTTTGTGTTTGGGTAGGAGGTGGAGTAGCCAACCCGGGGGTTGTTTGCACATTTGAAATGTGACCTAAATTCAGCGAAGCTGATTCAGGATTTCCTGCGGATCCTCGGGTTATACCCTCACCAGCAGTTTCAGATTCATGGGCTTTACAACCCAAATCAAGTTGTGTCCTAAACTATGATAAATCACTGTCCGGGACTTGTTGTTGTTGGGTAACACCTCTCACAACACCGGGGTCACTGAGAATGCCCGTTAATACAGTCTCAGGTTGATCCTGAGGAACAGCAGTGTCACTACGGCGTTCATACTGTCCCCAGTCTCGGTCTGAGGACTGTTACCTGCGGCTAAAGCTGGCGTGATGTTAGCTAAGGCAGGATTTCCAAGCTGTCCTTGAGGGTCACACAAAGTGGGTCCCTCTCCGCTTGTTCCGGCATCAGTACTCAACTGTGCTTGTGAATCCGTGTACCTAGGAGATCTAGACTCTTGTGCACGAAATGAAGGCGAGAGGTGGGGCTGGTCCTCTCTTATTTCAACACTCTCATCCTCCAAATGAGGAGAGTGTGGTGAACGTGGCTGATCCCCGTGCATTTGTGAGACTAACTCCTGTTGTGAGGAGTCAGAATGGCTAGGAGAGTTTGGTGCAAGCGAGAATGGGCAGTTCCCGACTTCTACCCTAGGGTAAACAACCGGCTAGACACATTGGTTTGAACTATTGGAGGGCCAACGTTTTCTTTATGCCCTTGTCCTAACCCGGACCGCACATCCTCTCTTACATTTTCAACTCCTCCCTCAATTCCGCCTTGTTCCTCCAGCACAACATCATCTCCAGTGCTAACATTCTTAGATTGTAACTCAGATACAACATTCTCAACAATTCGTGTTGCTTGCTCAACATCCAATTTTGCTGAGGCACCAACATGTTCAGATCCAGCAGACTTATGCTTTCTTTTGGATTTCTTCTTTGATTTCTTTGGTGACCTTCGAGCAGCCATTTTAAGTCTTCTCCCTGGTGGTGGAGTTGGTTCATTAGGTAGTGCTGAAGCAAGCGGTGTTGGATTAAGTACAGGTGATGAGCGAGGTGGTGTAAAAGTTGGTGGGTTTGGTGAAACAACGGATGGTAAAGGTGTAGATTGTGAAGGTGAAGATTGCGAAAATTGAATGGTTGGTGTAGATTGTGTTGATTGATTTGATGATGTAGGTTGAGAAACAGGTGAAGAAACAGGTTCAGGTGTTACAACATCTTGATCAAACATAACTCTTTTCGATTTCCTTCTCCTCTGCCCAGAAGTCCCCTCACCACTATCCCCTCTTTTTCTTTTAGTTAACCTAGGACCCTCACTTGGCGACCTATGCTCAGCTTGGGTAGGAGTCTGTCGGCTTTCAGACCCCATTGCTGAGACTAACCACTCGAGATAAGCCCTAAGATGAGGACTCTGAGCAGGAACCAGATTAATTAGGAATGGTGGAATCGGAAAAGGTCTTGCAGTTTCACTTCCTGTGCCTCTCAAGTTGGATTTATACATAGCAATGACACACTTGAAGCTGTCTTCCAATTTTGGAATATCTTCTGTATTATCAAGAACATCTTCGATAATCAGTGTGAAGAATCTGATAAAGGGAATATATTTTCTTTCTTGTTTATCCTTTCCCTTGACAACTTGGATCATTTTATCCCATATTATCTTTGCAAAGTCACACTGCACATGTGACTGCATAGTACATTGATAAGGAATGCTTCGTCATGAGATCAATCCCTTTCTGTGATGGCATCAAACAGGTTGTTAGAACATTGTACATTGTATGCCAGAGAGTTGCTACATTCATTCTTCTAAAATCTCACATCGTTGCCAACTCTCCTTCATAACCCAATGAATGAACTCCAACTAACATTTCTTCAACTGTTGGAAGTTCTTCGTATTCTTCAAGTTCAGGAAAACCAATGATAGTTCTGAACTCAGCTAGATTGAATTTACAATTGAAGATTTCATCTTCTGACTGAAGAGAAAACTTGAAGTAGTCTGCTGTCCCATGCCTCTTACTTCCTTTTACATATTCAATTGATTCCCATAACTCAAAGACATACTTCTCGGGAACAATTGCACCTCTAGTCAAAGCATTATTCAATGGATGATGGCTCAAAATCTCCGTAATGATTGGGAATTTGCAAGCAAATGGTATATGAAGTGCTTGATTGGCTTGCATCTTCATTGAATCTCCTTCTTTAAACATAGCCATTTTGATAATTTATTATTTTTCTGTTAAGACAAACTGACCAAAGTTTTGACCAGAAAATACAATTTAATCACAGAAAAATAATAACACATACCAACATTTAAGAAACACATTTATTACACATAGACAATGTTTTGCATATATATTAGAAATGAGAAAACAAAGTAGTACACAAAGGCGTTCGATACCTTGCATCTCACCCAAATATATATACAAAACATGACAATATATAGGATCACATAAGTATTAAAAGATAAGAAAACAAGGTAGTACACAAAGGCGTTCGATACCTTGCCTCTCACCCCAAACACTTATGAAATACTATATATATACCAACACAATACACAAATACATTTAGACATTTTAAAAACACAACACAAATAATAATAAAAAAAACATAGAATAAAATAATGGAAAGAAAAAGGAAAAAAAACTTAAAATTCTATTTGTACTGTTTGCAGAGCAAAATGCTCTGCAAATAGCACATTTTGAAAATTTTGCTCAGAAATTGACAAGGACTAAAAATTGGTTTTGGCAAAATTTGATTTGTATTGTTTGCCGAGCAAACTTCTCGGCAAACACGAGAAAACTCAAGTCTGGCACCAAGTCATCGTTTATTAGAGTTGAAACACGTAAATGCCGAGCTCAAAGCTCTGCAAATGAGCAGTTCAGTCCAACTCCTTTTCAATGTATGAAATTTCCTTATATTGATCAACAATCATGTTGTCAATTTGATTAAGAAAAATTTCAAGGGAAAAATTCAATTTTGTACTGTTTGCCGAGCAAAATGCTCTGCAAACAGTTGGTTTAAAAACTTGGTGAGAAATTCACTTTGTGCTGTTTGCCGAGCAAAATGCTCTGCAAACAGTTGATTTGAAAACTAAGTGAAAATTTTACATGCATTTGCCGAGCTCAAAGCTCTGCAAATGCATGGTTCAAGTCTTGACAAAATTTAAAAATCCAATTTGTACTGTTTGCCGAGCAAAATGCTCTGCAAACAGTTGTTCTAAGACTTGGAACAAGTTTTGAACAAAATGCACTGTTTGCCGAGCAAAAGCTCTGCAAACATGATATTTTTAAACTTAGATTCATTTTGAAAACCAAAAGCCTTGAATGCCGAGCAAAATGCTCTGCATCAAGTTGTTTTAATGGACTTGGTGAAAATTTTCTTGATTTGGTAAAAACAAGTATTTGCAGAGCAAAATGCTCTGCAAATGACCGTTCAAGTCTTGACAAAATTTAAAAATCCAATTTGTATTGTTTGCCGAGCAAACTTCTCGGCAAACACGAGAAAACTCAAGTCTGGCACCAAGTCATCGTTTATTAGAGTTGAAACACGTAAATGCCGAGCTCAAAGCTCTGCAAACATGATATTTTTAAACTTAGATTCATTTTGAAAACCAAAAGCCTTGAATGCCGAGCAAAATGCTCTGCATCAAGTTGTTTTAATGGACTTGGTGAAAATTTTCTTGATTTGGTAAAAACAAGTATTTGCAGAGCAAAATGCTCTGCATCAAGTTGTTTTAATGGACTTGGTGAAAATTTTCTTGATTTGGTAAAAACAAGTATTTGCAGAGCAAAATGCTCTGCAAATGGCACTTTTCTTCAAATATTCATTGTTACCCAGCCCATCATCAAAACAAATCCAGAAAAATTTACAAACTATGTAGATTAAGGCATTAAAAACAAATAAACAATACGTAATAGTCCTAATCATGCAACTAACATCATCTAGACATAAACCAAAACATCATAACAACCACAAATATCATAACATGTCATCTCGGCATTTCATCTAACAGTTAACATGCACAAAGAAAACAATAATTCTTACCTCAAAACTGATAAAATGATCGAAGTAACACAGTGATTTAGAACAGAAAAATGATTACTAATATACTCCCACTTCGAATATTATGAAATAGATGAAACTTTTGATTGATTGATGTGATGGACAGATTTGATTTGAGAGAAAAAGCAAAAGAAACTGATATTGAATTTGAAAGTAAATGGTTTTGGCCCGCCCACTTTCCTTTTAAAACTCAAATCCGGGTCGCGGGTTTGGGTTTGACCCGCGTGCCTACCCGAAGACCAAACTGGTTTTGGGCTTAATATTCACTTTGGACTCAACAAATTGTTTTGGGCTGACATCTTTTTGAGTTTTGGGCTTATACTGGTTTTTCACAAAAACTAACAAACAGAAATAAAACAAAATAAAACTAAAAGAAAATAAAAATAAAAATAAAAATAAAAATAAAAATAAAAATAAACTAAAATACTTACTAAAACAACAAAAAAAATTTAACAAAAAAAAAAATCTTTTTATCTTTTTAAAGTTTTCTAATTTTGTATTTGGTTTTTCAATTTTAAAACAAACACATATAACATAAAATAAAACAAATAAAATAAAAAAATTCATATGCATTTGCACACTCCCCCTCAAATTAAGCATAAGATAACATGGTAAATTTACAAACTCCCCCTTAAATCATGCATTCTACCCTTTTTCTCCCCCTCAAACATTGCATGTAGTAACAAGTAAAACACATCAATGTTTGAAATAGAAAATGAACATAGAAAACATGGCATGAAAGCATTTAAGTTTGTAAATCTAGCATTCCCAACTTGGTTTTAAGAAAATTAAACCTTTGTTCATCCAGAGGTTTAGTGAAAAGGTCAGCAAGTTGGTAGTCTGTTGGGACAAAATAGAGTTCGATGTTACCTTTCTCGACATGATCTTTAAGAAAATGGTACCGAACATCTATATGCTTGGTCTTTGTGTGCTGTACAGGATTGCAAGAAATAGCAATAGCACTCTTTGAGTCACAGTAAATGGGAATTCTGTTGAATTGGAATCCATAATCAGTCAACTGAGCCTTCATCCAGAGAACTTGTGAACAACAGCTTGCTGCAGCAACGTATTCAGCTTCTGCAGTAGATGTGGATACACAATTCTGTTTCTTTGAAGACCAACTGACCAATCTATCCCCTAGAAACTGTACACTCCCAGAAGTACTCTTTCGATCAAGCTTTCAACCTGCATGGTCAGCATCCGAATATGCAATCAACTGAAACCCAGTATCCCTTGGATACCAGAGACCAAGGTTCACAGTGCCTTTCAGGTATCGGAAAATCCATTTAACGGCCTGGAAATGACTTTCCTTAGGATTGGCCTGGTACCTGGCACACATGCATGTGGCGAACATAATATCCGGGCGACTTGCAGTCAAATACATGAGTGACCCTATCATACTGCGATATTTCTTTTGATCAAAAGATTTTCCATTTATGTCAGCATTAATCATTGTTCGAGCTTCCATGGGTGTCCCAATTGTTTGACAATCCATCATATCAAACTTTTTCAACATGTCAAGAATGTACTTAGATTGACAGATAAAAGTACCATTTGACAACTGTTTTACTTGAAGACCAAGGAAAAAATTTAATTCACCCATCATGCTCATTTCAAATTTCTTGATCATTAAAGCAGAGAAATTCTTGCAGTATTTAGGATTAGTTGACCCGGAAATTATGTCGTCAACATAAATCTGGATTAGAATGATGTCACTCCCTTGTCGTTTGATAAACAAGGTAGTGTCAATCGAACCTTTGCTAAAACCAGATTTCACAAGATAAGAGGATAGAGCATCATACCATGCACGAGGCGCTTGTTTCAGACCATATAAAGCCTTATCTAACCTGTAAACATAGTCCGGATGTTTGGAATTCACAAAACCTTCTGGTTGTTCAACATACACTTCTTCTTTGAGAATACCATTCAAGAAGGCAGTTTTGACATCCATCTGGTAGACTGTGAAGTTCTTGTAGGCAGCATAGGCAAGAAACATCCGAATAGCCTCAATTCGTGCAACTGGTGCGAATGTCTCATCGTAGTCAATTCCATCTTGTTGAGAGTATCCCTTCGCAACCAATCGTGCTTTGTTACGTACAACAACTCCAGTTTCATCCTTTTTGTTCTTGAAGATCCATTTGGTCTTAATTGGCTCCTTGTTCTTGTAAGGATTGGGAACCTATTTCCACACCTCAAGACGTTCGAGCTGATTAAGTTCTTCTTGCATTGCTTTCACCCAATCTAGACAACTTAGAGCTTCATTCACTGTCTTTGGTTCAACAATACTCAGAAAATTTACAAACAGACATTCATTCGCGGATGCGGATCTTGTCTGAACTCCAGTTGTTGGATTACTAATGACTTGAGAAATAGGATGAGCTCTTGTCCACTTGGTTATGTGAGGAATTGGATCAAGTGGATCACCAGATTCTTCAGAATCAATAAAATCAGGAGAATGTTGTTCTGTTAATTGTTCAAACGAAGTTGCAATTGGTTCAACAAAGTCGTCATGATCATAATCTTCAGGATTGGTTGTAGGATTTGTCACTTGAGAGATATTATGAGGTTTAGTATGCAACTCTGAAATATCAGTAGGTGGAGGAGAATCAGATGATGAATTAACATCTAATGATTGTGATGATGAAGACTCATTGGGATCCATCTCTTTTGAATTTGAACTAGATGGTTCATTTTCATTTTCTTCAGATTCAGGATCTTTCTTCGGAACTTGGAAAAATTCTTCAAACAAGATATCCAAATCTTGTGTTGTTGGAGTAGAGAATGATGATTTGACATTTGAAGCAGTCTTTGTTGCGGAAGCTTGTGGACTTTGAGGTTCGGGTCTTGAACTGTGTTGTTCAAGAACCATTCCCGAGAGTTCATCAAATCTAACATTCATACTCTCTTCAATTCTCTTGGTTCTTCGGTTATATACACGATATGCTATCGATTCTCTTGAATAACCGATGAAATATGCCTCATCGCCTTTTGGTTCAAATTTGCCCAGATTATCTCGATCATTGAGAACATAACATACACATCCAAAAATGTGCAGGAAGTTCACATTGGGCTTTCGTTTGTTTATCACCTCATAAGGAGTTTTATCAAACCTCTTGTTAATGATTGATCTATTTTGAGTAAAACAAGCAGTAGCAACCGCTTCAGCCCATAGATTCGGAGGCAGCTTAGAATAAGCAAGCATTGTTCTAGCTGCTTCAACAAGAGTTCGATTTCGACGTTCAACTACTCCATTCTGTTGAGGTGTCCTGGCAGCGGAAAATTGTTGAGTAATACCCATGGACTTGAAGAAAGAATCAATCGTTGAATTCTTGAATTAAGTGCCATTGTCTGAGCGAACAATCCTAACTGACGATTTAAGATTTACTTGGGTCTTCTTTATGAAATCAATAATTGCATTTGGAGTGTCACTCTTTGCATGAAGAAAGAATACCCAAGTGTAACGAGAATAATCATCGACAATCACAAGAATGTATCGCTTGCCATGGATACTTTGAACTTTCATTGGGCCACACAAATCCATATGTATTAGGTGCAAAGAACCTTCTGTACTTAGAAACTTCTTCGGTTTGTGTGATGCTTTCTTCATCTTTCCAATTGCACAAGCTGGACAAACATGTTCACTTTCATACTTGTAATTAGGAAGTCCTTCAACAAGTTGTTTATCCACGAGAGCATTAATTGTTTGAAAATTCAGATGAGAAAGACGGCGATGCCATAACCAAGAGTTTTGTGCAGTTGCTTTTGAAAGAAGACAAATCTCTGAAGAATTAGATGGAATGTTGTTGAGATCAATAGTGAACATTATTGTCTCTTGTTCTAGTAAGAATATCCACACCATCTTCAGTCTGCACTTTGCATTCATATCTCCTGAATAATACTTGAAGATCATTGTCACAAAATTGTCCAACACTGAAAAGATTGTGTCCTAATCCTTCAACATAGGAAACTCTCTTTATAGTGACGCCATTTTTAACAATGTCTCCGTAACCGAGAATAGGAGCAATATGATCATTTCCGAATCTGACGGTTCCCATAAACTTTTCAACAAAGTTCGAAAGAATGGACTTGTTTCCAGTCATATGACGTGAACATCCCGAGTCAACATACCATACACAAATGAGAAATTCCTGCAATGACAAGGTATATGATTTCTTGATCTTCGTCATGAAGCACACATTTGCTGCAAGTTCGTCTGTCTCCTCATCAGAAAGATGTAACCACTTGTCATCCTCAGCGAGAAGAGCAATTCCACTTTCCTCTTGTCTTGATAGCAAAAGTTTGTACTTATAGTACTCGGAGTTCTTTTGTCGAGGTTTAGTGCAGTTGATAGCAAAATGTCCAGTAAGACCACAGTTGTAGCACTTCTTGTCTTCATTCCTTCTCTCCATTACCTTCTTCTCAAACTTCTTCTGATTTTCATACTTCTTCTCACCACCAACAAAATCTTTCTTCTGATCAAACTTAGAAGCATTTGCATTTTTAGCATACGAAGAGACTGATGAAGTCCTAAGCTGATTATTTGTTGGTTTATTCTTGAAGAATTTCTTCTTGAAAGCCTTTGTGAAATAAGCGAGTTCTTTGTACATTTCTTTTTGTTTCTCATCAAGATCACAATCACTCATTTCACTTGAATCAGAATCAGTGTCATACTCAACAAAGCTTTGTCTTGACACTTTTGAAGTCTTCTTCTCAGCTACCAAGGCTAATGAATCAGAATGAGAACTTTCTTCTTTCTTCTTTTGGATCCTCTGAACATCCTCAACATTTAGCTTCAGCTTCTCATACAAGGTGTGAATGGTAAGTTTCCCAAAGTCTGATTGTTGGTTGAGTTGGGTTCCATACACTTGCCATTCCTCTTCCAGATTTTTGATGAATTTGATGTTCAGTTCCATATTGGTTCTCTTCACATCATTCTTTCTAAGCTCATTGATGACATTGCAGAATCTGATGTATACCTCATTCAATGGTTCACCTTTTTGTTGTTTGAATGTTTCATACATGTTCAGAACAGTCGACAACCTGATGGTGTTTGATACATCAGATTCTTCCATCTGCTTCTCCACTTCATCCCATATGTCTTTTCCTGTTTCATAGGAGTCCACATTGCAGTAAATGTCATCAGGAAGTGCTTGGTAAAGATAGGCAATTGCACTTTGATCAGCCTCAACTCTATTTTTCTGTTCTGCATTCCAACTTTCTTCAGGTAAAACTTCTCCATTAACAGGGTTCTTTGGAATTTCAGGACCATCTTTGTATGATTTCCTCAAAAGTTTTCCATTCTTCTGTCTGTCTATCCAGTTCAGAAACCTTTTCTTCCATTGAGGATAAGAACCTCTAAACAAGACAGGAGGTCTTCCTTCAGAACCAAGTGCTAAAGCTTCCTTGAAGCCATTTCAAATAAATTCCAAAAAAAAAAAAATTGATAAATTTTCTATTTTAACTAGATGCAGAGCTTAGACCTCTGCAAATAGAACAAGTAAAATTTGAAAATTTTATTTTCTTCCCACTTAAAAAATATTGATGAAAAATGGTTTTGAATTGATTTTCTTGAAACTTTTGATTTGAGAATTTCAAAAACAACAAAATGCCGAGCTTAAACCTCTGCAAATAGTGTAAGTAGCCAAGTTACAACCCAAGTACACTGGTCAACAACCAACTTCAACTGAATGCCGAGCTTAAACCTCTGCAAACAGCACAACTAATAAAATCACTTGGTCAAAGAATCAAAATCAACTATTTGCCGAGCAAATAACTCTGCAAATAGCACAAATAGAACTTGTACTTAGTCGCACCAACCAAAAGTACTTGTTTGCCGAGCTTAAACCTCTGCAAACAATACAAGTAGCACCAGTCTCAAATCAAAGATTCTTGAAACAACTATTTGCCGAGCAAAGAGCTCTGCAAATAGAACAATTATCACCAATACTTAACAAATATTCTTGAAATAACTATTTGCCGAGCAATTAGCTCTGCAAATAGAACAAGTAGGACAAATACTTAGCCAAATTATGCTGACCCACGTATTTGCCGAGCAATAAGCTCTGCAAATAGAACAAGTAAGATCAAACCAAGCCAACGACCTCTGCAAACACGAGTAATCACTACGTGACAAAATAGTCAGTTACTGTTTGTCTTCTTCGTTCAGCTAGACCCTCAATTGCAGAGAAAACTGTAAATCTTCAATTTCTCCTTCATTTTTGTGAATTAAGGCTCGTATCTTATATCAAAATGATCAGGAAATCAATGCGCACAAATCCTTGAACAAATTAGATGCTAATTTCAACTAGAATTCAAACCTACTCGAACATGCAATTTGCCGAGCTCGAGCATAAACAGTTCAAATGATGAAATTAGCTTCTAAAATCGATAAAGAAGGATGATATATAGATTATAAATCGATCGGTGAACAAAATTTAAACAAAAACACACTTAATTTGCAGGAATCACTCAAACAGTGATCTCGGCAAAAAACCTTTCAGAAATAAGCCAAATTCTGGAAAATAAGCACAAATTAAGCTTGTATTAAGCTTTTGGATCGTTCAGCAACTCTGATTGTGCTCTGATACCAATTGTTATGAATAGAATTCGAGCTTATGTGTGTGTAATTGTGTTTAACAATGGCGGTTTAAGAGAGAGAAAGTGTGTTTGGCAGGGAAAGATTAGTTTGCATAAATGGGTGAAAGGTTACATTTTGCATTATGGAGGGGGTTTATATACCTATACATATATTACAATATGCCCCCTTCCATACTTAAACATTTACAATGTAAGTACAAAAGATACAAATCAACTACTACATATATATTTCTAACACATACGCTGCACATGACCACGGAAAAGTAAAGATAAAGGGGGGAAAAAAAACAAACTGGGGAGGATAAAGGCACATACGTTTTAGTTTGGTTTTCTTCTTCTTCAACGAAGGACCCGAAGGCGGCACAGTCTCCTTCCTCATCCGAAGACGAGAAGCAATACCAACCTCAGGAGCCTTCCAATCACTTGCCTTCGAACCAGTTATCCCTACCTCATCATCATCTTCGACAGCAGGAATCCCCTCCTCCCTGAAGAACCTACATCCCTAGGGGGAGACGACCCAATACCCCCTGCGGAGACACCGCTTATCGTCCCTCCTTGGGTAGCAACAGAAATAGATTGAGGACTGAGAGCAGCCTCAGAAGATGACTGCGTAACATCCTGGCCACCCTTCCTCACAAATTCCATGAAACTCATATCTGCAAAAAGAAGAAGAGTAAATGAAGTCAACAAAAGGATAACGAAAAAGAAGCATAAGTGGTGAGGCAAACATGTGCTTACCATCCATCTCCTCTTCCCCAGCTGGCAAAATGTCTACAATCCCCGCTTTGAAAAGAACACTATCAGGGTACGCTAACACAACTAAACGATTTTCACTAATTTTCCTAAACAGAGGGCTCGATCTTCCTCAGGAGGGATGGGATCAACACACTTCGTCACATTTTCTAATACCCCCTTATGCACCAAGATCCTAAACACATGGGGGATCAATGTATCACTCATAAAAACAAAACGATCCTTCCAATCCAGGATGGTTACTCCCCCCTTCTCAAAACAACCAACATTGTTCGGTCTATTCTGGATAGTAACCCAATCACCAGTATCACAGATATTCGCAAACCTCCTAAATAAATCAACAGTGGGATCACCGCCATACGCACGACACATCACCTCAAAGGCCATGATCTTTCCATGACCCTGAGGATGCCACCGTGATAAATGGTTCCCATAATGGCTAAGCACACTAAGGAAGAACGGAGAAAAAGGATACCTAACATTACCAAGCAAGAAGGAATCTAAATATATGCCAACGAAACCATCGGGGGGAGATAATATGCTTTGCTTTTTCCCAGGTAAGCGAAAGGCCCTAATTTTGCCAGGAAAAAACTTATGAACGAAATCCCTAAGCTGATCAATTGTAATAGAAGAAAACGTCGACCTACTCCCTATCTTCGCCATTACAATAATAAACAAAGCGTAGGAATATGAAAAATACCTTGATGTGTAAAATCGAGTCTTAAATTTATGAACAAGAACTACCTAATTACTGACTACTACACATTTGCGGGCAGTGTACCCGTTCATATATAGTATAGCTAAAAGGCAAGTCCAGGATCCAACACAGGGACTATTATTTAGGAAAAATGCGAGTTTAATGTAATTCAAGAAGATGGGGGTTGGTTTAATGACCCAATGTCACTTTGTTTTGAAAGCAGTTAGTAAATTGAGCAAGTTAGTAATTCCGAAGAATTAATCTGAAAAAGATTGTTATTAATAAAAATATTAAAAGGTCATCTACCTCGAATCCATGACACTACAAATTCAGGTTGCACTTAATTGAAGAAGCAATTCAAATATGTTGACTTATAACCGAGAACTAAACAAAGACTTGTTATGAATAGAATTAGAGCTTTTGTGTGTGTAAGTGTGTGTGTTAATGGTGGTTTCTAGAGAGAGAAAGTAGAGAGAGAGTAGAGAGAGTAGAGAAAGATTGGATTGTATTATGGGTTGAAAGGTTACAATTAACATAATGGAGGGGGTTTATATACATATGAGCTATTTACTCTATGCCCCCTTCCATTGTAACAAGTTTACAATATAAGTACAAATTAACATAAGGTACACAAATCAACTACTACATTTATATTTCTAACAATCTCCCCCTTAGTAGTGATTTGTGAAAAATATCCAGTCTTTGTCTTTCTTTAAGCTCTTGTATTCGGTCTATCTTTGTTTGGATGCCAGAACCAATTTTCTCCTTCGGGTCTATCATCAGGAACAACCATGTTGTCTGCAAAGTTTCTTGGAGGAATGTTCTGTGGACCTGGACGATGACCAGGCTCGTATTTGATCCAACAACCTCCTCTTCGACGTACGACGTACTTAGACTTCTGAACATTCTTTGCTTCTCTCATCATTCTAATGCTGTCTCTGTACTTGAGTCTTTGATTAATCTTAGAGATTGCTTTATCAAACACTACCTTTTTCTTTTCATCTTGCTCATCTTCTTGCAGGCACAACAACACATTCTTACAAAACTCCAAAGTTCCATCAGAATAAGAAGCAAGTTCATCCATGCGAATGAAAATCTTCTTCTTTCTGCTATTCAAAAAGACAACACCGAAGGATGGTTCTTCTATGATATGACCAATACTTAGCTGTTCAATATCTGCGGTGTATAGACTTTGATCTGGATACGGCACATTAATCTTCCTCTTCACAACTTCAAATCCTATTTGAAAATCTTCCAATGAAGCGTACTGAATGCAGCTTGACATATATCTTTTAACAGCTTCAAAGGCAACAACATCTTCACGGTATCACTGCATTGCATTCAAGAAATGATTGTAGAGGAAGATAATGTCATCAACGGGCAGCAGCTTGAATTGTGTTTCAGTAAATCTGTAGCTCTTGCCATTATCTCTTTTGACATGGAAACTTGGGATTGAGATAGTATTCCTTTTAACCAAAATAACTTTGACCAGCACCAAGATCTTGTGATTTCTTTGTTCTTCAAGGAGTTTGGGATTATATTGCTTGGTGAGTTTAAGAAGCTCTTTGTATTCTTCAACTTGTCTAGCTTCCTTAAACTTATACATCGAATCCAACTCTGGTCTTCTGGTCTTGGTAACTTTGGTAGCTCCACAAAATATTGGAAAAGCTCTTTCTTCCAAAAATCTAGACTTCTTGGCTGCCTTCTTTGGCTTAACACCCAGCGCAACCATTCTTTCTTTATCCCTCAAGAAGTATCCCCGATTAATGAATCTCCTTTGTTCTTCAGTTAATTCTGTTGGAAAATAATCAGGGAGAACCTCCTCGGATACGATTGCTTCTTTCAACACTTGTTTATATGTTGATTTCTTGAAGTTCTGAGATGCAGCCTCAGGAGTCTTTCTCAATTCATCAAAGCTATTGAAGTCTTCAAAGTTATAGTGTTGAGGAGTAGTGAAATCCTGAGTAGAAGATTCTCCAACTTCTTTTCTGCTCGACGAACCTGTTTCAAAATAATCAAGATCTGGGAAGTCTTCAAATACAGGTTCCTCAACAGCTTCTACGTTTATTGGAGTTCCAACTATTTCTGGCTCATCCAAGATTACATTGTCTTTTGCAGCCTCAATGTCTGCTTCTCCCTCAGTATATTCCAACACTTCATTTTCAATCACAAACCCTTCTTCATCATTAACCTCAACATTTTCAAAATCTTCTTCACTTTCTACATCAGAATCATCACCAAAAACTTCAACTAATCTTCTTCTAATCTCATCATCATTCTCAACATTCACACCCTCTGCTCTTTCTTCCATCACCACATCTCCAACATTTCCTTCAACTCTTGCCGAAGTATTATCAATGTTCGTTTGACCTTCTCCTTGGTTCTCCCCCTCGGGGTGATCATCAGAATCAGGATCATCCCGACGAGAAGCAACCGAGGCCGGTCGGCAAGATTCTAATGCCAACAATCTTAATTCAAATTCAGCTAGTTTAGCATCATACTCAGCCTTTTGTCTTTGAACTTGTTCTTGTAAAGCTTTGACTCTTCTTTCAGTTGCAAGTTCCCTTTCTCTAACTTCCAAGGCATTCAACACTCCTCTTTCAGTAACAGTCAACAAATCACCCTCCAATCTTAAGATATTTAACAAAACTTCACATGCAGAATCTTTGGTTGGTAGATTTGTTGATGTTGATGGAATTTGAGTTGGTGTTGGTGTTCTTTGTGTTGGTGTTTGATGTGGAGGATCCAACCCGGAGGTTGTTGGCACACTTGTGGTGTGACCTAAATTCTGCGAAGCTGATTCAGGATTTCCTGCGGATCCTCAGGTTATACCCTCACCAGCAGTTTCAGATTCATGGGCTTTGCAACCCGAATCAATTGATATCCTAGACTGTGATAAATCACTGTCCTGGACTTGTTGTTGGGCAACACCACTAACAACACCGGGGTCACTGAGAATGCCCGTTAATACAGTCTCAGGTTGATCCTGAGGAACAGCAGTGTCACTACGGCGTTCATACTGCCCCCAGTCTCGGTCTGAGGACTGTTACCTGCGGCTAAAGCTGGCGTGATGTTAGCTAAGGCAGGATTTCCAAGCTGTCCTTGAGGGTCACACAAAGTGGGTCCCTCTCCGCTTGTTCCGGCATCAGTACTCAACTGTGCTTGTGAATCCGTGTACCTAGGAGATCTAGACTCTTGTGCACGAAATGAAGGCGAGAGGTGGGGCTGGTCCTCTCTAATTTCAACACTCTCATCCTCCAAATGAGGAGAGTGTGGTGAGCGTGGCTGATCCTCGTGCATTTGTAGACTAACTCCTATTGTGAGGAGTCAGAATGGTTGGGAGAGTTTGGTGCAAGCGAGAATGGGCAGTTCCCGACTTCTACCCTAGGGTAAACAACCCGGCTAGACACATTGGTTTGAACTAATGGAGGGCCAATGTTTTCTTTATGCCCTTGTCCTAACCCGGACCGCACATCCTCTCTGGTATTTTCAACTCCTCCCTCAATTCCGCCTTGTTCCTCCAGCACAACATCATCTCCAGTGCTAACATGCTCTGTTTCAACCTCAGATTCAACATTATGAATTACTTCAGTTACTTGTTCAACATCAAATTCAGCTGAGGCACCAGGTTGTTCATTCACATTTGCAGTTTGAGATTCATAACTTTGTTTGGCAGATTTAGACCACTTATGTTTTCTTTTGGATTTCTTTTTCTTTGAGGCCTGCTTCAGTACACTTCTAGCAGCCATTTTAAGTCATCTACCTGGTGGTGGAGTTGGTTCTTCAGGTAGTGCTGAAGCAAGTGGTGTTGGATTAAGTACAGGTGAAGAGCGAGGTGGTGTAAAAGTTGGTGGGTTTGGTGAAACAACTGATGGTAAAGGTGTAGATTGTGAAGGTGAAGATTGCGAAAAGTGAACGGTTGGTGTAGAATGTGTAGATTGTGAAGGTGATGTTTGTGAGGTAATGTTTGGTGTATATTGTGAAACAGGTGATGAAATAGGTTCAGGTGAAGTAACATCTTGCTCAAACATAACTCTCTTTGACTTTCTTTTCCTCTGCTCAGAGGCCCCTTCATCACTAACCCCTCTTTTTCTTTTTGACGAACTAGGACCCTCACTTGGCGACCTATGCTCAGCTTGGGAAGGAGTCTGTCGGCTTTTAGACCCCATTGCTGAGACTAACCACTCGAGATAAGCCCTAAGGTGAGGACTCTGAGCAGGAACCAGATTTATCAGGAATGGTGGAATCGGAAAAGGTCTTACAGTTTCACAACTTGTGCCTCTCTAGTTGGATTTATACATCGCAATCACACACTTGAAGTTGTTCTCCAATTTTGGAATTTCCTCTGCATTATCAAGAACATCTTCGATAATTAGTGTGAAGAATCTGATAAAGGGAATATATTTTCTGTCTTGTTTATCCTTTCCCTTGACAACTTGAATCATCTTTTTCCATATAATCGCCGCAAAGTCACACTGCACATTGTGAGTGACTGCATAGTAAATTGATAAGGAATCCTTTGTCATGAGATCAATTCCTTTCTGTGATGGCATCAAACAGGTGGTTAAAACATTGTACATCGTATGCCAGAGAGTTGCTACATTACTCCTTCTAAAATCTCTCATCGTTGCCAACTTTCCGTCATAACCCAACGAATGAACTCCAGCCAACATTTCTTCAACTGATGGGAGTTCTTCGTATTCTTCAAGTACAGGAAATCCAATTGTTGTTCTAAACTCATCCAAAGTGAATCGACAATTAAACAGTTCATTTTCTGACTCTAGAGAAAATCTGAAGTAGTCTGCTGTGTTATGTCTTTTACTTCCTCGTACATATTCAATTGATTGCCACAGCTCAAAGACATACTTCTCAGGTACAATTGCACCTCCAGTCAGAGCATTATTCAGTGGATGATAGCTAAGAATCTCTGGAATGATCGGAAATTTGCAAGCAAATGGGATATGTAGTGCTTGATTGGCTTGCATTTTCATTGAATCTCCTTCTCTGAACATTGCCATCTTGGTACTTTATTATTTTTCTGTTTAAGACAAACTGACCAAAGGTATTGACCAGAAAATACATTCAAACACAGAAAAATAACAAAATATACCAACTTTTTAAGAAACACATTTATTACACAGACAATGTTTTGCATATATATTAAAAATGAGAGAACAAAGTAGTACACAAAGGCGTTCGATACCTTGCATCTCACTCAAATATATATACAAAACATGACAATATATAGGATCACATAAGTATTAAAAGATAAGAAAACAAGGTAGTACACAAAGGCGTTCGATACCTTGCCTCTTACTCGAAACACTTATGAAATACTATATATACATACACAATACACATATACAGTTAAACATTTTAAAACACATCACAAATAATAATAAAAGAAACATAGAATAAAAATAAAGAATAAAAATAAAATAACATAAAAAATTTTGAAATTCTAATTTGTACTATTTGCAGAGCAAAAACCTCTGCAAATAGCACATTTTGGAAAATTTGCCCAGTGTTTGACAAGGACAAAAAATTGGTTTTGGCAAAATTTTGATTTGTATTGGAGTTGAAATATGTAAATGCAGAGCTCAAAGCTCTGCAAATGAGCAGTTCAGTCCAACTCCTTTACAATGTATGAAATTTTCTTTTAT
>CM067170.1:5397900-5435749 GCA_034093135.1 Erigeron breviscapus | reverse complement strand
CGTCTCTTTTTTTCTTATATGGATTATGCCTTGTAACGGTTAATCTTTGTTATAAACGATGTTTTTTGTATTTAATTTAGTCTTATATAATATACTCCTTATATCATCCGTTGATTGAGTTCAGAGTGATATAATTCAGTCTTAAAGTTGAAAGTAAAAGGTAAAAAAAACTTAGAAATAACGGTAAGTTTTGTATAAATCGGAGAGATTTTTCAGTAGCGTTAGTTGTTGAAAATTCATTGGGTCTCCAAAGAGATACTTAAACATCGACGGTCGAAGGAAAACATAAAAACGGAATTTTTGATCAAATCACAAAATTTGAGGGACTTTACCTGTATAAATAATGGCTTCTTAACAACCATTTCTGATCAAATCACAAAATTTTATACATCTTAAATGGCTTCTTCATCAAATGTTTCATACCGAAAACCACCAATGACTGTCGATCAAGTGCAACGGAGTATCATGGCTGATATCCTCGACCACCAAAGGTTCAAAGAGGAACTTGTTGCAGTTGGTCGAAAACTTAAGGCGAAGAAGCAATGGTGTCGAGAACAAATCGATTATATACAAAACGGGTATTGTACTGATCTTGAGTGTCAATACTTTACTTATTTGCAGGGTAAGATCGACAAGATTGAAATTGCTATGGAACAACTTGCTTGTGCGGTCATCACCTTGAACCATTTGATCATAACTGCCGAAGCAGTTTATGAGATGAAGAAATAAGTGTTTAATATGTTGTAATGTTTCTAAATTAGTGTTAAAACGATCTTGAACAAGATCGTTCCATTTCCTCACTTCAAATTTTTAAGTTATAAAACCTTAAGACGATCTTGTACAAGATAGTCTCATTTTCCTTGCCTTAAAACATTTTTCAACATTTTGAATGTTGAAACGATCTTGATCAAGATCGTCTCATATCCAGGTTTTCCATACTTAACATTTTTTCAAAAATTCAAGGATAAGACGATCTTAAACAAGACCGTTTCATTTTTCCTATACTTAACATTTTTTTTAAAAGAGTTAATGCTAAAACGATCTTGATCAAGATCGTTTCAGTTTTTTTTCTTAAACCATTTTTCAATATCAAATGTTGAGACGATCTTTCTTAAGATCGTTTTTGATATAACACGATTTTAGCTCTGAATTCGATCTAACAATGGCGGTTTGCAAGTGTGTGTTCTTGGTGTGTGTGTGTGTGTTTTGAGAGAGAATGATCGAATTAACTGAAAGCTTGGGATTAATTGTGTGTGAAAATGAAGTGTTTTTACAGTTCTTGTTATGATTTCTAAGGTATGAGGGCTATATATAGTCTAACAATACAACTATGCTAATTATCACAATTAGCCCCCCAACCTTAGTAATCATTTATCTATGACTTAACAACAAGAATGTCTTCTAATCTTAATTACAATTTATCACTATTTTTGGATTTCTAACATTCTCCCCCTTAGTGATTTATTGTAATGAATGAAGTACGTGTTATCTTGTCTTGAATGAATGAAATTGATGAGCCCGGTGGTGAAGACAATTTGGGATGTTGAAACAAGTCTTCAAAGCTTTTTCTCTTTTGTCTTTGGAGAACTTGATTCAGTCTTGATCTTGGACTTCTTGAAGTTAAATCATGAAGATTCTCAATGTTCTTTTTGAACAGAGAATGATTAAAGCATGTTTGGCTTGAATCTTCGAGAATTGATGAATCATGAATCAGAGTTGTCTTTTGAAATGCAGAAGAGATGAATCTTGGTTTTGATTCTTCAATCTTCGATTCTTGAGTGAAATTCAACTTTCGATTCTTCAGTTTTAATTCTTGAACGAATCTCATCTTCTTGAAATGAAGTTTCATGAATATGAACTCTCCCCCTTGATGTATGCATTGGAGTTTCTTGACAAAATGTTGTTGTATGACTTGAAGATCTTGAATGAAGTATGTTTGATGAAGACTCGTTTGAAGCTTTACTTCTTTGACTTGAATCTTCTCACAAATCTTTCAACCTTTTTGAAGCTTTGATCTTTGTCACATCAACTTGAACACTTTGGAGAGTTAGCAATTGAATAAAGTTTAAGATGAAATTCTTATGAATTAATCATGCTCCCCCTCAATCCATGAGAATACATCTTTTTGGAGCATCTTTGAATTGTTGAATTGTCTTGAGTGAAAGTCTATTCATCTTCGGTTTCATTCTTATCTCAAAAGTCAATTCAGATTCCCCCTTTTTGAAATCAAAATCTTAATCAACTAAAGTCTAGTGAAAATCTGAAACTATTGACTTATCATAAACAATTTTCTCTCCCTATACACAAACTTTGATAAGCCTTTTCCATTTGAAACACCCAAATAAAAATTTCTCAACATAGACTCTCATTCCATTTCTATCACTAACTATGCCTTGGAAAAAGGATAGAAAGATGGTATCATTTGAAGACAATACCAAATTCATTTCCGAAGCAAAAGCTCAGTTGACAATGACTATGAATCAATCATAATATTTTCTCCCCCTCATAATGACAAAATTGGGAATCAATGTCATTATGCACAAATGCGATTGATTAAGTGTCATAAGGAATAAGAAGACATGGAGAAATGTCAACCATCAAAACATCAACCCAAACTAGTAGCCCAACCCAATAAATCCTATGGGTGACTAAAATGTAAGATTGAAGTTGTTGGGACAAACATTATATCATGGTGTTGGTATGTTCTGTGTTTGTGTGAAGAGAAATGAAACCGGATAAGAATGATCCGTTTACATGTTCAAAAATCAAAAGATTAATGAAATGACCGATAGAAATGTATAACATTTTTCGGATTTCCTATGTATCATTGAGATATGCACAAAACAAGTCTCTAACATAGTTCGGTCTGCGGCTTTTCAACCACTAGATTGCTTCAAAGAATATAAATCACGGTTAACACTACCGAAGCATTTGATAACCACAATTTTATCCTAAAGACTTTTAGGGAAAACCGAGGTCACTTAGACTTCTCGTTAGCTCAATAATCACATAAATGTAATTATGAGACCTACGTTCAACGTTGGAAAAGATGTTAGCATTGGTAGGATTTCCATTCGATCATCGTGGAATATCAATTAGATATCACTACGAATGTTCCGGCTATATCACAAAGATAAGCAATTATATCACAAAGATATGACGCTAGTGTGTCCTAAAAGAATGAATGAAAATCAAATCAATGATCAATCAAAGTAGCTCTAGACACATCGTGATCAAATGAAGTCGGGGACTGGAGCAGAATGTCGCCCTTTTTCAATATCAACATCTTCAAAAGAAGAGTCAATAGAAATGTGAAAATCTCCGTGAGAAATGAAACAAGTATTTGTTAAGAAACACTTGAGTGGTTAGGTAAAGATGTGCATTGCTTCACTGGGTCCATGAAGGCTTTTTCAATATCGAGATATCAACAAATGACATCTGATAGAAACGTGTTTTACCCGGCTTTTTGAGA
The DNA here is from genome assembly GCA_034093135.1 of Erigeron breviscapus. NCBI lineage: Eukaryota > Viridiplantae > Streptophyta > Magnoliopsida > Asterales > Asteraceae > Erigeron > Erigeron breviscapus. The sequence goes on along the minus strand of CM067170.1, from coordinate 5,432,277 downwards.
ATTTAGGGAAGGGTATCATTTCTTGTATCCCTTTTCTCACAACAAATCACCTTAACCTCTCACTTTTCGACTTTACTCCCTCCATTCTAGTTGCACGAAATCAACATCACTCAAAATACCCTCACTATCTAATGAAAGAAGTGAATACTCCGGGGTTAGAACACATCGGCGATGATGAAATTCATGGAGTAAATTTTGAGAAATACCTATCGCTCATGTGCAAACTAATCACCGAACTCCATTTGATTAAAAATCATTGGAAAAACATCAAATGTGTGAATGAAAAGGTTTGAAACACATTTGAAGTTTGAGAATTTTGAAATCACAAACTCCCCCTTAATCTATGCAAGAATATATCAAAAATGGTTTTCATAGAAAGGTGGAGCAAAAATTTGTTTTTGCGAAATCAAAAAGAAACACAAAGTTTTGCTTCATCAACAATGTTGGTAGTAAGATAGCTAGGGAGTACACAAAGGCGTTCAATCCGTCGCATCTTACAACAACATGTTGGAGGCAATTAAAACATTTAAGTAAATTGAAAATCCAATCAATTGTTCAAGATGAGACAACAAGGGAGTACACAAAGGCGTTCGATCCTTCGTTTCCCATATCACTAATTGAGAGTTTGAAAAGTTTGTTTGGAAAAACAACTTGATTGCTATTACACATACATATTCATATAAGAATACTTGGAAGTACACAAAGGCGTTCGATTCCTTGTTTTCTTATATCAATTTATATGTATAATAACAATGTGTTTAACAATAAATATATCATTTAAGAACGGGTTACATACATAGTATATGCAAGCCATTAAGAAAAATCTTTTTGTTTATTTTTGAAAATTTTCAATTTTGTATTTTGTTTTCTGGAATGTATCAAGAATTCCTTCAAAATGAAAAAGAATTAAGGTTTAAGATTTAACATACCAAGCTTGGAGATAAGAAAGTTAAACCTCTTTTCGTCCAACGGTTTTGCGAACAAATCTGCAAGTTGAAATTCAGTTCCCACAAAGTAGAGTTCGATGTCACCTTTCTCAATATGATCTTTGAGAAAATGATATCTAACATCAATATGCTTTGATCGAGAGTGGTTTACTGAGTTGACTGCAATGGCAATGGCACTCTGAGAATCACAATAGATAGGGATATGATCATATTTCAGACCATAATCAGTAAGTTGTGTCTTCATCCATAAAACTTGAGCACAACAACTAGCCGCAGCCACATATTCTGCTTCAGCCGTTGATAGAGACACAATTCTGTTTCTTGGAAGACCAACTCACAATTTTATCTCCTAAAAATTGTAAAGTACCGGAAGTGCTCTTGCGATCAAGTTTACAACCTGCATGATCTGCATCTGAATAAGCAGTTAGATCGAATCCAGTATCCCTTGGATACCAGAGACCTAAATCGGGTGTACCCTTCAGATAACGAAAGATTCGTTTCACAGCTTGATAATGTAAATCAGTTGGAGCAGCTTGATATCTAGCACACATACATGTTGCAAACATTATATCTGGGCGAGATGCTGTTAGGTACAACAATGAACCAATCATACTTCCATATCTCTTTTGGTCAAATGGTTTCCCATTTGTATCAGTATTAATGGTTGTTCGAGCAGCCATTGGGGTAGAAATTGAAGAACATGAAGTCATATCAAACTTTTTCAACATGTCATTTATGTATTTACCTTGTGAGATAAAAATACCAGTTGGTAATTGTTTGATTTGAAGACCCAAAAAGTAATTCATTTCCCCAATCATGCTCATTTCAAAATGATTGACCATTAGAGATGAAAAAGTTTCGGCAAAATGTTTGACTGGTCGACCAAATATAATGTCATCAACATATATTTGAACTAGTAGAACATGCTTACCTTGTTTGCGAATGAACAGGGTGGGGTCAATTATGCCTTTGGTAAATCCACCTTTAAGTAAGAAAGTAGTTAAGGAATCATACCATGCTCGGGGTGCTTGCTTAAGACCATAGAGAGCCTTGTCTAACCTGTAGACATGGTTTGGTCTTTGAGGATCAACAAAACCTTCAGGTTGATCAACGTAGACTTCTTCTTTGAGGTCACCATTCAGAAAAGCAGTTTTCACATCCATTTGAAACACAGTGAAGTTTCGGAATGCGGCTATAAGCTAAGAAAATTCGAATGGCCTCCATTCTTGCTACTGGAGCAAAAGTTTCGTCGAAATCAACACAAGGTTGTTGGCAATAACCCTTTGCAACAAGTCGAGCTTTATTCCTTACTACCACTCCATTCTCATCCTTTTTGTTTTTGAATATCCACTTCGTTTCGATTGGATCAGCTTTTCTGGGATTTGGAACTAACCTCCATACCTTCAGTCTTTCAAATTGAGCGAGTTCATCTTGCATTGCCTTAACCCACTCTGGATCTTGAAGAGCTTCAGATACCGTTTTGGGTTCAATATTGCTAAGAGAAAGTGCAACAAGACACTCATTTACTGAGGTACGAGTAGTTACTCCTGCTTGTGGATCTCCAATTATTTGATCAGTAGGATGATCTTTCTGCATGCGAATCCACTTGTGAGCATGAGGAAGAGGATCTTGTTGTTGAAGATCAACATCACCATCATTGAAACTTGATGTTTGGTGAGAGATGGAATCATAACTTGGTATAACCCTTTCCTCATATGCTGGATGATCAAAGTCAAGTGGTACATACACATTTGGAGTGTTCAATGGATTTGTTGTCTGAGTGAATTGAGAAGGTTGTTCTTGAACATTCATTTGAGTAGGATTCTCAGGAGAGGATGATGGAATAGAATTATTTGAAGATGATCTTTGCTCAGAAGAACTTGATGCTGATTCATGAGTGTTGTTAGGAACTGGATCATGGTTATGAAGAGGTTCATTGTTTGGAATTGGTTCAACGATGATCTGAGGTTCTTGATCATGAACCGGTTTTGAATTATAGAATTCTTCAAAAAGAATATCTAATTCATCACTGGTTGGAGTTGGAAACTTGAATTTAGAAGCTAAGGTAGAATTCCTTGTAGAAGGGCTTGAAGCACTTGAATCCATACTTGTTGGTAGCAAGCTTTCTTGCTCAAAAATCATGCCTGACATCTCATCAACCACACATTCATTGTTTCTTGAATTGTGTTTGTTCGGCGATTGTAGATTCGGTAGGCAATTGATGTTTTGGAATAACCAACAAAGTATCCTTCATCACCTTTCTTCTCGAATTTTCCAAGATTCTCCCGATCATTCAACGTGTAACAAACACACCCAAATATGTGAAAGTAGTTGTGTTGGGTTTGCGTTTGTTAACAACCTCATAAGGAGTCTTTTCGAAACGCTGATTGATAATGGACCGATTCTGAGTGTGACATGCAGTGTCAACAGCTTCAGCCCACATATTCGATGGCAATTTGGAATAAGCAAGCATTGTCCTTGCTGCTTCCACCAGCGATCGATTTCTCCTTTCAACAACACCGTTTTGTTGTGGGGTTCAAACTGCTGAGAATTGATGAGTAATACCCTTTGGATTTGCAGAATTCATCAAAAACAGCATTCTTGAATTCAGTACCGTTATCCGAACGGATGTAACGAACTGGAAGTTGAAGATTTACTTGAGTATTAGTGATGAAATCTATCAACATCTGAGTTGTTTCATCTTTGGATGCAAGGAACTTAACCCAAGTATATCTTGAATAATCATCAACAATAACCAGGATGTATTTCTTCCCATTTCGGCTTTGTACTTTCATTGGCCCACAAAGATCCATGTGAAGCAAATGAAGAGGTGCTAAAGAATTTGGAGATTTCTTCGGTTTATGAGAAACTCTCTTAATCTTCCCAACAGCACAAGAAGGACAGACATGCTCACTTTCATACTTATAGTCAGGTAAGCCTTCAACAAGATGCTTATTGACTAAAGTATTGATTGTTTGGAAATTCAGATGAGAGAGCCTTCTATGCCATAACCAAGAATTCTTTGAAGTAGCCTTTGAAATGAGACAAATATTATCGGTTGGTTGGTTATCATCGAGATTGACGGTAAAAAGGTTATCGTCACGATCGCCACAAAGAATATCAACTCCATCTAAGGTTTGGACTTTGCAAAGAGATTTTCGAAAAAGAACTTGAAGATTGTTATCACAGAATTGTCCAACACTGAACAAGTTGTGACTTAAACCTTCAACATAGTGAACTTTCTTGATTATAATCCCATTTCGTTCAATGTCTCCATAACCTAAGATAGGAGCGAAATTGTTGTTTCCAAAGCGAACAGTTCCCATGAATCTTTGTAACATCCCGAACTTTTATGTAATGTTTGACTAATGCCGTTAAGTCAATTTGGGGTGTCGTTAAGTCTTTACTTAATATTTGAATGTAGTTATGTGTGTTAACGTAGATAAAGTAGTTAGGTTTAAAAGCCTAAATTTTAATGACGAATAAAAGTGTGATTAATGTCGCTTAAAGGCTATGTAGTGCCTTTTAATGAAGGACTAATGTTGTATATGGTCAATAATGCAGTTTGTGACCAATAATGAGGGTTTAGAAGTCCAGGGACTGATTTTGACATAGGTTGAAATTAAAACGGGATTAAGGTTTTGATAAGTGTAATTAGGTTTACTTTGGCAGCCATTATCAAATAATTAAGCAAATAATCCTTTCTTGAATCCTAAAGCAATTAATCTAGTTTTTGGGTCAACGATTTGGTGTTGTAATTGGTCGATCATCGAGTCAAGCAGGTAATTATTGAATCATTGGATGTATTTTCCAGATTTAGAGGTTGTGTAATTATGAATTAAATCTGATTTTAAAGAAGTTTTCAAAGAGTTAGAGTTTTAATGGTGTTTTGATTAATTAACATTCTAAATGGTGTCAATCGAGTCCTTAGCCGATTTGGTTGATTAAAGGGTGTATATTGGTGTCAAATACATGTTTTGGAATAAGTTTTGATGAGTCGGTTATTGGAAAATCGAAGAACTTAGTCGTTTCTGGAAAATCTGTCGAACAGCGTTTGAACGAAGATGATCTTCGTTTGAGGTTATCTTCGTAAGTTGAAAAGCTACCTTCGTTTGAGCTAAGTTCGTGAGATGTAAACTATGTTCGTAAAAGAAAGCAAACGAAGATGAGAATTAAGTTCGTAATCTATTTTCGTAAAATGAAGCCAAACGAAGTTATGGTCTAAATTCGTAAGTTGTAAAGTAACGAAGTTAATACTTAAGTTCGTAAGAACAGAGTAAACGAAGTTTAAGTTCGTACGAAGGCTATCTTCGTTAGGTGTAATTCTGAAATTTTACGTAGTCAGTCTTAAGTTCGTACGAGGGTCCATTTAAGGTCCTAAATGACTTATATTCATTATGTTAATGAACGATAGGTGTCGGAGGTTACTGATAAGCAGTATTAGCTACTTGTTTGTGCGCGTGTACTACTATCAGGTAAGATACACTACTTTTGTCACGCTGGGGGATCAACTAAAAGCAGGTTTCAAACTTACATACTTCCAATTGGTAACTTATGATGCATGTGGGTATCTCGGGTTACACGGGAGGCATTATGGGATATGTAGTTGACCATGAGACCTGAAATGCAGACCCTATCGTAGTAAAATGAAGTATTGCTTAATGTAGTATATTGTTATGCAGTTTATGTAGTATTACGAAGTAGCTTGTGATGCTTTGAGATGTAGTGTATGTTGTTGATTGTTGATATGTGCATGATTGTATGGCTTGCTCAACTAGTACACTAGACTCGGTAAGTTGCCATGACACGTGCACGTATAAGGGCCCAAAACGTAAAAGCAGTAAACGTAGAAAATGTTTAGGTAATGCAGTCACCTAAACTAAATAACGTAGGTTCGAGCTCGTTAAACTTTGATGCAGTAAAGTGTTAAGCTTAACCCGTACAAGTCTTAGCCGGATGAGACGCTAACGCAGTTGTTGCTTGGGTGGCTCCTAGCAACGTGGTCACACGCAGTTTGAGTAATTAACGGAGGATTGACCCCCTCAGGATTTTGGATTACTCTCGGATTGGCTTGCCATTCCTTAACGACGTACATGGGTGGCCTTTCGGTGAACCATCAAGTCGGGTGCAATGTAGAGCACACTTAATGCAGTTAATAACGTAGTAAAGCAGAAATGTAGAAAGCAGATGTGGATAATGAAGTAATGCAGGATAGGCACATTTAGGATGATTATCCTATTTGATATGAAGTTGTTATGCAGATTTGTGTGATGTGTGACGTGCCCAAAGAACTTGTCTAATAATGAAGATTGTTTTAATTGGACAAATGCTTTTAAATTAAGTGTTATCTTACTTAGCTATTTTAATAGCTAACACTTGTTTTTAATGTGGTTGTTCCCTCAGGTTTAGCTTGAAGGAACTATATGCAGAACGAGTGAGGCTTGGGTAGATGCAATGCAGGAGCCTTAGCTACCCTATAGACGCTGTGTTTAGACATTTGTTACATTCAGTACTTAATGTCGAATTTATGTAATGACGTTTGGACGGTTGTTTTATGTTGGGCAACCGTTGGGTTTTCATTTGAACTATTTTATGATGTCGCAAGTAACACCAACTAAATGCAGAAACCAAAATGTTTTATTGGTTTTGACTTGTAAGGTCCTTTCTTCCGCAATATGACACCGTTAGGTGAAAAGTTTTTGAAAACCCATATTTTTAAACGACGGGTGTTACAAGTTGGTATCAGAGAATTGGTTTAAGTGAACCAAAATTCGACTTATGCCGTAGGATTTTGGACTTAGACCGATGAAAAGTAGGTTAGGCTTAAGTAGGATGCCTAGCTAATGAGGTGAAATGCTCTAGGACGGGTATGGGAGTGAGTGAGAGCGTGCTTTAAGGCTTGTTTTTGTGTAATAATGTAGTTATATGTAGTAGAGCCTTAACATATGTAGTCACTCTTTAATTCTTGCTAACCGTCGTCGTTGCCTTGTAGAATTAATGGCAAACACTAGAGCTAGTAACCAGAGAGCAGGAGGAAATGGTAGTGGTATTCCTCCTAATGGAAACGGGGCTAGAAATGAAGTAGAGCAAAGGCAACCCCGTGCACAAAATCGCCGTCTTGGTGATCCACCAACTGTCTCTGAAGTAGAGAAAGGGCAAATCCGGTTATAGAGCAGGTTCCTAATCAAGCCCAACTACATGAAGAGTTGAGAGCTATTCGAGCTCTCTTAATGAGAAATGAAGAAGAGTTAGCTCAATTGAGGGCTGAGAGAAATGCAGAAAGGATTGGGAGTGAACAAAGGGGTGAGCGTTCGGAAGGGAATTACTCTAATCCCTCCCAAAGTGCTGAACCATCCATGGCAGCCGTGGGTGCTAATGGAGTTAATAATGGAGGACATGGAGTTGTTAATGCACCCCGTGTTAATAACTTCAAATACGAAAGTTTCCAGAAATGTGGTGCCAAGGAATTTGATGGTACCCAAAATGCAGTGGGAGCTATGGAGTGGATTGAGGACATTGAGGTAGTTTTTGCATCTTGCTATTGTCCGGATGATATGAAGGGTTTGTGTGCTAGTAGGATGTTGAAGAAGAATGCCCGTAATTGGTGGAGGGCTACTATAGTGTCTATGGCTCCTGAGGTACTTGCAGCTATGCCTTGGGGAACATTTAAGGAGAAATTTCTAGAGGAGTATGTAGGGACGCGGGAGTTAAGGTTGATTGAAAAAGAGTTTAGATCGTTAGTGGCTAAACCCGGTGCAATCTCTGAATATGCACACTCGTTTATGGAGAAGTTGAAGTTTGTTGGACATTTGGTTCGAAGACAAGAGGACCAAATTGAGGCCTACTGTGATGGTCTTCCCGCTGGTTATCGTGGATTATGTAGACAACACGTGACCTTATCAGCGGCTATAAAGGAGTCAAAGAGGTTGGATGATGACTTCAAAGGCGAGAGAGAGTTGTGGTGAAGGTTGATGACAAGAAAGCAGGGTTCAAAAGAGGGTCAAATTGGTCATCTAACTACAATAATAATAATAAGAAGTTTCGTGGGAATTCTAGCTCAAGTGGTGACAGAGATAAAAGGAAGAACGGGTCTTGGTGTGCTTCTTGCAAGAATGTTCATGAAGGTAAATGTTCCGATAAGACAAGAAGGTGTCATAAGTGTGGGAAGTCGGGACATCTTGCAAATGAATGTAGGGACAAGATTCGTTGCTACAAGTGTCAAGAAACGGGTCATCTTATTGCCGATTGCCCACAAATGAAGAATGACGGAAAGAAAGCAGCCACTTCAGCAACAAAAGTGAGAGCCTTGCAGATGACTGTTGATGATGCTAAGAACAATGACGAGGTGGTAAGTGGTACTTTCCTTGTTAATTCAAAACCTGCTTCTGTTTTATTTGATTCGGGTGCAAATAGGTCGTTTGTGTCTACTTTATTTGCTCCTAAGCTAGGAAGAGTCACTACCCCTTTAGATTGCTCGATAGAGGTAGAAATTGCTAATGGTACGGTTAATAATATACGTGTGGGTTATGACGATTGTGACATTGAGATTGAAGGTCGTTCTTTTCCAGTCCAACTATTGCCTACTACCTTAGGTGGTTTTGATGTAGTGATCGGTATGGATTGGTTGGCTAGAAATGAAGCTAGTATTTTATGTTCCCAAAAGATAATTCGATTGCCTACATCCGAGGGTAAAGTGATAACGGTGTATGGAGACAAGAAGAGAGGAGGAATAAAGATAATTAGTATGATGAAAGCTATTAAATGTATAAGGAAAAACAAGAGCCATTTCTTGGCTTATGTCATTGATGCAAGAAAAGAGAAGTCTCCAATCGCTAGTGGTTTTGATGTAGTGATTGGTATGGATTGGTTGGCTAGAAATGAAGCTAGTATTTTATGTTCCCAAAAGATAATTCGATTGCCTACATCCGAGGGTAAAGTGATAACGGTGTATGGAGACAAGAAGAGAGGAGGAATAAAGATAATTAGTATGATGAAAGCTATTAAATGTATAAGGAAAAACAAGAGCCATTTCTTGGCTTATGTCATTGATGCAAGAAAAGAGAAGTCTCCAATCGCTAGTGTTGATGGTAGTATCCAATTTCCCCGATGTGTTTCCCGATGATCTACCGGTATTCCTCCCGATCGTGAAGTTACTTTTCAGATAGATCTTATTCCCGGTGCTACATCCGTTGCTAAAGCACCTTATCGATTAGCTCCTACAGAAATGAAGGAATTAATGACGCAACTTCAGGAGTTACTTGACAAAGGGTTCATACAACCTAGTTCCTCGCCTTGGGGAGCTCCGGTTCTCTTTGTTAAGAAGAAGGACGGATCAATGCGTATGTGTATTGACTACCGTGAGTTGAACAAACGAACGGTCAAGAATAAGTATCCTCTCCCAAGAATTGATGATCTTTTTGATCAACTACATGGTGCTTCGTATTTTTCAAAGATTGATTTGCGGTCCGGTTACCATCAGTTGAAGGTAAAGAAGGAAGATGTAGCAAAGACGGCTTTCCGGACTAGATATGGTCATTATGAGTTTTTGGTCATGCCATTTGGGTTGACCAATGCTCCAGCCGCGTTTATGGACTTAATGAATCGGGTATGCCGCCCCTTTCTAGATTATTTTGTTATTGTGTTTATTGACGATATTTTGATCTACTCTAAGTCAGAGGATGAACACCGTGAGCATTTGAAAGCAGTTTTGGAGGTGTTGAGGGAGAAGAAGTTGTACGCAAAGTTTTCTAAATGTGAGTTTTGGCTCTGAGAAGTGCAGTTTCTTGGTCATGTTATTACATCGGAAGGTATTAAAGTAGATCCTTCAAAGATTGAAGCTGTTTCAAGGTGGGAGCAGCCAAAGACACCTACCGAGATTAAGAGTTTTCTTGGTTTGGCTGGGTATTATAGAAGGTTTATTCAGGATTTTTCCCGAATAGCCAAGCCTATGACGGAATTAACAAAGAAGGGTGTGAAGTACGAGTAGACTGAAAAGCAGGAAAATGCATTCCAAACGTTGAAAAAGAAGTTGTGTGAAAGCTCCTATCCTTGCCTTGCCTGAAGGTACTGATGATTTAGTGGTATATAGCGATGCTTCTATTACGGGTTTGGGTTGTGTCTTAATGCAGAGAGACAAAGTGATTGCTTATGCGTCACGTCAGTTGAAGCCTCATGAGAAGAATTACCCTACCCATGATCTTGAGCTAGCGGCGGTTGTGTTTGCATTGAAATTATGGAGACATTACTTATATGGAACTAAATGCACACTTTACACCGACCATAAGAGTTTACAATATATGTTTACTCAAAAGGAGATGAATGTGAGACAAAGAAGGTGGATGGAGTTACTTAAAGACTATGATTGTGAAATCAAATACCATCCGGGTAAAGCCAATGTAGTGGCGGATGCACTAAGTAGGAAAGTGCAAAGCCCTTCTTGTAAGTTGATGAGCATGCAAGTTCAGGCCAAGTCGGGTCTATTAGATCGAATTAAAGAAGCACAAGAGAGGGCATTAATGAAGGATAATATTGATAACGAGAGTATTGGAAAGAAGAAACGACTTGTGATGGAGACTAATAGCCGTGGGTTTAAACATACAAGGGTCGCATTTGGGTGCCACTGCTTGGTGGTAACCGAGAGTTGATCCTTGAAGAGGTCCATAGAAGTAGGTATTCGATGCATCCCGGTGTCACCAAAATGTATGCAGATTTGAAGCCGAGTTATTGGTGGCCGGATATTAAAGGTGAAGTAGCTCATTTTGTAGCAAAGTGTTTGACGTGTGCAAGAGTGAAGACGGACCATCAAAAGCCGTATGGTTTGTTGCATCAATTAGAAATTCCCGAGTGGAAATGGGATCATATTACCATGGACTTTGTAACGAAGCTACCAAAAACACCGAAAGGGAATGATATGATATGGGTGATTGTAGATAGATTGACGAAGAGTGCTCATTTTCTAGCTACCCGACAAGATGTGCCTTTAACGAAGATGGCGAAGTTGTACATTGATGAAGTAGTAGCGAAACATGGAGTTCCCTTATCTATTGTTTCGGATCGAGACTCGAGGTTTGTGTCAAACTTTTGGAAGGGTCTTCAACGGGAGTTGGGTAGTAGAATAAATTTGAGTACCGCCTATCATCCCCAAACCGATGGGCAAAGTGAGAGAACTATTCAAACCTTGGAGGATATGTTGAGAACGTGTGTACTTGAATATGGTGGAGCATGGGATGAACACTTGAAGTTGATTGAATTCGCTTATAATAATAGTCACCATGCAAGTATTGGGATGCCACCATTTGAAATGTTATATGGAAGGAGATGTAGGACTCCGAGTTGTTGGATGGAGCCCGGCGAAAAGCAGTTGACCGGTCCCGAAATTATTGAAATTACCTCTGAAAAGGTTAATGTAGCTAAAGAAGCCTTACGTGTGGCAAGAGAAAGGCAGAAAACATATGCAGATAGGAAAAGGAGACCGATTGAGTTTAATGTTGGTGATTTAGTGATGCTGAAAGTATCACCTTGGAAAGGAGTTATCCGATTTGGAAAGAAGGGAAGTTGAGTCCACGTTTCATTGGACCTTTTAAAGTGGTGAAGCGCAATAAAGATGTGGCATATCAGTTGGAATTACCTCCAGAATTGGATGGAATTCATAACACCTTCCATGTATCCTACTTGAGGAAATGTTTAGCTGAGGAGTCGAGTGTGATTCCTATTAAGACGTGAGTATTGACCCAATGAAGAGAATAGTAGACGAACCGGTAGCGATACTTGGAAGAAAGCAAAAGAAGTTACGCAGGAAAGTGATAGATCTTGTTTTGATAAAGTGGAAACATAATCATGGAGAAAGCTTGACTTGGGAAACTGAAGCAGTAATGAAGGAGAAATATCCCGAGTTGTTCCTATCTGATGAGATTCCGGGGACGGAATCCTCCTAAGGGGGAGGTAATTGTAACATCCCGAACTTTTATGTAATGTTTGACTAATGCCGTTAAGTCAATTTGGGGTGTCGTTAAGTCTTTACTTAATATTTGAATGTAGCTATGTGTGATTAACGTAGATAAAGTAGTTAGGTTTAAAAGCCTAAATTTTAATGACGAATAAAAGTGTGATTAATGTCGCTTAAAGGCTATGTAGTGCCTTTAATGAAGGACTAATGTTGTATATGGTCAATAATGCAGTTTGTGACCAATAATGAAGGGTTTAGAAGTTCAAGGGCTGATTTTGACATAGGTTGAAATCTAAAACGGGATTAAGGTTTTGATAAGTGTAATTAGGTCTTACTTTGGCAGCCATTATCAAATAATTAAGCAAATAATCCTTTCTTTAATCCTAAAGCAGTTATTAGAGCATTTGATCAACGATTTGGTGTTGTAATTGGTCGATCATCGAGTCAAGCAGGTAATTATTGAATCATTGAATGTATTTCCCAGATTTAGAGGTTGTGTAATTATGAATTAAATCTGATTTTAAAGAAGTTTTCAAAGAGTTAGAGTTTTAATGGTGTTTTGATTAATTAACATTCTAAATGGTGTCAATCGAGTCCTTAGCCGATTTGGTTGATTAAAGGGTGTTTACTGGTGTCAAATACATGTTTTGGAATAAGTTTTGATGAGTCGGTTATTGGAAAATCGAAGAACTTAGTCGTTTCTGGAAAATCTGTCGAACAGCGTTTGAACGAAGATGATCTTCGTTTGAGGTTATCTTCGTAAGTTGAAAAGCTACCTTCGTTTGAGCTAAGTTCGTGTGATGTAAACTATTTTCGTAAAGTATATTGAACGAAGGTGAAGTTCGTATGAAAATTAAGTTCGTACTCTATTTTCGTAAAATGAAGCCAAACGAAGTTATGGTCTAAATTCGTAAGTTGTAAAGTAACGAAGTTAATACTTAAGTTCGTAAGAACAGAGTAAACGAAGTTTAAGTTCGTACGAAGGCTATCTTCGTTAGGTGTAATTCTGAAATTTTACGTAGTCAGTCTTAAGTTCGTACGAGGGTCCATTTAAGGTCCTAAATGACTTATATTCATTATGTTAATGAACGATAGGTGTCGGAGGTTACTGATAAGCAGTATTAGCTACTTGTTTGTGCGCGTGTACTACAACCAGGTAAGATACACTACTTTTGTCACGCTGGGGGTTCAACAAGCAAAGGTTTCATACTTATAACTTCCTTAACGGTAACTTATGATATATGTGGGTATCTCGGGTTACACGGGAGGTATTATGGGATATGTATTTGACCATGAGACCTGAAATGCAGACCCTAATGTAGTGAAATGAAGTATTGCTTAATGTAGTATATTGTTATGCAGTTTATGTAGTATTACTAAGTAGCTTGTGATGCTTTGAGATGTAGTGTATGTTGTTGATTGTTGATATGTGCATGATTGTATGGCTTGCTCAACTAGTACACTAGACTCGATAAGTTGCCATGACACGTGCACGTTTAAGGGCCCAAAACGTAAAAGCAGTAAACGTAGTAAATTTTAGGTAATGCAGTCACCTAAACTAAATAACGTAGGTTCGAGCTCGTTAAACTTTGATGCAGTAAAGTGTTAAGCTTAACCCGTACAAGTCTTAGCCGGATGAGTACGCTAACGCAGTTGTTGCTTGGGTGGCTCCTAGCAACGTGGTCACACGCAGTTGAGTAATTAACGGAGGATTGACCCCCTCAGGATTTTGGATTACTCTCGGATTGGCTTGCCATTCCTTAACGACGTACGATGGGTGGCCTTTTGGTGAACCATCAAGTCGGGTGCAATGTAGAGCACACTTAATGATAGTTAATAACGTAGTAAAGCAGAAATGTAGAAAGCAGATATGTGGATAATGAAGTAATGCAGGATAGGCACATTTAGGATGATTATCCTATTTGATATGAAGTTGTTATGCAGATTTGTGTGATGTGTGACGTGCCTAAAGAACTTGTCTAATAATGAAGATTGTTTTAATTGGACAAATGCTTTTAAATTAAGTGTTATCTTACTTAGCTATTTTAATAGCTAACACTTGTTTCTTTTAATGTGATTGTTCCCTCAGGTTTAGCTTGAAGGAACTATATGCAGAACGAGTGAGGCTTGGGTAGATGCAATGCAGGAGCCTTAGCTACCCTATAGACGCTTTGTTTAGACATTTGTTTACATTCAGTACTTAATGTCGAATTTGTTTACATTCAGTATTTAATGTCGAATTTATGTAATGACGTTTGGACGGTTGTTTTATGTTGGGCAACCGTTGGGTTTTCATTTGAACTATTTTATGATGTCGCAAGTAACACCAACTAAATGCAGAAACCAAAATGTTTCATTGGTTTTGACTTTTAAGGTCCTTTCTTCCGCAATATGACACCGTTAGGTGAAAAGTTTTTGAAAACCCATATTTTTAAACGACGGGTGTTACATCTTTCAACAAAATTCTTCAGCAAAGATTTATTTCCAGTCATGTGCTTCGAACACCCGGAATCGAGTATCCAAACACAGATGGTTATTTCCTGCAATCAAAGAAATTTAACCGTTTTTAGGTACCCACTTGAAAACGGGTCCTTTTGGTTAGATAAAACAGGCAGGGTATATAACTTAGGATGCGCATTCAAACATGTTATTGAATCAACATAAGCATCAACAAGCATATTATCAACCAACATATTTGAATAAAATGTACGAACATTCACACAAGAATTAAAAGTAACATGTCTACAAGCATTCATATCCATCACGCAGGAATTAAAATTGTTTACAAGCTCACAAGGCCTTGCCTTGGCACATTCAACATTTATTGACAAATCAGAATTGTTTTGTTTAACAGAAACACCTTTCCACCGATTAACAGCTTTTCTCCTCCTTCTTTTCTTCATTTTCTCAACCTCTTTCTGATTACTAGTGATTTTAGGTACTAATGACTTAGCAACCCATTTAGCATCACTACTTAAGCTCTTTCCACCTGTTGAATTGAAGCTACAAAGATTAGAACGAGGGGTTTTAAAAACTTTCATCTTTTTGGAATCTTTTGGTGGTGAGGAAACTTCTTGCTTCTTTGGTTTATCATGAGAGAACCATCCATATCTATCCCTATATCTAGTTGAACCATTAGATGCATCCTTAGTTAGCAACTTTGAGCTAGACTTAGAAACCTTAGGTAAAAAGCTAGATTGAGAGCTAGATTTAGAAGCACTAGTATAGTCTTTCGGAAGTTTCACTTTGGTGTACTTTGTTGTGTGTGGGGTTTCAGCTTGTTCCTTTTTGACATGTTTCACAGGTGTAGCAATGGTCTTTGGTTCAGTCTTGACATTTGGTTCAGTCTTGACGAGTTTGGTCTTAACTCGTTTCTTTGAGTAATATGAAGTTGGAGCTTTGGACGATGGTTTTTGAGATTCCATTTCTGTTTCCACTTTGATTTTGGTAGATTCAATCTTTTTCTCAGTTTCTGAATCAAAAATATATTCTCCCTCCATGAATTTATCAAAATCAGCCTTCGTGAAATCTTTTGAAAAAGAAAATTTCAATGGAGATTGATTAATTTTAGATTTATTTGAAAATTTTGAGAAATCATGAATCTTGGTGTCCAACTTCACATTATGGGTAGTCTCAGAAATTAGGTCAACTTGAACTGACACATCTTTGGTCTCACAAGAAAATTGAGTAGACGTATCAACACCTATACTAGCACTAGGCTTAGGGTGAACAACTAACTCATCAACAGCGTTGCATGTGAAAAACCTATAGAAGTACCATATCAAAACTAAACTATGTGCAAGTTCTTCATCAGAAAGATCAGATTGCACACAATCATCAGCTATAAAAGTAGCAGTATTTTGACAAGTACATTCAAGAGAATCAGTCAAGGTCTGAGTGGAGGTATTGGTAGATGAATCACAAGTAATTTGGGTAGAATTTTCTACGGATGCACTTTGGTCAGTTTGAGTAGAAACATTCTCACAAACTTTCTTAGTATTAACAACAATACATTTATCCTCTAGATTCGGACTTTGAGACTTGAGATGATTGATAACTGTTTGTTGAGATTCCACCTTTTGTTGTAAATCTTCTATTTGCTTTTCAAAAATGTGGTTGGAAAATACATTTTAGTTGATTTAGGTGAAGTACCAACAGATTCTTGGTTTTGAAAATTTGATTCAATTTCTTCCAATTTGAAAATTGAAGATTTCTTTGTTTTGTATGAATCATTGATTGCATCATAATTAACCAAAAAATCTTGATTAGGTATTCTCTCAACTTCATCAGTCTCAAATTCGTCATCCAATGGACGAATAAATTGTTGTATCATACTAAGGCGAAGAAATTTTTCATCATACAGGGGTTCGATTTCTTCTTTGGCCTTTTTTAATGGTGTGATATTCTCAAATCCCAACCCGAGAAGAAGTTCTGTTTTGTCAATTTTTGACTTGTTGAAATAGGCAGTGAAATTCAAGAGAGGATTTGTTCAACTTTATATAGCTTTTCTTGATAGAAAAGTATATTCTTTTTAAATTCCTCAACTTGTTTTTCAAGATTCTCAATTTCAATGCCTTTGAGAAAACAATTATGATTTAGATCAGAAATCTTCCTTTTGAGTTCAACATTGTTTGGTTTAGCTTCTTGGAGCTTCTTATTGAGAATATCAACGTCCATTTGTCTCGCATTTGCCCGAAGCCATTCATTGGTCTTTTGAATTTCAAGATCTTGATTGGCTTTTTCAAGATCATGAATGGTCTTTTCAAGATTTTGACATTTTAGTAATAACTTAGAATCAGGAGTGACATTCATCTCACATTCTTTAACCAACATTTTTTCTTTGTATGTTTGAAAATCTTGTTTAACAGTATCATGTTCAAAAAGTAATTTTGAGTGTTCTTCAAGAAGGTTTGAAAATTCACTTTTTGAAAAAGAAATACTATTTTTCAACCTTTTGTTTTTGTTGGCTAAAGAATTGATAAGATTTGTTAATTTAGATAAAGCTAATCTACAAGACTCTTTGTCCTTAATCAAAGAAAAAGTAGAGTCGAGATTTACCTCATCATCTGGGTACTCATCATCAGTGCTTTCTGCTTCAAGGACTTTGTTCTTGGCCAATCTCGCCATGTAGCAAACATTAGCGGAGAGATCTTGATCTTCATCATCAGTGAGCAACAGCCATTTGTCATCTTCTGCAAGCAATGCATGTCCTGCTTCGACCTGTTTGGCTAATAGCATCTTTTGCTTGTAGTACTCATAGTTCCGCTTCTTGGGTTGTTTGCAATCAACAGCAAAATGTCCAGGAATTCCACAATTGTAGCACCTTTTGTCTGATGTTTTCCCTTTTTCAACTGCTTGTTTCTCATAAACATCCTTCTTTTCACCATATCTTGAACCAGTAGCTTCACTCTGCTCATTGTTCCTTGGATGATAGTGTTCCTTCTTGGGAAATGCACTTGTTGAAGAAGTGCGGAGATTGTTGTTTGTTGGCCTCGCTTTGTAATATCTCTTCTTGAAATGCTTAGTTACTGCGGCAAGAGCTTGATATAGTTCATCTGATACACCATCTCTTGTAGCCATCACATCATCTCCCTCCTCATCTGACGAAGAAACAACTACCATTTGCCTTTTGAGAGCTTCAGAAATCTTCTTCTCAACGATCAATGCCAAAGGATCAGAAGATACAACTTCTGGCAATTTGTTCGGTGAAGCTTTGCTTAGGACTTGGTTTTCATTGAGCTTGAATGATTCATATAGAGTATGAATGGTGAACTTGGTCAGGTTTTGATGTTGCTTGATTTGGGTTCCAAAATCTTCCATTCTTGACCAAGTGCTTTGATGAACTTGATGTTTAACTCAATCTCAGTCTTCTTGACATTGTTCTTTCTCAGTTCATTTATGACATTACAAAATCTGTAATAAACTGCCTCAAGAGATTCATTTGGCATTTTGGAGAAGTTGTCAAACTCAGTCAAAATGTTGGTCAATCTGATTGTTGAAGTCACGTCAGCTCCTTCCATCTGTCTTGCCACCTCATCCCATATCTCTTTTGCTGTATCATAGGAATCAACAGACCCATAGATTTCATCTGGTAGAGCTCTGTATAAACATGACCTTGCTCTGTTGTCTGCAGCTGTTCGATCCTTTTGCTCAGCATTCAAAAGTTCATGAGTTGTAATAACTGCACCAGTAGTGGGATGGAGATGAACAGCAAGTCCTTTCAGAATGGATTCTTTCATCATATGGCCATTTGTTTGACTCTCCACATAATCCATGAATCGTTTCTTCCATAGTCCGTAAGAACCACGGTAGAGAACTGGAGGTCTTGTATCAGAACCTAATGCCAACGCTTCACGAGAAGCCATTTGAGATTGATTTGATTTTAAAAAAAATGACTTGAAACGGTCTTGGTAAGTTTATGAAGTGAAACGGTCTTGATTTAAACAGTAACTGAAACGGTCTTGTTTAACCAGGTAAATGAAACGATCTTGATTTAGACAAGAATTGAAACGATCTTGATTTAGACAAGAATTGAAACGATCTTGATTGAATCAGGGAATGAAACGATCTTGACTTAAACAAGAATTGAAACGATCTTGAAACGAAACGATCTTGAAACGAATGGAGAATGAAACGATCTTGACAAAATCGTTCTTGGAGAGATCGTCTTCGAATAAGATCGTCTTGGAACAATTGATGAAAATTCGGTTAAGTATGAAAATTTAAACGATCTTGAAGAACTGGGACGATCTTGTTTGAAGATCGTCTTGGAAATTTTGGTAAAATTTGGCTAAGTATGAAAATTGAAACGGTCTTGAAGAACTGGAACGATCTTGTTTGAGGATCGTCTTGGAAATTTTGGTAAAATTTGGCTAAGTATGAAAATTGAAACGGTCTTGAAGAACTGGAACGATCTTGTTTGAGGATCGTCTTGGAAATTTTGGTAAAATTTGGCTAAGTATGAAAATTGAAACGGTTTAGATGAAGATCGTCTTAGGTGAAACGATCTTGGTTTGAAGTTCGTACTGGGAAAAAATGAGACGATCTTGGTATGAAGATCGTCTTGTTTTCTTTCTCAAAAACTTTTAAGTGTATGAAACGACCAAACCAATCCTTTTGGATTAGTTAGCCAGAATCCACACTTCCACAACACACTTTTTGCTAAAACGATCTTGTGAGGATCGTCTTAACAAACCACAAATCACTGAACTTAAAACGATCTTAGGCAGATCGTCTTGGTCATCTTCTTCAACTGAAAACAATTCCAGAAAAACTCCATTGACAAGTTTTTAAAACTTCGATTTCTTAACAATTACTAGGAGTTTGATCACGAAATCACTTCCAAACTGTTTTAATTCACGTCCGAAACACGAATTTGAACAAAATTCAACACAAAACACAACAGATTCAAATCCCTGAAATTACGCGCCAAAACTCAAAATTCAATCTCGAGATTTAGATCGAATTGGAACTTGAAACTTGACAGGATTATGTTATCAATAGCCACGAATCTATTGATGAACAAACAATTGTGATTTTATGTGATTTGATGTGTGAATTTAGAAGAACCAGTAGGTGAACTATTTCGAACAGAATTTGAGATTAAACTTGATTTTGATGAAATTGTGATCGAATTTAGTTATGGATCGTCATCAGATTGATGTTTCTCTCTGATACCACTTGTTATAACACGATTTTAGCTCTGAATTCGATCTAACAATGGCGGTTTGCAAGTGTGTGTTCTTGGTGTGTGTGTGTGTGTTTTGAGAGAGAATGATCGAATTAACTGAAAGCTTGGGATTAATTGTGTGTGAAAATGAAGTGTTTTTACAGTTCTTGTTATGATTTCTAAGGTATGAGGGCTATATATAGTCTAACACTACAACTATGCTAATTATCACAATTAGCCCCTCAACCTTAGTAATCATTTATCTATGACTTAACTACAAGAATGTCTTCTAATCTTAATTACAATTTATCACTATTTTTGGATTTCTAACAGTTTTAATGTTTTTCCAAAACCTGAGTTCAACCTCAGGACGATCTTGTAAAGATCGTCCTAGTTTCAATACTTAGAAATTTTTTTCTTTTCAAAATTTTTTTAATTTTTTTTAAACTTTGTGTTTTGTGTCAAAGTGCTTTGTATTATCATATAATCACAATTTATTTGAAATACAGGGAATCGAACGCCTTTGTGTACTTCCTTGCTATTTTAAATACCTTGTACTTATATGATTATACTTTATATTCTGCGTTTATCTTCTCATTTCAAATGATTTATTTAAATCATTTGAGTGAACCTTGTTATTTGCTATTCAAACATTATTTTTTTTGTATGTATTAAATTTTCTTTTGTCTTAAAACAGAAAAATCAAAAATGGATCATCAAGAAGTTGTTGAATATGATGAAGAGGTTGCACTAAATGAATCCATTGAAGAGATTCTCATTGCCGGAAATACAAGCAATATGAGAAACAACAGAGCATTATATGATCCATTCATTGCTCCCGGCTTTCAAATTGTTCCGAGAATTCTTCATAATCATCATCTCACATATGCACTTACTGTTGAACAAGACTTAGCTGAAGTCTACCTTTTTGATATGTGGAGATCGATTACATTTGTTCAACCTTATGATCCAACTAATCCAAAAGCAAAATCCAAGTCAAAATCTCCTGAACTACGTCGTCAAGGCTACTTTCAATATCAATTGACTTCAGGAGAAACAACATATGAGTTTGAATTCAATATAGATGACTTCAGAAGGATTTTAAGATTACCTGAAGCAGACTTCAATGGACATGTTGATTATGATGATTTTGAGTCCAATGAAGAGATGTTTGCTGCTTTAATTTCAATTGGCTATGAAGGTGCTTTATCTAGAACCAAAGATTTCAAGTTGAAAAATCTACCAAAAATCTGGTATTATGTGTACTCCATCCTAAGCAACTGCTTAACTCCTTACACAAGAGGGATGGACAATCTGACACAGCCAATGCTGCACATCTTCTATGCTGTTGTCTTCAACAGACATTACGACATTGCTCAACTTCTGTGGGATCAGTTGATAGTATTAGTAAATGGCAAAGTCTCTGCTCCCAAGAAGTATATTCCATTTATAAGATTTCTAACAGCAATTGTCTACAGTGCCATAAGACAAGAAAGAAGCATTCCAAGGCTTCCAGACAGCAGCAAAGTGATCATACATTTTTATAAGTATGTTAGAGATTCTGGAACTGCTAACTATACTTTCTTGATTCCATCATTTCTTTTAGATATGGTTTCAGATGCTGATGATAATAAGATAGCTTATCTGGACTGGATTAGAACAGCAATGGGACCGGAAAGCCTCCCGGTTCTTGCCCAAGCTGTACATAGGACACCTGGTGAGGGGTCAAGTGTTAAAAGAAAAGAGCGTGAGGGTGAATCCAGTTCCAGTAAGCCAAAGAGAAAGAAACAAAGAGGCGAAATGTTTGTGTTAAGGCTGAGTAAACAAGTGCACCAAAAGAAGAAGAAAAAGAGTTCTTCAAAGAATCTCAAAAGCAAAGCTCAAGCCGAATCTTCTTCTGAAAAGACAATATCTGCTTCTGGTTCTCCAAAACCAATCCGATCACCACCCCCCAGAACACAAACACCTCAAACACCATCGTCTCCATCTTCACCAAAATTACCTCAATCACCAATTCATCAATCTTCACCACTTCCGGAAATTACTACACCTGAACCACCTATCATACCTCAATCTACCTCAACCATACCTTCATCATCTTTTGTCCGATCTCCTCCACCGACATATACTCAAGGCCGAAAGAAATCAATTCCTGTGAATATTCGCAAAACTTTTAAAAGAAAAAAGCGTGAGGGTGAATCCAGTTCCAGTAAGCCAAAGAGAAAGAAACAAAGAGGCGAAATGTTTGTGTTAAGGCTGAGTAAACAAGTGCACCAAAAGAAGAAGAAAAAGAGTTCTTCAAAGAATCTCAAAAGCAAAGCTCAAGCCGAATCTTCTTCTGAAAAGACAATATCTGCTTCTGGTTCTCCAAAACCAATCCGATCACCACCCCCCAGAACACAAACACCTCAAACACCATCGTCTCCATCTTCACCAAAATTACCTCAATCACCAATTCATCAATCTTCACCACTTCCGGAAATTACTACACCTGAACCACCTATCATACCTCAATCTACCTCAACCATACCTTCATCATCTTTTGTCCGATCTCCTCCACCGACATATACTCAAGGCCGAAAGAAATCAATTCCTGTGAATATTCGCAAAACTTTTAAAAGATCTCGCTTTGAGTATGACCGTTTTCAAGAACCCGAACCAGAAGAAATGATTGCTACTGATAGTGATGCATCCGATGATGATGCCAATCAGTTTGCTGATGATGTCATGGACATCCCGGAGGGACAAGGAAGGACTGAGGGAGGGGTTGAAAATCTCAGAGAGGTTGAGAGGTCAGGGATAGGTGAAAGGCAAAAAGAAAAAGTTGGCCTCCAATTAGTCTTAACCCAATATCAACGCCGGGTTTACCCTAGAGTAGAAGTCGAGAAATACCCATTCTCGCTTGCACCAAACTCTCCCAGCCATTCTGACTCCTCACAACAGGAGTTAGTCTCAGAAATACACGGGGAACAGCCACGCTCACCACACTCTCCTCATTTGGAGGATGAGAGTGTTGAAAATAGAGAGGACCAGCCCCACCTCTCGCCTTCATTTCAAGCACTAGAGTCTAGATCTATTAGGCACACTGAAGCACAAGCCCAGTTGAGTACTGGTGCCGGAACAAGCGGAGAGGGACCCACTTTGTGTGACCCTCAAGGACAGCTTGGAAATCCTGCCTTAGCTAACATCACGCCAGCTTTAGCCGCAGGTAACAGTCCTCAGACAGAGACTGGGGAGCAGTATGAACGCCGTTGTGACACTGCTGTTCCTCAGGATCAACCTGAGACTGTATTAACGGGCATTCTCAGTGACCCCGGAATTGTAAGTGGTGTTGCCCAACAACAACCTGATTCTGGTTGCAAAGCCGAATCATCAACTGTTGTTCATACTTTTGAACCAACAGGAAATCCTGAGACAGTCATGATGTCTTCAGGTCAATCAGTAGAATCACTTGAGACTACTGATGTGCCAATTTCTGATATTTCATTAACACCTGAGGCTCAAAGAATAATTGCTCAATTTGTTGAAGGGATTGAAGAAGGACAGAGAAGTGAGTTACTTATCTCAAGAAACATCATCACTGGTAAACTTCCTGCATCACCATCAACTTCTCAACCACCAAGATTGTACACTGGAGGTACTTTACGAATTCGTTCTCCAGAAGAAACTCCAACCCCAACACATACAACAACAACAACCTTACCACCAACTCCACCATCACAATCATTTCCAGATCCAAGTTCACCACATCATTCTTCAAGTTCATCTTCTGAATCATCTGAATTCTTAAGTGATTGCTCACCAAAAAGAATTGCCACCAGTGGGTTATCTACCGATACTTTAATTGTCGCTCTCATGAATCGGTTGAGATCAGAAGAACCCCATCTTTCCTCACATAAACGATCAATTTTTCAATCACTTCTTGCATACTTGTCTTTCCAAAATACACAACAGGAACAACAGGCTGAAATTGAAGCTCTTCAAAAGCGAGTTCAAGAGCTTGATCAACAATGTAGACTGGCTAATATCTCAAGGCGTCGGGATGATCAAGATCCTGATGATCAACCCGAGGGGGAGAATATGAGAGATATTAGAGAGGGTCATGAGGCACAAGCTCAAAATGATCAAGAAACTGTTCAAGAAGTTGTCACAGAGACTCAAGGAGGTCATCAAATTCAAGAAGATTCAGATGATTTACCTCCACTCATCAGAAATATTTCTCATTATTATTCTTCCACATCAAGTTCTGATGAGTCAAGTGATCCTGATCCATTTCAACCAGATAATGGTCATGATGATGAGTCTGATTCAGATAAACCCGATGATGCTCCAGAAAGTATTGCTCAAGAAGAATATGGAGAGGATATATTTGAAGAGATAGTCTATCAGCTCAGAAACCCAGAAAATCTTGAGACTCCAAATGAACTTGGACAAGGAGTTAGACATCCAAGAATCTCAAGAAATACGATATGGCAGATCAATGAAGGGTATTTTGCTGAGAATTATGAACAAATTTTGGATTTGAGAACTAGACCTGAAGAAATGGTGTGCAGAGCTAGATATCTTGAAGAAAGAGCCTTTCAAATTTATTGCTCACCAAGTGAAAGACTTAATATGACGTTGAACAGATTGAGAGCATTCTTCCTATTCAGACATCAAGGTCAAAGAGATGCATACATGGAACTGATGAATGCTGAAAGTTCTGTAAAAGCTGAATGGTGGTACCAACAATTTCAAATTCCGATAACCAAAGTCCTTCAGTTGTTTACTCCTCTAAAGAATCACAATCTCAGACTTGTTCGATTCAGAGTTCGTCGAGCTGATGGCAATGTCTATGTTGTTCAAGAAGAATCTTTTCAACAAATGACGATCTCAGACATCCTATTCCTCTACAATCAATATGCTTATCTGATAATCAAGAATCAAGATCAACTTCTAGCTTATGAAGTTTTGAAAAGCCATATTCAAGCCTTGATTAGATTCTATGAATTCAATGACTTCCAGATTGGTTTGGAAAGAAGAACTAGCAGGATTAACCTTACAAGACCAAATCAAAGAGCAGAAGGTTATGAGCTAGATTCATTTCAGATTGGAGATCCAATTGAAAGCCTGGATGGATTTGTCTTCATCAATAGACTCAAGAGAAAGATCTTCATTCGTGCCTCTGATTTTGCCAAATATTCAGATTGGAGATCCAATTGAAAGCCTGGATGGATTTGTCTTCATCAATAGACTCAAGAGAAAGATCTTCATTCGTGCCTCTGATTTTGCCAAATATTCAGATGGTACCTTGAAATATTGTCATTCAATTCTGAATGCAATAGATGAAGACTCTGACAATGAAGAAGATGAGCAAATAAAGTCTCAAAGAGAAGATCATATAAGACGTATCAAAGATACTCTTGATATGAGACAGAGGATTAGAGATCTTATCATTACCAGAACTCCCAAGTCACAGGAAGGAGTCATACATACCAAGACAGGTTCATGGGTTCATTGGAATCCTAGTCATGAACGTGGTCCCCATAATATTCCTCCTGTCAACTTCCAAGATAACATCAAATTTCCAGATGAACGTCCTGTTGGTGATAACTGGCACTTTATCCCTAAGAAGTTTTGGAATGACTCATGGAACAGTTATAAGAAGAGAGCATTCTGGAGTGCAAAGATTGACAAGCCATCAACATCAAATGCTGCACAACGATATAAGAAAAGAAAGAACAAGCAAAGACGTGCAAATAAGAGGAGGAGACAACAGAGGAAATGATGATGGACAACCAAGCACTAAGGGGGAGAATGTTAGAAATTCAAAATAGTGCTTAGTTGTATTTGAATACATTGTATTTTATGTAAATATTGTTAGGTTGAGGGGGAGCTTTTGTAATATACTTAGAGTATAAATACCCCTCAAACCTTTATTCCTTGTAACTTTTGGAAACCTTTTTCCCACTTCTGATTATCAATTAAACCAGACTTTCCACACACACACCTTTTCTCTCTCTAAAACACACACTAACACACACACATTCCACCATTGATGATTATCAACTTCTGCACATTAAACACGAATTAATAAGTTTTAACATGGACCGATAAGCAGGAGAATGCATTTCAAACATTGAAAAAGAAGTTGTGTGAAGCTTCTATACTTGCCTTGCCTGAAGGTACCGATGATTTGGTTGTGTATAGTGATGCATCTATTACGGGTTTGGGTTGTGTCCTGATGCAGAGGGACAAGGTGATCGTCTATGCTTCACGCCAGTTGAAGCCACATGAGAAGAATTACCCTACCCATGATCTTGAGTTGGCAGCAGTTGTATTTGCATTGAAATTGTGGAGACATTACCTTTATGGTACAAAATGCACTTTGTTTACCGATCATAAAAGTTTGCAGTATGTCTTTAATCAAAAGGAGATGAACGTGAGACAAAGGAGGTGGATGGAATTACTTAAGGATTATGATTGTGAAATCAAATACCATCCGGGTAAAGCCAATGTAGTGGCAGATGCACTAAGTAGGAAGGTGCAAAGTTCTTCTTGTAAGTTAATGAGCATGCAAGTTCAAGCCAAGTCGGGGCTACTTGATCAAATTAAAGAAGCACAAGCGAGGGCATTAATGAAGGATAACATTGACAAAGAAAGCATTGGAAAGAAGAAAAACGTCTTGTGATGGAGACTAATAGCCGTGGGTTCAAAACATACAAGGGTCGAATTTGGGTGCCATTGCTTGGTGGTAACCGAGAATTGATCCTTGAGAAAGCCCATAGAAGTAGATATTCGGTTCATCCCGGTGTCACCAAAATGTATGCAGATTTGAAGCCAATTTATTGGTGGCCGGATATTAAAGGAGAAGTAGCCCATTTTGTAGCAAAGTGTTTGACATGTGCACGTGTGAAAATGGACCATCAAAAGCCGTATGGTTTATTGCATCAATTAGACATTCCCGAGTGAAAATGGGATCATATTACCATTGACTTTGTAACGAAGCTACCTAAAACGCCGAAAGGGAATGATATGATATGGGTGATTGTAGATAGATTGACGAAGAGTGCTCATTTTCTAGCTACCCGACAAGATGTACCCTTAACGAAGATGGCAAAGTTATACATTGATGAAGTAGTCTCAAAACATGGAGTTCCTTTATCTATTGTTTCGGACCGAGACTAGAGATTTGTGTCAAACTTTTGGAAGGGTCTTCAACGGGAGTTGGGTAGTAGAATAAATTTAAGTACCGCCTATCATCCTCAAACCGATGGGCAGAGTGAGAGAACTATTCAAACATTGGAGGATATGTTGAGGACGTGTGTACTAGAGTATGGTGGAGCATGGGATGATCATTTGAGGTTGATAGAGTTTGCTTACAACAATAGTCACCATGCAAGTATTGGAATGCCACCGTTTGAAATGCTCTATGGTAGGAGATGTAGGACTCCAAGTTGTTGGATGGAGCCCGGTGAAAAGCAAATCACAGGTCCTGAAATTATAGAGATCTCAGCGGAGAAAGTTAATGTAGCTAAAGAAGCTTTACGTGTGGCAAGAGAAAGACAGAAAACATATGCAGATAAGAAAAGGAGACCGATTGAGTTTAATGTTGGTGATTTAGTGATGCTGAAAGTGTCACCATGGAAAAGAGTTATTAGATTTGGAAAGAAGGGAAAGTTGAGTCCACGTTTCATTGGACCTTTTAAAGTTCTGAAGCGCATCAAAGATGTAGCATATCAGTTGGAATTACCTCCAGAATTGGATGGAATTCACAACACCTTCCATGTATCCTACTTGAGGAAATGCTTAGCTGAGGAGTCAAGTGTGATTCCTATTGAAGATGTGAGTATTGACCCAATGAAGAGAATAGTAGATGCACCGGTGGCGATACTTGGAAGGAAGCAAAAGAAGTTACGCCGAAAAGTGATTGATCTTGTATTGATAAAGTGGAAGCATAATCATGGAGAAAGCTTAACGTGGAAAACCGAAGCAGTAATGAAGGAGAAGTATCCGGGGTTATTCCTTTCTGATGAGATTCCGGGGACGGAATCCTCGTAAGGGGGAGGTAATTGTAACATCCTAAACTTTTTATTTAACAGTTGACTAATGTCGTTAAGTCAACATAGGGTGTCGTTAAGTCTATTTTAGATTTAATGCTTATACGTAGTTATTGTGTGTTATGTGTGAGACTTGAAAGCCTAAAATGTATAATGCAGGATATGTGTGTAAAATGTAGCTAAATGCCAATGTAGTGGTATTTAAAGAAGTAATCATGTTATATATGGTCCATATGGTAGTTTGTGACTAGTAATGAAGGATTAGGAAGCTTAGGGACTAGTTTTGACATAGGAGCAAAGTCAAAAATGGGTTAAGGGGTTTAGGGAGTGTCATTAGGTCATTAGTTGCAGATTTCCTTCCTCCTAAACAAGCCCTAACCGCCCCATATAGTTCCTCCATCAAATTGCAAGCCGAAAAGCTTCCTTACGTGTGATTCGAGTGTGTATTGTCAAGAGTTTTGCACCCTATTTGATATCTACAGGTAGAGCAGGTATAATTTCATTGTTTTCAGGTCCTTTTGATATTATGAGTCATTAGGATTAATTATTGGGTTTGGGGGAATCGTTTAACGAAGATTAATGGTGGTTTTGATGGATTAAAGTCATATATGGTGTAATTAATGGTTGAAATGCTTTGTAATGGTTTGAATATGAAGGATTTTGATGTATGAAAGTCTTGTATTTGATTTAGAATTGTTTGGACCTGGTTTGGGGTGTAATCGAGCAAACTAGTGCAGAATCGGTGCCAGTTGCGGCGCAACTGGTTTCCAGAGAGTTAAGTTGCGGCGCAATGAGAAGCATTGCGGCGCAACGAAAGGTGTGAGCTGCGGCGCAACTCTGTGTTGCGGCGCAACTCATCTATTTTCAGAAAATGTATACTTTTGAACCGTAACGTCGTTTGACATGTAGATTAGACCTGAATCATAAGTGAGTCTTTAAAGTGTGTGGGTCTAGTTATTGGCCTTAATGACGTGAGTATGTAGCTTGTCTAATAATCGTTTACTAATTATAGGTAGACGAGCATAGTTGCTTTACAAAGTGACTAGTTGTTGATTGTTGTGGACTACGCCGAGGTAAGATACACTACTTTGACACGCTGGGGGATTCAACGAAAAGCTGGTTTCAAATCATAATTACTTCCATTTGGTATCTTTATATTGCATGTGGGCATATGGGGTTACACGAGAGGTATTATGGGTTATGTAGTTGACCATGAGACCTGAAATGCAGTCCCTAATGTAGTGAAATGAAGTATTGCTTAATGTAGTGTATTGTTATGCAGTTTATGTAGTGTTACGAAGTATCTCATTATGCATGAAACATAGAAATGAAGTTGATGTGTGATATATGCATGCTTACATGGCTTGTACACCTAGCTCACTAGACTTATTAGGTTGCCATGTCACTTGCACGTTTAAGGATCCAAACGTAATGAAGATTAAGTGTGTGAACGTCTAGGAATGTGTGTTACCTAGACTATATGTGTGTGACAGTTTAGGAATGTGTGTTACCTAAACCATATGTGTGAAACCGAGCTCGTAAATATAATGCAGGGAAAGTGTTAAGCTTAACCCGTACTGGTGTTAGCCGGACGAGTGCATTAACGTAGTTGTTGCTTGGGTGGATCCTTGCAACATGGTCATTATAATGCAGGGCGAGTAATACGAGGGGTTTGACCAACCTCCACATACGGATTATTCTTGGATTGGCTTGCCATTCCTTAACGACGAAGTATGACTCGTCTTTTGGTGAAACATCTAGTCGGGTGTGACTTATGTTACACTTATATGCAGTTAACGAAGATATGTGTGATAATGTGTGAATAAAATGAAGGATAGGCACATTTTGGGGGATTCACCCTAATTGATATGAAGTTGATATGCAGTTATGTGTGAACGTGTGATGTGTGTTGTGCCTAAATAAACTTGTCTAATAATGAGGATTGTTTTAATTGGACGAATGTCTTAATAACATAGTGTTATCTTACTTAGCTAATTCGTTAGCTAACACTTGTTTCTTAAATGTGGTTGTTCCCTCAGGTTAGCTTGAAGGACTAGTTGATGCAGGAAGAGTGAGAGTTGGGTAGATGCATGCAGGAGAACTTAGCTACCCATAGACGATTGTCTCTTTAGACATTTATTTACATTTCGTACTTGATGTCGAATTTATGCAGTATTGTTGAACGGTTGTTTTGTGTTGGGCAACCGTTGGGTTTTCATTTTAAACTATTTGATGGTATTGCATGTAACACCAATAAATGCAGAAACCGAACAGTTTTTATCGGTTTTGAACTTTTAAAGATTTCTTCCGCAATTTTGACACCGTTAGGTGAAAGTTTTTAAAAACCCATATTTTTAAATGTCGGGTGTTACATTTTAAGATAAAAATATAATAAAAAGAAACACGTTTAAACTTATTTTTACAAATGTATGTTATATGTTGTACACTTTAACTTTTTAAAAACTAGTAAATTTCAAGCCGCGCGCTGCGGGGCCTCAATTATCGTGTTGAAACGATTGTGTTATTTTTAGGTATATGCGTTGAAATTTCAGTCGTCTAATTAAAAATCATTCTGTCATGGATATGTTTGTTTAAACGTTTATCATATCAAATGTATATTATATAAGGACAAATCTGTTTGCGGGTTGCTTGGTTTCGGTTATTGTGATTATGTTTTGTTATTAATGATATGTCGCTGTATATTTATTCTAAAAACTTTGACATATGAAATAGATATTAATTTAAAGGCAATACCACAAAGGCACAAATAAAAGAATAAAAGTTTTTAATATATTATTTGGAAACCCGAAAACGATTACGTTTAGTTATTGATGATGCGTCGTGTTTGTCAAAAACTTAGACATATGAAATAGATATTTATTCAAAGGCAAAGCCACAAAAAAAGAATAATATTTTTAATATATCATTTGGAGACCAAAAAAAGTTTGTAAGAAACCAAGAAATAACACGTATTATGAAAATCCGAACGGGATGTGATGTGGCAAAATTTGAATTATGTTACGGGTGTGACCTACGAATAGAAACTCGCCATTGCAAAAAACTTTGACATATGAAATAGATATTTAAACAAATGCACTACTACAAAGTAAAAAGAATAGAAGTTTTCAATATACTATTTGAAATCCTAAAAGAAAAAAACATACGAAACAAAGAAATAACCCGTAGTTTAAACCCGAACAGGATCCGATGTGGTAAAAATCGGAATAGTAGTACAACAAAACAATAAAAGTTTTGAATATACATATTTAGAAACCCAAAACAAAAAAAATATGCAAAAAACCAAGACTAATCCATAGTAGAAAAACCCGAGGAGATGCGAACTGGCAAAATCCGAATAACAATACGGGATGCGGCATGGACGAATAGTAACTCGCGCACGCGGGCGAGTTACTATTCACAACCATTTGCCTTTGGCGAGTTACTATTCACAACCATTTGCCTTGATATAGTATATAATATAATATAATATAATTACGTGAAAAACTGAAAATACCAAAGTACATGACATGATATCAACACACAAATTGTAGTTGGGCTAAAGAGGTTTAAAACGTGAAAGGGTCAAACGACGAGCCCTTTTAAATTAACCTTGACGGGTTGATCCTTACTTTGTCTCTAACCTTAGTACCTTACAATCTTACATATTAACCTATTAAAATTAAAATTTCAAGCTAAAAAGTTAGATGACATATATAAAGTGTAAAACAACTTTCAGCACTTATGTTGGTTAATGATTTTTTGTAGTTATCGACATGACGACATTTTTGGCTATAGTTATGTACACGTCTCTTAATTTATATTTTGACACAACTATAGCTTATTTAATTAAAGTGTCGTGTTTATGGTTCAATTTCGTTAAATGAACAAATCTAATCACGTAATCAAACCAAAATTGGCGAAGGTGATCTGCAAGTGGTTTGGATCCCGTTAATCATCTACTCGTATTATTTATTTTAAGAGAAAATGTCACAAATGGTCCCTGTGGTTTGTCATATTCGCATTTTGCCCCCTGTGTTTTTTTCCCGTTGCAAACGGTCCCTGAACTTTCCATTTTCGTTGTCAGCAGTCCCTGACACTAACTTCTGTTAGTTTAAGGCCGTTAGTGAGGATATAATTGTCCATTTGCATAAAAGAAACACCCTTCTCCTCCCTCCTTCTTCTTCCTTTTTCCGACCACCATCACAATCAACACAATCCGGCCAAAACACTTTTTTCCCAGGTCTCTTTCCATTTCAAGTTATACATACATTCTAATATACCTATCAATATATCACATATATCTATCTATATGTAATAAACAAAACACAGAAGCATACACACAAATTCACATATATCTATCTAACTCAAACCCTCACAAATAAACCTCACAAGTAAACCCACAAGTAAACCCATAATTTCAAAGATGTGGACCATTCTCTTTTGCTCAAATACTCATAGTTGTATTTTATTTATTAAAACTAAAAAAGAAAGTGAAGAACAATGATAATACCCACCAAAAATCCATCCCAAAATTTCATTAGTTAATCTCTAATCTTTCATTTCTCAACAGTGATACATACATATATTCCTTTCTATGTCAAATCTTTTTCTGGAACTCGTTGGAACGCAAGCCCAGTTGGCTATCTTAGTCCATATCTCTTGTTTTTTTGTTTTTCCTTTCTGATGAAACTTAATAACACATTTGAATCTGAATGTCCCAGCATCAATCTAAATGTAGTCTTAACACTAATAACACCAATTATTTGAAGCATTAGTAATTTTTCAAACCCACCATTGTTGACCAAGAATTTCAAACCACAAATAATTTCCACCCATTTCACTAAAATATTATATCAAAATCAGTAAATCTTGAAACTTGCCTCGAAAGAGAGCATGGTATTGTTCATCTATGCCGTCTTTGTCACCTTCTACCCCCACCCTCACATCTGCCATGATCCCGATTGCACTTGTTTCTGGTCTGTGTATTCTTTGTAAAAACAACATGTATGTATATTCTTTGTGGATCTATAGTTTGAAGATGACACAAATTGTCCACTAATGTTTCGGATCACACAAATCATTTTCTTTCAACCATTTTTTTTGTGGACAACCCCCATAACTAATTTCATACTTTGTTATTGTTAAATGAAAGAGTTAAAATTATGATTTTATTAATTGAAAACGATATACAAAAGCCTTGTATTTATACAAGAATTAAACCCTAATTAGGTCATATGACCGACTCTAATTTCTTGGGCTTGGGCCCTTCTTGGACCGATACACTTCTGAGGCCTTTGTTTTTTTTTTTTTTTTTTTTTTTTTTTTTTTTTTTTTTTTTAAAAAACACAAAAAAAATTTTTTTTTTTTTTGAGTTTTTTTTAATTTAATTAGGTCATAATGACCGACTCTAATTTCTTGGGCTTGGGCCCTTATTGGACCGATACACTTCTGAGGCCTTTGTATACTCGGGAGGTGATGAAATTGATTCTGATCCCTCATATTCTAACACTCCCCCTCAAGTTAAATATCGGGATTACCGAAATTCAACTTGCTTAGACACTTATGAAACATAGATGTTCCCACTGCTTTAGTTAGAATATCAGCCAGCTGGTCTTCAGACTTTACGAACGTTAACTTGATAATTCCAATTTCCAACTTTTCTTTTATGAAGTGACGATCAACCTCCACATGCTTGGTTCTATCATGTTGAACTGGATTTTTTGAGATCTGGATAGCAGCTTCATTATCACTCATGATTCGAATACTTTCTTTGGGGGCAAAACCTATTTTAGACACCAGCTTCTTCAACCACAAAGCTTCTGCTAGTCCTTTAGCTATACCTCTAAACTCAGCTTCAGCACTTGACAAGGAGACAACTTTCTGTTTTTTACTTTTCCATGTAACCAAGTTACCACCTATCAACGAGAAATATCCTGAAGTAGATCTTCGATTACCTTTATCTCCTGCCCAATCTGCATCTATATATAACTGAATTTTGAGGTGACCATTAGCCTTAAATAACACCCCATGACCTGAAGTCCCTTTGAGATACCTAATAATTCGCAGAACCGCATCCATATGATCTTCCTGAGGTTGATGCATAAACTGACTAACTACTCCAACAACATATGCTATGTCTGGACGAGTATGAGCCAAATAAATAAGTTTCCCTACCAACCTTTGATATCTTCCTTTATCAGTAGCTTTAGCATCTGTCTTCACAAACAACTTCTGATTGATGACCATGGGTGTGTCTGCTGGCTTACAATCAATCATTCCTGTTTCTGCCAGAAGATCTAATATATATTTTTTCTGACAAATAAAAATTCCACGTTTAGACCTTGAAACTTCTATTCCAAGAAAATACTTCAGATCTCCCAAATCTTTCATTTCAAATTCTGCAAACAAAGCTGTTTTTAGTTGATCAATCTCCTTCTCATCATTTCCCATGATGATCATGTCATCGACATAAATTATTAGACATGTTACTAGATTCCCTCTATGACGAAGGAACAATGTGTGATCAGAATTGCTTTGTTGATATCCATACTTCTTCATCGCAAGAGTAAATCTTCCAAACAAAGCTCTAGGTGACTGTTTAAGTCCATACAAGGACTTCTTCAACCTATAAACTTCCCCATGTTTGAAGTCGTGGGAAAAACCTGGAGGAGATTCCATATACACTTCCTCTTTTAGTTCTCCGTGCAAAAAAGCATTTTTTACGTCAAACTGATGAAGAGGCCAACCCTGATTTGCTGCTATTGAGAAAAGAACCCT
>CM067170.1:5361414-5396900 GCA_034093135.1 Erigeron breviscapus | reverse complement strand
TACTATAAACAATGGCTGAGTCTCCCAATTAAGATTAGACTCAAAGCCTTTCATCCCGTTATTTCACACATCAAGTATCTTTGACTCAATTATTTGAGATAAATTGCTAATCAAAATATCTGTCAAATACGTCAACATAGTGACTCCGTTTGACCCATTTTGACCGAAACCATAAGTATTTTACTTAACCTTTCGTGCAATTTATATAAAAGACCTAATTCGAGGTGTACTAAACACACTCAAATTTGTCTCTACTTACACTATACCCTTATCATGATACACATTCAATCAGTGTTCACACAGAACACAGCTAACTCCCCCTGGAAACCAGATACCCTAAAAACTATCGTCTCTCGTGCAATAGAACCCCTTTATTATTAGCAAGAACCTTACGGAGCATAAAGTTACAAAATCGATCACAGTAATTTTAGAATCAAAATTACTCTAACAAATCTTGTAAGTCATGCTTAATACTGTCCTTGCAATATACCTTACGAAGCATACAATTAGAAAATCGATCACAGTAATTTTTGAATCAAAATTACTCTAACCTATCTTAAAATAGTCATGCTTAATCCGGTATATTAGGGAGAGTTTTAGAAAAAGCAATTACTTACAGAAAGATCGGATATAGCAAATGAGTAAACTTAAGTGCCATATATTTTCTTCATGTCTCCTGCGGTAACGACTCCCCCTTAAACTGTTTGGTACACTGAAGAGGCTTTAGAAGGAATAATTACTTACAAAGTAGATCGGATGTAGCAAATGAGTAAACTTAAATGCCACATGTTGTCTTCATTTCTCTTGCGGTAACGACTCCCCCTTAAACTACTTTGGTATACTAGAAAGGCTTTAGAGGAACTAATTACTTCCAAGCAGATCGGATGTAGCAAATGAGTAAACTTAAATGCCACATGTTTTCTTCATTTATCTTGTGGTAACGACTTCCCCTTAAACCATTATTATATTTTTGTGTTGCTTTTTCTGAAAAAAAGATGGTTCTTGAGAGATGGTAACTAAGGGTTACTCATTCCAGTCAACAATTAAACAATGCTATCTCAAATGATTTATTAACAAGCACAAAATAAAGTAGCACTTTATATATATACTCGTTTTTCCCAAATATGTTCCTTTATAAACAAATTATAAATAACATACATAGGACTTGCACAATGATTTATAATGAAGAAAATACAATAAAGTACGATAACCCACTATGTTATCTAATGAAAATGTGCCTAGGACTCAGTCACCGATTACCGAAAATACATGGTCCTCCTTGACCGTGTCCTCCGCACAAATAAAGGAAAATTAGTTTTCTTCGTCAAGAACCCAGACCTTCTTTGTCCGGATTCTTCCCGAATCATCCCGATATGCAAATTCTCCCCATCCTCCTTTTCCCAAAATCTCGTTCAATTGAATTGAATTATCTTGATGTTGTTTCCTTTGAAAAACATTAGATGACTCATCAACTTTATAGCTCTGAGATGTTGATCTGAAACCGTCACCACTTCTTCCAGCAAAGCGATCATAATAGGAACTGTGATACTCTGTATCCTTGGTGGATGACTTCACTTCATGTGAGTATGGAGGATACATCTTCCCTGAATTCTTTGATCTCCTTTTTTGAGAAGAGTGGATTGAAGAAGTCGTAAGATTAGATACTTGTCTGAGATGACATTCTCCAACTGATTTCATCACTGAATCTCTTGATCTTTGAGTGGATAAAGCATGCATGGGAAGTTTTTGAGAAGAACCAACAAGATTTCCTGTTGATTTCTTGTATTGTTCTTCCATCATATCTTTTCCTTTATCTTTCTGAGAATTACTTCTCAGATTTCTCTCATTAATTCTGGATAAGTTGTCTGATGAAAGACCATCACTGCTTGAGCATATCCCAGTATCTGAAGGTTTTGACCTTGTATGAGCAGACACTCTATTCATCCCTTTACTCGGACACTTACTAGCAGCATGTCCCTTTGTACGACATATGAAGCAGGAAATCCTCTTTACATTTTTCTTCTTATTGAAACTCATGAGATTTTCTTCCGTAATTGGAATTCCATACTCTCTCATCTCTTCAATGCATGAGAGTCTTTCCAAAGCTTCATCCATTGTTCTCACAGGAATTAATGGAGTTGACTTTGAGTGTCTCAAATGTAATGTCTCGTTTTCTTCCAGAATAACTCCTCCGCTTGTTGATGTCTCATCAACCCTGGAGGCTTCAGGAGCCAGACATGGAACATTTTTATGATTCTTGTCCCACTCATGACATACATCATGCATTTGACTGACACTCAAAGGATTTTGACTAAGATGTTCAATATGATACACCTTGTCAAGATGAAGATTAGTGATGCTCACTTTACCATGACCAGTTGTGATCCCCTGAGCAGGTCCGGCAAAGTTCACCTGAACATCAGAAATCTTAACAAAGTCTGACAAACACTACTATCTCCAGTGGCATGAATAGAACATCCAGAATCGATATTCCACATCTTGTCAGTCCTTTCTACTGAGACTGGACACTTTGTGATAGTCAAGTTCGTCATGAAGTTCACCAGACCCGATATTGTCTTTTGATCTTCGACTTTGTTTGAACTGCTCACAACTATTGATTTTTCAGGGTTTTTGAATGATCTAGAGTCATCACTTTCTGAAATCTCTGATTCAGAATCTGATGATATATCTGAACTGATCTCGACCATGTAGGCATTGTTGGTTTCTTCAACAATCGTGCCCCAGTCATACGAACCTTCCTGTTGTTGAACCACCAAAGCTCTTGACCCATTTTGGCTATTAGAGTTTGGACTTTCAACTTTGGAACCTTGATAACTGTTTTGTTGAGAAGAGTTACTAGCATTCGAACTTGACCCTTGAAAATATCTTCGTTGTGGAGCACTTGAAGGAGTTGCTGATCCACCTTGGTTAAAGTTTTGACGAGTCACAATAGACCTATCATCCTTCTTAGGTCTCTGGCATTCCCTAGCAAAGTGTCCAAATCCCTCGCAGTTGTAACACTTTATCTTTGACTTGTCAAAGCCAAGCTTGGAACCCACGACCTTTCGCCCTGTTCTTGATAGAACCGTTTAGCCCGAAGAGTTAGCATAGCCATTTGCCATTGCAAATCCATCTCTTCTAAGTCCAAAGGATCAATCTGCTCGTAGTCTTCCTCTATAAGACTAGGATCTTGAACCTTTCCTTGGATAAACTGTTCATATGATGTCACAAATGACGCAAGAACGGATAAGTGACTTTCCGCACATTTGACACTTATAGGCACGGTGGAACTAGCACTGGAGGTAGGATATCCACGATTGCCTACATTGTCACTCTGACTTGAAACAAGACATATGTTCCCCTCAGAGTCAAACGAGATCTTTTGTAAGTCGACATCTTCACTCAGGAATGCCCTTGTGCTTCCTTCAGGGGAACCTGGACTTACATTGATCGTAGGCCTACCGTAATAAAGCTCGGGAATCTGAGCATTATTATATCCTGCTTCCCTCCTTTTTAGTTTCATTTCTTGTCCCCTAAACTTAGCAACTATCTGAGTCAAAGACATATCAGAGAAATCTGCTTTTTCCTGCAAAGTGGTAATGTAGTTACTCCACTTTTCCGGCAAAGAACTCAAAAATTTCTCGACTTTTTCTTCCTCAGAGTAGGTAACATCAAATGCTTGCAATTCGGCTAACAGATGATAGTACCTTGTAATTAGTTGATCTAAGTTTTCACTTCTTAACCCATTAAATACATTATACTGATGCTTTAGAAGGTCTCTACGATTCTTTTTAAGTGTTTTTCATCCCCTTCACAATGATTTTTTAATGCTAACCAAAGTTCTTTTGATGTATTGAATCCATTAAATAAATGTAATATTTCTTGTGGCAATGACATTTTTAAACATGATAGTGCCTTTTTCTCTGCCTCATACAATTTTTTATTAGATTCAGTCATATCTTGGTAAGCATAAACTTTGTTAACACCACTGTCCTCATATGTTGGGGCACTATATCCTTCAGTCATACAAGTCCACATTCTAATGTCCGTGAATTGCATAAAGGATTCGAATCGACCTTTCCAAGAAAAGTATTGGTCAATGATCATTAGCTTGGGTGGTGAATTACCCTTACCAGTCTCATGGTCCATAAGTATTAATTGGTTAAGATAATTTGCGGCCATTGTGTATTATATATAAGATAGAAACACGTAAATCGCCTAAACACGCAAATGAAACGCGCAAATGGGAACACGCAAATGAAACGCGCAAGAGGTAGGAACACGCAAAAACCCAAGAACTCTCAAAACCTTAAGAACTCTCAAAATTTAAGAAACACTCAAATTTTAAGAAACACTCAAATCTCCTTGGTATTAACGAAACGCGCATATGGTACTTGTACTTCAGAAACGCGCAAAAGTACATTCCCAAGAACACGCAAAACACCACTTTCTCACTATTTCTTAGATCCCGAACCCGATATTGTTCCTTGATCAATGAAAACTTGAGAAAATGATCTTAGGAATGAGATATGTCTTATTTTGGTGTAAAGTTTGAACCTTTATTCCAAACAACACCCGAAAAACACTTCTCCACCTAAGAATCACGCAAAAACGGGATACCCAAACCGTGATCAATCTCGAACCAAGGTTGATAATAACCTGCGGCTCTTGATACCAGTTGTAAGTCCCCCGGGTCTTACCGAACCGAGATTGACTTAAGGATATGTCGAGGTGCGGAATTCCTTGAGATAACCCACGGTTTCTATATCTACCTTTTATGATATATATATCACTATATATATATATATATATTTATATATATATATATATCTATATTTTATATATCTATATATATATATATATATATATATATCTTTTTGCGTGAATATAACACCCGTATTTGGTTACTATAGTGAAACGGCTCTCCGGACAAACCTTACCAACCGACGTGGTAACCTAAGTCTACAAGCCGTCCAAACCGGGTGTGTGTTTGCGGTTTGTGCGTGATTCAACTACCCACAAGATAAACCGTGCGTGTTCTTGGTTTTCTCTCTCTAGGTTTTGCTGTTTCTCTCACTACACTCTTGTTGGAACACACAAACACACACCACTATTTATAGGCACATGACTGGAACACGCAAATGGCTGTTTGCGTGTTCTGAAACACGCATATGGGCATATGCGTGTTCTTGAAACACGCAGGCCCATTATCATTTGCGTGTTTCTATTTGTCAAGGCCCATTAGGGTTTTGGCCTGTTTTGCGTGTTTCCCTGAACACACAAAACGTTTGAGAGTTCTTGTGGTCAAGCATACTTTTGCTTGTTTCCACACAAACTCTCAAACCATTTGAGAGTTCTTGAGAACAAGCATACTTTTGCTTGTTTCAAAGAAACTCTCAAATGACCATTTGAGTGTTCTTAATTTGAACAAGCAAAACATTTGCTTGTTCCTAAGAACCCTCAAATAACACTTAGGATATATTGAGTTAATGTCTTTACTGCTGTCAAGACGCAGAACCGACATTACACTCAGAGTTAATATCTTTACTGCTGTCAAGACGCAGAACCGATATTAACTCAGCCAATGTTTAAACTGCTGTAAATATACGCAGAACCAATCATTAGCTAACGACAATGTTTCTACTGCTGTAGATACGCAAAAACAACATTGTCTATATTACCTATTGGAAGTATTCAATAAGTTACTGTTTCTCCTGCTGTAAATACGCAGAAACACATATAACTTAGCTTCCCTTTGGAAGTGCATTAAGTTAATATTTCAACTGCTGTTAAACACATAAACAATATTAACTTAATGACTCTTTACATGTTATGTCTAAAACCTGCAAAATACAAATAATAAACAAACACATAAACATAAATGGATCCCAATATGATCAACAAGATATGCCAAGGTAATATATTGACAAACGGTAATTACAAGATAAATTACAAGACTTGGATATATACAAATATATGTAACACATCTAGAATGCTTTTGTCATCGAGAAACATGCACTAACATAGTTATTGGGCTTAACCTTATTTGGGTTATGTGCTTAATGAGTTATATTGGTTATTGGGCTATATGGTTTATTGGGCCAAGTGGGCCTACTGATTTATGTTCCTTGTGGGTTCACTAATTGGGTCGGGCTAGCCCATTAACTCCTTAGTTCATTACATAGCCCATTATACAATTTATAAGATTACTTACAAATTTTCTGTTTTATACTTTATTTTTATAAAATGTTGGCTAATGTTTAGTGATTGAAACCGATTATTTGAACCTTCCTGATTTTTATACAATAACCTATAGGTGTCTCCTATTTTTGAAATTTTGGGTGAATTTTTAAGTAATGTTTACTACCTCTAAAAATTACTCAAACATAAACTATCCCGAATGGGAACTGTTTGCGACATCAGAAGTTTTATAAAAGTTCTCGATGTTTTGATTGCTAGAAAAATCCAATGATTTTATTTTAAGTTTAGAACACATTGAACTTACTTTCCACCAAGTATGGCCTCCTGGAACCTTATGGATTAGGAGATAAAAATTGTTAAAGTTGATAAATTATTCAGACAAAAGTGCAGTTTTGACCAGTTTCAGTAGGAAAATCATATCTTTAGTTTGGTTCAGTATTTTTGAGTAATTCCAGTTGGAGGTTAAACTTAACTCGTTTATCTACAACTTTTATTTTGAAAGTTTTCTTGAATATGCCCTCACATGCTCAGTTTATCCGTCCCAAGACAGAAAACTGATTCTGTCAGATTTGTTTTTGATTATATCAACCCACCAATGACCTTTCTTGCTCAATTAACACTTTGAAAGTCCCGGTAACGTAGATCGCTAACGAGATTGTATTGTTATGTTGAGAGTGCGGAATCCTCTCAAGATAACTTTGATTATATGAATCAATATTATCACAACGCAAATACGAATTAAGAAAAGCCTCCAAACAATTGCTGAGATAGCACTTTGTTTCTAGGCAGAGAATATTAATCGCACACACACACTCACGGCTGATTTTCTGATCGAAGTCCCTGATTTCCATCTAGGGTTTTTCTTATATAGTTTTAGGCTAATGTCGTATAGATTATAGGCTTAAACAATACAAGCCCAATGGACTTATCATCATTCTCGCATATCACGTACATAACACAGCCTCTTATATATATCGTCTCATAGAACTAACTAATGTCTTATACTTAACATCTCATAGAGCTAATGTCTTATACATGCACATGTAACATTTATACGTACAACTTAATATACTATTGAGCTAATGTCTTATACATATCATCTCATACAACTAATACTTATATCTATACAACATTGTAGTATAGAGATTAATGTAGTATAGACATCATCTCATAGACATCATCACATAGAGCTTTTTAGTACACGTGAATATCATATAGCCCATCTCCTTAATTGCATTGAACTTGACGACCATCTAATTAATTCCCAAGAATTGCATTGCGACGGACACAAAACATGCACTAACAGACTCCCCCTTGACCGTTGCAATCAATTCTATTAAGCTTTGATATACATTAGTTATAAAAGAACCTGTATCTACAGAGTGAAAGTCCCGGTAACGTAGATCGCTAACGAGATTGTATTGTTATGTTGAGAGTGCGGAATCCTCTCAAGATAACTTTGATTATATGAATCAATATTATCACAACGCAAATACGAATTAAGAAAACCTCCAAACAATTGCTGAGATAGCACTTTGTTTCTAGGCAGAGAATAATAATCGCACACACACACTCACGGCTGATTTTCTGATCGAAGTCCCTGATTTCCATCTAGGGTTTCTCTTATATAGTTGTAGGCTAGTGTCGTATAGATTATAGGCTTAAACAATACAAGCCCAATGGACTTATCATCATTCTCGCATATCACGTACATAACACAGCCTCTTATATATATCGTCTCATAGAACTAACTAATGTCTTATACTTAACATCTCATAGAGCTAATGTCTTATACATGCACATGTAACATTTATACGTACAACTTAATATACTATTGAGCTAATGTCTTATACATATCATCTCATACAACATTGTAGTATAGAGATTAATGTAGTATAGACATCATCTCATAGACATCATCACATAGAGCTTTTTAGTACACGTGAATATCATATAGCCCATCTCCTTAATTGCATTGAACTTGACGACCATCTAATTAATTCCCAAGAATTGCATTGCGACGGACACAAAACATGCACTAACAGACTCCCCCTTGACCGTTGCAATCAATTCTATTAAGCTTTGATATACATTAGTTATAAAAGAACCTGTATCTACAGACTCCCCCTTAACTAATGATATCAAATTATTCTGACAGGGTCGATTCCCTGAAACAAACAACCTCAATGGTACTGCACATATCGAACCTGCACACTTGATTAACCTGTACACTTCAAAAGTTTGATCAGATTCAAAAAAATTTAACACAATGATTATGGAAATCTAAAATATACTAGATAAACTGGATTATAGTATATTGTACTTCTCCATGAATCTGACACCTGTACTTGGTCATCAAATCAAACAACTGAGATTCCAGAAAAACATAAACCGGTAGATACCCGTTATAGCAAACCTGTATCTACTCACAGTAGGAGTCACTGTACTCGGCCTAGCCTTCTCTAACCCCCTGAGTAAAAGCAACAACTTTCGACAAATTCGATAGAATTAAATTCTCCATACAAAATAAACTCTATAAAGATTTGGAGATTTAACAGAGACCGAATGGACTAAAATCCTGCTGGGCCGTAAATTTAACGTGGCCCAAATGCAAACAAACACTCTCCAGGGAACTCCAAAACTCGGTGAACCTGTACACTTGGTAAAACTATCAAGCTTTAACAAATTAAGATCACTAATTATTTTGGAAATATACAAAACCTGAGCATAGTGTCTTGCACTTTTCCAAATCTTCGAAGCCTGTAGTGAAGTCATAAAATAAAATGTATGAAACACAAACACTTCCATCTCTTGACTTCATACGTCCAGAATTCATGCATTTCTCCAGAATTCAACCATAAAAGAATCAAGACAAACATGTATCAACACAGAATAAGTGTAATATCCACACAAGTTTATTTAAAAATCACCGATAAAACAAGAATCACGAAAATAAAATCATGGATACACAAACTCTTTTCCGTCTTTCTTGTTCATTCTTTCATATCTTCAGCTCAAAATCCGTCAAAGAATATCAAGTGACATAGAATGAAAAAGCTTTCTTGGAAACAATTAAATTCCATCCAAAGCTTAATCTGCACACTTAACAAACTGATTAACGCATCAAAAATTCAATTAAGAATTTTAAAAACAACTACCAAGACATACTTCAACAGTCTTAATAACCAACAATCTAATGAAAGATCTAAGGGTAGGGTCATTATCACTGTCAAGCATATAACAAGTTCCATAATCATTGGAAATCTCAAAAATTTTACTTTTCCAAGAATCAAAAAGATCATTTTCTAAACTTAAACAAATTAATGTCCATATTAGAAAATCTTCTTTTAACAAGATACTTTAAGCAACAAAGTCTCGTACAATCCAATTAAGGACCATATAACCGACAATATAATCATCAGAAGCTAAACAAATCTCTCGTGCAATAAGAACCCTTTTTGACACAACTAACTGACATTACTATAAAAAGATTGAAATGATAGAACAAAAATAAAGATAAAAATTTGAATAAAAACTTTAAATCTAGAACTACAACTATACAATTTATTAATTAAGAGATTTAAGTTTCTGCGGATTAGATCAGTTTAGCAATTACATAAGCCTACTAGCGAGAAATAATTCTCTTATTATTAGTTATGAACAGTGATCCAAAAACGATTACCAATATGTTTGTCCTCTTAAACACTCGGTACTTCCAGTCTCCTTTTTGGTTTGTGACACTTTCGACATACCCTGGCCAAGGACAGTCACCATGCAACCCGAGTAGCCTAATATGTCACTTAATCACGTTTGCGAACTTATGTGCCCCATATTCAGATACACTCTCACAATCGACACAAGCACTAAGATTAAGACATTTGGTGAGTAAAGTGAGAAAGTCTTTAAGAATCAAGTCAGCGGTGACAGGTCGGTGATTCCTCACGCGCAAAGCGACTTAACTTGACTCACGTACGGAAATATACTCAACATTGCATAATGCCAAGTACTTGCATATTTGTGACATTATTTTAAGAACTTATGAAAACCCGTGACTTTCGATGAGACCCGTGTAGCGAACTTTCTGACAACCTATCCAAGTTGGAAGCTTTAGGTAGGCTAGGTATACAAAGACACCCCAAGGACTTACTTGTTCGAATCTCAAAGGCCACATTAGCTTCATATTTTCAACAGATTATTAGATATTTGCATATCTT
Organism: Erigeron breviscapus; assembly: GCA_034093135.1. Classification (NCBI taxonomy): domain Eukaryota; kingdom Viridiplantae; phylum Streptophyta; class Magnoliopsida; order Asterales; family Asteraceae; genus Erigeron; species Erigeron breviscapus. The sequence continues at coordinate 5,386,485 of CM067170.1, read as the reverse complement.
GTCACAAATATACATCTGAAAAAGCAATACATACACATATATGTACCCGAGACCTTCTATATAAAGACCAAATATACATAATTACAATGCAAGATCTTTCATAAGATTTAAAGGACTTGTCTATATAAGAACAAGCATTCTCAGCCATATATCTGAATACGTTTCCCATAAGAACATTGTATACATTTAAGTTAAGATTATAAGGAAACCTTGGTACTTTGTGCCTATCGATACATCATATAATGGTATCACTGAACTGAGCATTTTAAAGTACAATTAAGTAGGCTTAAAAGCTAAAATTATCGTCACGTCTAATCTTCTGAATGCATCAACTTATCTCTCTTCATCTATTTCTTTTGTTTTCGATTTTTCCATTTTTTTTTTTATTTTTCTGATTTTTCTATTTTTTTTTTAATTTTCTGACACTAACTATATACAAACTTAAACTAGACAACTCTTTTTGTAATTTTTTATGACTCTAGCTATTTACAACTTAAACTAAGACTCTTACAAAAATAAAAATACAAATAAAAAAGAAGTTCTTTGAGAGATCTATTCAGCATTCTTCATACCATTAAGAAGAATTAGCGTTTCAAAGCGAGACTTATCTAATGCTTTAGTATATATATCAGCTAAGTTATCATCAGATGTAACCTTTTCCAAATGAATTAACTTCTTTTGAGCACAGTCACGTAAAAAATGATGTCTAATATCAATATGTTTGGTGACTTTATGCATGACAGGATTATTAGTAATATCTATGGCAGACTTATTATCTATTCTCATAGGAGTATCTAGAAAATCCATACCGTAGTCACGCAATTGTTGTTGTATCCAGAGAACCTGAGAACAACAACTACCAGCAGCCATATACTCTGCCTCACAAGAAGACTGTGCAACAGATGTCTGCTTCTTACATTGCCACGAGACTAGTCTCCCCCCTAAGAACTGACACCCGCCAGTAGTAGACTTCCTGTCATTGTTACATCCTCCAAAATCCGAATCAGTATAAGATACGAAGTCAAACGTGCCACCTAGAGGATACCATAGACCAAGCCCTTGGTGACCTCATAAGTAACGTAAGATACGTTTGACAGCTACTATATGTGACTCTTTCGGACTTTCCTGAAACCTGGCACTCAAAAAAAACAAATAAAAAAAAACATTATATCAACAAAAACTGGACAAGAGTCTCTTGTCCCCTGTCATGTGCCTGGAGTAACCACTGTAAACATACCAAAGACTGATAGGCTTCCTTGGTTCTCCCTGCACAATAAACAAAATAAGTTAGTTTCCATAGGGCACCCAAACCTTTTGAGGTTTGGGTTTACCATTCTCGTCCTTCATAATCAGCTCAGTCCAATATCCATCGCTCCTTGAAGGTGCCTTGGATACATGCTGACTCACCATAGGTCTCTTACCAAATGAGGTAAAATGACCTCTTGGAGGAGAAGACCTAGGAGAGTGAGGACCATACCTAGACTGAGTCTGTAATCGGTCATAAAAATTATGTGTATTTTCATTTCTATTCATAGAAGACCGATTATGAATCACATGATCATTCCTAGGTTGAGACCTACCAGACGAGTGATTAAAGACTCTACGAGGTGGAGAACTCCTCGGGGGGTATGAAATTGACTTGAACTACCACTGGAGTAGCTTCCAGATGAAACATTCCTTGGTTGTCTAGGTCTCTGAGGAGTCTTAGGTCTATTATCAGAAACTGAGGGAACATGATTCTTAGATTTTTCATTAGATCCAGTTGAACTATCCAACGATTTAGGAGGAGAACTATCTTTCTTAACATAACGTTTCTTCCTATGTGGACAACAACTATAAACATGTCCCCTTTCATAACAATAAAAACAAGACCTACTTGCCCGAAGCTTCTTAACCTTATCACTAGACTCTTCTGAAGGTACACCTAAACATTCTTTCAACTTAATGGTAGCAGACTCTTCTTCTGACAACACTTGACTTTCAGAAGTTTTACTACTAACTGTCCCAACAAGTACACTAGCATTATAAGTCGCATCTTTGGGATCTGATGGTCTAACAAAGGGTTTAACAGACTCAACTTTCTTATTCACAGGTTTACTCGACTTAACTGAACCTACATAAGGTTTAGGAGGCATTGGGGAAGCTTCTGTCTGAGATGGTAAAGGTTGACCAGTAAAGATCTCTTCCTTCTCAGTCAGATGCTCTATAGATACACTATAATTACCATTAAATGGACCTCTAACTTCTTTATAGTCTATCCCTAATCCACCTTTATCTTTAGGACCACGATGAACCGGTGTTTGTAACTGCATGGACCTAATAAGTTCAGTTCCTCTTATTTGTTCAAGTCTAGTGTTCAATTTAACTATCTCAAGCTTAGCATCAACTAATTCCTTTTCCTTTTGAGCAAAATCTGCAGTCAGTTTAGCATACTGTTCATTTCCTACTTTTTCCATAAGAACTGATTCTCTAAGTTTCTCTTTCAAAGCAAGAATATCCTTATCTAAAGCTCGAATTTTATCTTTATAAAGGCTTTCTTGTTGAACTAAACCTGAATTCTTAGCAAAGTAGGAATCATTTTCTTTTCTAAAGTTTTCATTCCTAGCAGTTAAACTGTCTACAGATTCATTAAGGCTAGAGATTTCATCATTCATAAGGGAAACTAATTTACAGACCTTAACAATAGAGAGTAAAGAACAACTTACCTTCTGATCAGCAGCTTGACAGTCAGCCATGTACGCAACAAAGTCTTCAGTTGTCATGCCATCAGGAATCTCAAACTCTTTCATCTGTTCTTCAACACTCTTTTCAACAATTTTCTCAGCAACTGACTCATCTTTCTCAGCCGAAACTGATTCACTTTCTGACTTCACTGTCTCAGTCACTTTCTGAACACTTCCACTAATAGTCTCAAATGATCTATCCTCGCTAGTATAGAAAGCATAATCAATGGTATCCACAACCTCATCAGCAACATGTGCATAATCATCATATATCTCAGCAAAATACGCATGATTTGAAGTATCTTCTGATTGAGTATCCCACTGATATGTACCATCTGGATTTTGAACAACTACCGCTTTTGACTCCATTAACTGTGGAGATCCAATCTGTTGGGGATTCGCTTGATATAAAATCATAGCTTTTGTCTTGTTTTGATTAGGTGTAGTCACTCCTCCCTGATTATAATTCTGACGTCCTACAGCAGTATTATCATTTCTCTTTGGACGCTGACATTTCCTAGCAAAATGGCCAAATCCATCACAATTAAAGCATTTAACTTTGGATTTGTCAAAGCCTTTTGTACCTTGACCTACAAATCTACCAGTCCTTTGTGTGAATCTCCTAACTTTGATAGTAAGCATAGCAAGCTGCCATTGAAGATCCATTTCTTCCAAGTCATCTGGATCCAACTGATTATAATCCTCATCAATTAGTGCAGGATCCGTCACTTTCCCATTAATGTAAGCCTCGTGAGCAGAACATAAAGCAGCATAAACATTCATACGTCCTTCAGCGGATTTCATACTCATAGGCATTGAATGAAATGATGGAGAGGCACTTTTAACACTTTTAGCACTTGAAGAAGTATTATCATATGCAACATAACCTGCAAGTCCATCTGAGTCAATAATCGGTGAAGCCGTCTCGCCGCTGAGAAATGCATTAACCCCTGAACTAGAACTGGCTAAATGAACAGGAGCAGCATGATACAAAGTCGGATCTTGAGTAAAATCAGCATGAGCCTCTTTGATCTTTCTCTTCATTTCCCTATTACGTAACTTCGAGACAACCGTATCAAAAGTCCAAGTACTATAGTCATTATTGTCCTGAAGATCATGAACGTACTCAGTCCAAGCCTTTGGTAGTGAGTCCAAAAACTTGTCAACTAACTCTGACTGAGGATAAACAACTTCAAAATAAGCTAACTCAGTTGTCAAATGATTGAAACGAACAATGATATCATCCAAAGTTTCCCCTTTCAAACCATTAAAAGCTTCATATTGTCGCTTAAGTAGCTTAATCTGATTTTTCTTCATAGTAGCATCTCCTTCACAGTACTTCTCTAAAGCATCCCATAACTCTTTCGAGGTTGCATACTTCTTAAAAAGATGTACGCTGTCCTGAGGCAATGCCATGGTTAAAGTAGAAAGAGCCTTACCTTCAATCACATACCTCTTTTTCTCCTCATCCGGCATATCTGTATAAGTATACTTTCCAATCACTCCATTCCTCTCAAAAGTTGGCCAATCATATCCTTGAGTTACCATCAACCACATATCTATATCAGTCAGACGAATGTAATCTTCAAATCGTCTTTTCCACATCCAGTAATTTTCCATACGAACAACTTTGGCGGAGAGTTGCCACGACCGACTTCATGGTCGTGCATGAAGTTGGTTGATAAGTGCAGTATTAGGAGCATTGTTATTAGCAGCCATTGTATTAAAATCTATAAGATAATATAAGGTAGTATAGGTAAGGTCTTATAGGAAGGTTTAAAGGTTAATGTCTTATAGGAAGGTTTTAAAGTTAGTGTCTTATAGGAAGGTTTTAAAGTTAATATCTTATAGGAAGGTTTTAAGGTTAATGTCTTATAGAAAGGTAGAATCAGGAACGAGCAATGTCTTATAGGATTAAGTTTAATGTCTTATAGGATATTGTCTTATAGGAGAAGGTTTAATGTCTTATAGGATATTGTCTTATAGGAGAAGGTTTAATGTCTTATAGGAAGATGGTAGAAACATGCGATCTCTCAGAACCCTAAAGAGTTTTAGATTGCAATCGTAAGAAGAACTTTACGAAGAACAACCCTAAATATAATCAAAAACAATCTTGAACCACCGGTATTAAGAAACCTTGAAGGCTCTGATACCAATTGAAAGTCCCGGTAACGTAGATCGCTAACGAGATTGTATTGTTATGTTGAGAGTGCGGAATCCTCTCAAGATAACTTTGATTATATGAATCAATATTATCACAACGCAAATACGAATTAAGAAAACCTCCAAACAATTGCTGAGATAGCACTTTGTTTCTAGGCAGAGAAAAACCAATCACACACACTCACGGCTGTTGATTAATCGAAGTCTGATTTCCATCTAGGGTTTTTCTTATATAGTTTTAGGCTAATGTCGTATAGATTATAGGCTTAAACAATACAAGCCCAATGGACTTATCATCATTCTCGCATATCACGTACATAACACAGACTCTTATATATATCGTCTCATAGAACTAACTAATGTCTTATACTTAACATCTCATAGAGCTAATGTCTTATACATGCACATGTAACATTTATACGTACAACTTAATATACTATTGAGCTAATGTCTTATACATATCATCTCATACAAATCTCATACAACATTGTAGTATAGAGATTAATGTAGTATAGACATCATCTCATAGACATCATCACATAGAGCTTTTTAGTACACGTGAATATCATATAGCCCATCTCCTTAATTGCATTGAACTTGACGACCATCTAATTAATTCCCAAGAATTGCATTGCGACGAACACAAAACATGCACTACAATTAACACTTTAGTTTATCACTTACAAGATTAACACTTTATTTTGTAGTACTTTTAACATCAATATTACTGATTATAACCCTTTTCAATTCTATCAATCATCATCCAAAGATCCATCTCAAATCCAAACTAAATCTAGCTCAAAACAATTCAAACTAGTGCAAGACTTGCACATGCATGCCATGATCTAACCTTTTTGGACATATATAAGCTATAAACTTAAATCTTCTTTTTGAAAACATCATTTTGATGAAAAATCACAGAAATATAAGAGTGTTTTATTTCATAGAAAACCATTTTTATGAGACCCATTTAGCAAATATACAACAAATCTTACAACTACCAACTCTTGGGTCTTGTTCTTGTTGAATCATTGAATCCTTTCTCTAGATCTTTACATGCATGAACATGTGAGATAAGGATCTATCAACCTTGCCTTCATTGAGTTTAAATCAAGAAGAAAATCAAAGAAAAACATGATTTTTGATAAAGATCTTTTAGTATATACAAAAACAAGATAGATTAAACAAAGAGATGATGAGTTATACCCTTGATGAACTTCGGATTTGAAGATGGTTTTATGCAGAAAATTTCATGGCTTTCTAGGCTCCAAACAATCTTAATCCTTGCTTGAAATAACCCCATCTTATCTTGAAACAACCCTTGCTTAATCCTTTATAAACCCTTATTATTAATATAGTTTAGATATGATTTTTGCCCTTTTTTTCTTGCCTCTTTGAGCCGTGACCAAGAAGAAGAAAAGGAGGGGAAAGAGTTTTGAGAGAGAGAGTTGTAAGTCCCTCACACGATGGTTTAACCCACGAGTGTAAAATAACAAGTCAAGTATAAACTAGAATCGGACTAGTATTGCTTTAAATATAAATGCAAGAATATAAATAAAGACTTTAAGCAATAAATAAGTAAACAAGTATGTAAATGGTGGAACACAAATGTAGTTTTCAAGTGTATTTTATTTATGATGATAAACAAAATACAAGGTTGTTGCGGAACCTAGATAATACAAATGTAAGTATCTAAACAACCTATGAATTACAAGTGATCTATATTTGCTAAATAAACTCCTTGATCGAAATACTTAAAGTTGTGAAGTATAACTGTTTGGATCGAGAGTATTTAAGCAAATGCACCAAATTGCTAAAAAGTGATTTGGACGAGATAAATGACTCTGTATTTATAGGCAAAAGAATTAATATTTAATTCTTTTGCCGTACAAATATGGTTGGGTGCATTTAAGGAACTAAAGTAGTTTCCTTAAATGCATTGAATAAAGTACAAGGATAAAGTCACTTTGATGTGACTTGTCATCCTTTTATCCAACCACCTTTACACGCGTGTCATATCTTTTACAAGGGACAAATGAGATATCCGGGTAAAAGCGTGTAAAGGCATAAAGTCAATACCTCGTAATCAGTGTTCAGACTTGTAAGGTCTAGAACACTGTCAAGTCTCCAGTCGGGAGATCTGGTAAGACTGTCAGTGGGCTCCACTGCTTGTCAGTCTTCTTTCTTCAAACTTCAGTCTTTGACTTCAGTGAGAATGTCTTCAGTAGAATCGATCTGGACTGGAGTGAAGTCCAGTGAGCCAATCTGGAGGATTCCAGATTTCCTGTACAAGTAAATAGCTCACTGGTCTTCACATAATTTCTGGACAAATCTTCAGAGGGCTCCAGTCTTCAAGTCTGGAGCGAGTCCAGTAAACTGGACCTAACAAATTCCCCCTATTTGTTTAGAAATTATGCAAGGGTTTTCAAGCTTTCTATCTATACATTTTGTATGCTTGAAAAACCCTTAATTTTGACTAAGTCTAAAAATTTTAAGTAACTGGAAAACACTTTATAGATCATCAGTGTTCCAGTTTTCATCTTTTAGTTCTAACTTAGACTTAATCTGATCACTTACTTTGTGAATCAAAAATTGCAACTATATTTACAGCCATCAACAAAAATAAGTTACAATTTTGATAAATAAATACAAGTACAAGTAAGTAGATAAAAGATTCAGGCCATTCTCTTTGAAATCTATCCTTGAGCTTCTTCACTGGCCTTTCTCTTTAGCTGAAGGTGAGGAAGGTAATGAAACTGCTGGTCGCATACCCAGAGCAACCTCCATCTGTTGCTTAACATTCCATACCTTCTCAATTCTCTTCATGAATGCTTTGATATCAGGAGATACATCAGGTTTCCCCTTGAATGTCAGACCTATCTCCTTCAGTTCAGTCCACCCAAAAGACTTAACTGAAGCATTCTTCCTTTCATCAGTAAAGTTACCCTCTCTGGTCAAATATAAAGATGGTTAGATAGTTAGAACCCGACTGGCAAGTAATTCAAACTGGAAATTGACCAGTTGTGAATACGATCCAGTTAAGGTATAAACACGTAAAGTAAATGACTTAAAGTAAATTGCAAGGAATGTAAAGTGCTGAAACTATATAAATAATATGTATAATCAAGCATGTGGCATTGAGACACTTTGTACTTTTCTAATGTATTTGATTTATTGATATAAATAAATACAAAGGTTGTTGCGGAAACAAAGATAAACACAAGTGTGTAAATATCTAAACAACCTAGAAATACAAGTGATCTAATAACTTGGAAATACTCTTAAGAATTACTTAGAGTATATCTCACAAGTTGCAATGCCAGGTTTAAGCATTTGCAATTTGTGAGAAGCCTTATATTTATAGGCTAAAGACCATGCTGATGTGGACTTTAGATTGTATAAATATGTTTTGGGAGTATTTAAAGAAGTATATTTGACTTCTTGAAATACTCGATAAAGCATTGGATAATATTACTTTACCCAATCAGCTTTATGCACTTTTGTACTTTATACATGGACCCATGTTGTTGTCCGATGAATAGTACATAAGACAAAAGGCTTCCTCGTAATCAATGCAAAGTGGTGTAAGCACTTTCCACTGAGATGCTTCAGTTCATTGATCAGATGGTTTCTGATTCTGAGCTCCGCGTCTGAGCGAATCCCCTTCTTCAGTCTTCAGTCTTTGACTTCATTCTGAACGATATTCTGAGATGTTGATCTGAACTGAAGTGAAGCTTCAGTGAACCAATTCTGAACGACTTCAGAATTCTGTACAAGTATTCTTCACTGAGCTTCAGCTATTTCTGAACAAATTATACTTGGTCGATTTTCGACCTAACAAATTCCCCCTATTTGTTCTAAAATAGTGCATGCATTTCAGACTTCTATCTATACATGTTTGTAAGTCTGAAATACAAGTTTTTGTTTAAGTTGTAAAATTTTCTAAGGACATCTTATAGATCATTGATGCCTCAGAATTTTCTAGTTGTTTTTCTAACTTAAACTTACCATCTACTTATCGATTACAAATTGCAACATATATATACAAACTGAAATGTTTGTTACAAAATGTAAAATAAATTACAAGTAAATGATAATCAGAAAAAGGAGCTACTTCTTCGCAGGCTTTGAACCAGAAGGTGCTTCAGTAGCTTTCCTTTTCTGAGAGGGAGAGTGATCCTTCTTACCAAACAATCTTTCTTCAATCTCAACCTTAGCCTTCATCTTTTGTTGAATTCTTGACAACCATGCACCAATGAGATGAGACTTAGGCTTTGACTTCAAAATTTGGATCATCTCTATATGCTCAGAAATGCCAAACTCGTGAACTGAGACCTGAGTATATTCCTCAGCTGCCCTTCCTTCTCTTTTCACAATCAAATCAAACAACTTCAACCCATCAGCTTTTGTAACTTCAACATCAGTAATCTTTGCTTGATGAGATCGATGCTTAGATAATGCTCATACTGATCCATTTCATGCTTTCTTTGGATCTCAGCAGCATCATCAGAAATAGGCTTGAATGTGGAAAGGTCAGCATCACGAATATTTTTCCTTGAAGTCCTTGGTCCAGTTACTTTTGGTTTGGTGGGTGGCTTTGACAATTCTTTTTCAACTTTCAGAACTCCCCAGAATTTTTCTTCTTTCTTGCCATCTCTTTCTCTCTATTTTTTACCAAGTCCTCAATGGACATTTTAAAGGTGAGATGGTCAAGTTTTTGTTCCAAGGGAGAATATTGAACACCATACTCATAATCATGTATTTCATTTAAAGCCTTCTGATCTTTCTAAGGAACGACCCAGAGCTGCAGCATCAATATGATCAAGTGTTCCCATATTCAAGTGTTGCTCCCTTTCCCTTTCCTTATTTTCCCTCCACATGATGTATTGATTGGAGACTTGCTTCTGCAGAGCCTTCAATTTTTCTTCATCAGCATCCAGATCATGTAAGGGATAACCATACTCATCCACATTTTCACCAACCACAAGTCCAGAATCTTTTGAACCTTTGGACTTGGGTTCTTCAACCATCTGGGCCTTGCCCTTATCTTTCTTTGCAGGTTCTGCCTGCTTACTTGTTGTTCCCCCTGAACTGAAGCACACCAGATTGTACTTCAGTTTGCTTCTTGGTTGCTTCAATCAATTCTTGAGTACTAGAAAGCAAACCAATATGCACACACTTCCCCCTTTGGGGACCTCAGAAGGCATCTTGGAATATAAATCAATAGCAGTCTTATTGCCTTCAGAGGTTCCCAACTTTGTTGTTCAAGGCAATCACATATACCCTTTGTCATTGTAGCAAACTGAGCCCTTAATCTGAATGAAGAATTAAGGTTCAGTGCTTCTTGTTCTTTCAAATTTCCTTGCAGCATTTTTCATCACTTCAGTAAATGAAGGGGCAGGAGGAGCAATAACACTTTCCTTTTTCAGAAGATTCAGAATCTCATCCAACTATTTTGATTGGTTCTTTACTGAGGTGTCAAGGGCTGAAATGGAAGTGTGAATCTCTTCAACAACTTTATTAACCTTCTTGTTTGTAGCCTTGTCAGCCTCATCAACCATTGTTCTGATCTTCTGTTCAACCTTTTCAGAAACTGAAGCAGAGATCTGAGCCATCCAATCCTGATGGAGCTCAGCCTTCAGTTTATCAACCAAACCAACACTTACAGAAGCCCCAAGTTCTTTTTCATTAATACTTGGCTTCTTTCCCAACTCATTCACCTCCTTCACGACTGCCAGAAACTCTTGTTTTATCAATTCAACTCCAGATGTCAAGTTCGCAACTACTGAAACTTGCACATCTCTTTTGGCCAGTCTGAAGGCTTCCCTGATGGCTGAACTTATATTATTACATGCATGAACCAGCTCATTTAGCTTCCCACTACTAGTCCCTCATTTCCAGCAACCTTGGTGAACTCAGTGCCAATGAACATCTGAGCACCTTTTAAATCAGCAATGGAACTAGTATTGGCAGTTAGAGATTTTGTTAAGTCCTCAACCTTGAGAAGTAGGCTTTGGACTTCGGCATTTTGTTTCTCTAACTGTGCTTCCACACTCAAAGGAGGAGGTGGTTGTGCAGAAGCAGAAGCCACAAAGGGAATACTACCAAGCCCATCTAATGCCTTTTCCAGTTGCATATCAGTTGGACTCTCAGATTTAGTAGCAGAGTCCAACTCTTTCTCAGAATTCATCATAATTGATGGGCCTTGGCACATTGTGAATTTGGGGGTGTAAGTGATGTAATTGTGGTTGGAAGGTTGGTGAAGTAACATAGGCGGGTGTTGAGCCAGGTGGAAAGTAAGGATGTTTATGTGAAATTGGTGGTGGTTGATATGGTTGATCAATAAATTTTCTGGGGGAGGAGGAGGAGGGGCGTTTGTGAGGTCAAGGGTTGGCTCAGAATCAGACGACTGATTCTCCCTTAATAACTCCTCGTCAAACTCAAAATCAGCAAAGGAATCAAGATTCCCTTGAGGTGGCTCATCTTCATCCCAGAGGTCAGTCGAAACTGCAGTCTAATCAGATATGCCCAGGTTCAGACCACTGGTGCCTGAACCTGCTTCTGGTTCAACAACTGCTGCTGCAGATGCATCGTCACCAGATTGATTTTGTATTGGCTCAACCAAAGTATCATCGCCTGCGACAGCAGACACAGGGGTTGCCTCAGTGATCCTCGTGCCATCATCAAGAACCACTTCATTGGCCGTAGAGTCTGGAATCTCAGTCTCAGGTGGTGTCACACCAAAGACTTCATCGATTCGTGCATCAGAAGAGTGTAAGATTGGTGAAGTTTCAGGGGGTGCACGTGTAGACTCAGACTCTACTGTGAGTTGGGCGGGCTCACTTTTATTTTCTTCACCATCCCCTCCTAAAGAAGTTTTGGGGATGGCTGCTTGTGGGTTTTCCCTTTGACTCGATTCTTCTGGTTCTTGTTGGGAAGAACCAGAAGGGTTAGCTTCGGTACTAATGTCCTTGGGCTGTGAGGACTTCCTAAATTTACGTCGTTTTAAAACGCCCTTTGGAGATCCTGAGGGATCTTTTGGGAGATCCTCAGGTTGGTCAGTGGAGGAGGGAATTGGTGGTTGGGAAGATGAAGTTGCTGGGGTTTTAAACAACTTCAATGTACCACCAGGTGCACCAGTGGGTCTCGCATTCTTTTGCGACCCGCCTAGTGACCTTTCTGAGCCAGCCGGTCGTGCTGTTTCAGTTTTATTAAATATCTGAATCATTACCTCAGAAAGTTCTGGTTCTGGTTCTGAAGTGGATATCTTTGATAGATCCTTGTAGAACTCTGTTGCAGATGATTCAGATCCCTCCATATGGTACGCCTCTCCAAGCATATTCATAAAGCAAATGCTCAGAAATCTGGGAAATGAGATGTGCAGACTTCTTTTTCCTTTTAACTTTGTAACCAACTGAGAGAAGAGTATCTCAGCGAAATCTTCCTCAATCCCATGCCATAAATAATAACCCATTTTAACTTGGGGCAGTGAAATCTGATCAAGTCCACCCCAATTGCCTCCTAGGCACTCAACAATCTGGGTCCAAAAGAACCTCCAACAGTTTCCAAATCCAGACAAAAATATGTGTCCAGATGTCTTCAGATTGCCTTCTGCATCGAGCATGTCATCATGACCCATCTCGCGCAGTACTTCCCTGAAATTGACTCCTTTGAGTCTTTTAGCATAAGCTGAGGAAGAGGGAAGATAGTTCAAATGAAGGGCCTCCCGAAACCCATCAAGTGAAAGGATATACTGCTTTGTGCCTTCTTTTAAAGAAAAAGCAATGGATTTTTCATCCTTGCTCAGAGTAGCAGTATACCAGAATTCAAGTAAGTATCTATGATACAATACTTGAGGATCTGCAGTCAAGGCATAATGGAGAGGGGATTGTTCAAGAAATTTTTTTATCCTCCCCATTAACGTTTTATGTTTAGCATTTAGTGCGGCCACAAAGTTATTCATATTGAACCTAAGGGTCGATGGTTCAAACCCTTTTGGCCATGCCGCACTAGGCTTGACTGCTTTCGATGGCTTATACTCAAAGGTGATTAAAGATTTGAGTTGAGATGATGATGATGTTTAGCCATTTTGGTACAAGGGAAAACTGAAATTGAAGAATGAATTTAGGGTTTTGGAAATTGGAATGAAGCTCTTTTCTGCTTACCCATTTCACAACCTGGACATGGCTTGTCTTTATTGAAAGATATTGAGGGTATCCCATCAACAAGTTGTTTTCTGGACAACTTATTAATGTTTTTAAAGTTCAGATGAGATAACCTTTTGTGCCAGATCCAGTTTGTGTGTAACATCCCAAACTTTTTAATTAACGGTTGACTTGAGTCGTTAAGTCAACACTTCGTGTCTGTTAAGTCTCTAGGAGATTTAATGATTATATGTTATTAATATGCTTGATGTGAGAGGCTTGAATGTCTTAATGATGGATGTATTGAGGTGTTTAAGGTGTATTTATATGCCTTAGAGGTGCTTGAAGCGTTTAATGAGTTGTAAGTATACCCAATAGGAGTTTTGAGCTAAATATGAGCTCTATGGAAGTTCAGGGACTAGTTTTGACATATGTGGAAACCTAAAAACGGGATTAAGGGTTTTGTATCAACTCATTTGCCCCTAATTACAGAAAATTAATCTTCTCTTTGAACCCTAACCACCCTCTTGTGCCACATTCAATTCCTTGTTCAATTCCATCGATTTCGGGTTGATTCGGAGAGATCTAGGGCTTATATTTCGATCTTCTAATCATCTTCAAGGTATAGATTGCAATCATTACTGATTTTTGGTCATTTCCATCTATTCAATTCGTTCATACCTAGTCTTGATCGATTATATGCTTTTCGTTGCTAGAATCGTTGATTTCGGGTTACCCGGTAACCGTTATTGCAATCTATTGGTGTGTTGGGGATTCCGGAAGGTATAATCTTGTTGTTACTGATATTTTTATGATATAATGGAGTCATTATAAGTGTCATATCAGATCTGGACCATAGGGTGTGTTAATCGATTGAAAATCGTCCGTTTTGTCGATTCGGTAACCTAAAACGTTTATTATTGTGATGCAAATCAAGTATGGATTAATCAAAGATTTTATTGCATTTGATGGTTTAAAATGAAGGATTTTGATGTATAAGGTCTGATATTTGATTTGGAATCGTTTGGTTGGTTTGGGGTTCAATTGATCGAAGTGGTGCAGAATCGTGACGAGTTGCGGCGCAACTTTTCCAGAAAGATAAGTTGCGGCGCAATTAGAGCATTGTGGCGCAACGAGGTGCTTGAGCTGCGGCGCAACTCACCAGTTTTCAGAAAATGATATTGTTTTGAACCGTAACCTCGTTTTGACACATAGCTTACTCCTGAAACTTAGAGTGTGTCCTTAATTATGTAATTCCAGATTATGGTCTTAATGACTAGCGTATTAATGGCCGTTTACTAATCATAGGTAGACGAGAGTTGTTGCCTTGTTCGGTAACTTAGCTATCCTTTATTGCGTGCTACTTTGAGGTAAGATACACTACTTTGACACGCTGAGGGATTCAACAAAAGATGGTTTTCAGAATATAACTTCTCTACTTACATCTTGTGTACTTAATGGTATTCGGGTTATATGGGAGGTTATATGGGATATGTATTTGACTTATGAGACCTGAAATGCATTCCCTTTATATGCAATGCAAAGTTATGTTATGAAATGATATGCAATGTAATGAATGTGATGCAAGTATATGTTGATTATGATGTGCATGTATGTGTGGCTTGGTCATCTAGTTCACTAGACTTTATAAGTTGCCATGTCACGTGCACGTTTAAGGCCCAAACGTAAAAGATGATTATATGTATGTTTAGGTAACTTTGTCACCTAAACTATATGTGATGAAATCGAGCTCGTATATATGACGAAGTGTTAAGCTTAACCCGTATTCACCTTAGCCGGGTGGGTGCGTATATGTTGTTGCTTGGGTGGCTCCTTGCAACGTAATTATGTGGTTAGAGTATCTCCGGGTGGAGTGATTACCCACCAATGTCTTGAACATACGGACTACTCCTGGAGTGGCTTGCCATTCCTTAATGACACTTGATGGACCGCCGTATGGCTCATCCATCTAGTCGGGTGTGAGGTTCCCGTTAGGTCTTATGACCGCCTACACACAAACTTACACCTATATGATATGCGTGACGTAAGTCACACCTTATATGACGATATGTGATGATATGAAATGACGAAACGATGGATAGGCACATTTAGGATGATTAATCCTAATATGATATGATGTTGATGATATGATATGATGTTGATGATATGTAATATGTGCCTTTAATATGAAAAGCTGCTTACCAAGTTTTAATGGGACAAATGATTTATTAACTTAGTGTTATCTTACTTAGCTAATTCGTTAGCTAACACTTGTTTCTTGAAATATGTTGTCCCCTCAGGTTTAGCAAGCTAGATGAAGTTTGATGGTGAATAAAGAGCGAGATGGGTAGATTATATGAAGATGCTTTAGTCACCCATAGACGCTGCTCATTTTAGACATTTGTTCCTTTATGACATTTATGTTTTGATATGACTTGTATACGGTTGTTTTGTGTTGGGCAACCGTAGGATTTCCATTTATTCTATTTCTATGATGTGATGAGTAACACCACCTTTTATGAACAAATCAAACTAGATTTTATGGTTTGAACTTTTGAAATGTTTTTTCCGCATTCTTTAACACCGTTAGGTGAAAAGTTTTTGGAAATCCATATTTTTAAACGACGGGTGTTACAAGTTGGTATCAGAGAAATGGTTTAAGTGAACCAATGACTATAGGTATGCCATAGGAATTGGACTTAAACCGATAGAGATTAGGTTAGGCTTAAGTAGGTATGCTTAGCCTTTGAGATGAAATGTCTTAGGACGGGTTGGGATGAGTGAGAGAGTAGGAATAAGGCTATATGATGATTGTTTATTGATATGTGAATATGTGTTTTAGCCTTTATTCTTCCGTTTCTCGCTTCTCCGTCGCTAAGTTATTCTATTGTTACGATAGACGGTCCTCGAGGTGATCTTCTATTCCTCTAACTGAATTTGATAAACTTTTGCCTTATATTATGTGAGAAGTTGTTGAGATGGACAAAAGTTGGAGGATTAGATGAATGGAATTGGTGAAAAGAAGATGATACACAATGGTGGTAACGAACACGCATGTGAAAGGATACAATTACAATTATGGTCCGGAACATAATTGCAAGCGTATCACGACGCGAGCGTGTTTGTATGGCCATGCTTGTGTTGACCGGTGTACAAAGTAATAAAGTTGGAGAGATTTCTATGTAGTGAATCTTTATGTGTCGAGAGTAAACACCGTGTTACAACTATAATGATGTTGATGCCTCAAGTGTGTTGAAATGTGAGAAGATCGATGGAAAGTGATAGCCTTATTAAATGCTTATGAGGATTATGTTGTACATGAAGTTAAATGAAGTTTTGAGATAAGTGAGGAGTGAAATGATTAGTAGTCAATGTTGTTAAGTCTACTAGTTTAAAGGACATGGACTTGAAGTTGATGAGTGGAGTTGATGCTGGATTTTTGAAGGTTATAAGTAGGTGACGCATAGAAGGGTTACCGGGCACACGTATGGAAGGATATAGTTACAATTCCGGTCGCGAACATAATTGTAAATGTATCACGACATGTGTGTGTTTGTGAGACTGTGTCTGTGCTGATCCGAATGAAGTGAAGATGAGAATGATGGAATCACTGGATGATAGCATATTTAACCACGTGAAGAGTAGTCATGTATCTATGGATTAAAGAATGATGAAGCTGAAGCAAGTAAAGAAGTTAACACTAAAGTCGATTGAACCCTACGTTAGGATGTGAGGCTACATTCGAGTTGCGAAGCGTTAAAGATGTGCTTGGGATTAAGGTTTGGAGTTTGGAAAAGAATTCGTTTAAAGGTATAAAACATGGGGTACTTGGTCGGACTAGACGACATGCGGCGCATATTTTGGTCTGTTTTGGATTTACGACTCGTTTAGCTTTGATTTCGCTACGGGATGATATATGACGAATGGGACAAGTACCTACAGGTGGAGATTCTTCCTTATATCGCATGAGTGTAAAGGTGATGTTGATATCTTATATTTGTACAAAAATTTTATGTATGACTGCTTCTCAAGATAAGGAGTTTGTCCCTTAAGAAAAGTTAAGACGTTGGATGATGGAGTTATTTATAGTCACTTAAATCACAAGAAGTAGAAGTTTTCAGGAGCATTCGGTTCCGAATTGATCATGTTTCTCGCCTATGTGATCTACTTATGTAAGGCAAAGATTATACTTCAAAAGTCGAGGCCACCCGTAGTTTCGAGATGTTCTATTAATGTTCTTGGTTTCGTTGCGATCGTGAGGTCGAACCTTCTATTGATGTGTGACGAGTGCTACTTTTATTCCAAGACACCTTTCGTTTTGTTCTTACTTATAGGAAGAAGTCAATGTTTTCGATTGTGGGATGTATTTCTTTCTATAAGATAGATTTACGAATTGTACTACCATATGATGAAGTCGATGATGAAAGTCATGCTTAGGTTAATCATACGCTCGTTATGACCCTATTGAGTTTCTTGAAGTACCTGCATGGTAACGAATGGTCCTTACCATGTCGTGAACTTAAGGGATAAAGTTTAAAGTTTCTCTAGACTGTTCAGTCATTACGTTCGGTGATGACATTATTATCTATTCTAAGTATAATGAAGAACATCATGTGAAAGGAACAAGGTTCCATTTAATGTTTAATTCCATGACTATAAGGTTATGGTAAGCACTTGTCTACAATGAGCCAGTCAAAGGTGATGTTTCTAGAGACGAAGATGTTGGTATTATGTGAGTGGATTCTGGAAATTCATAAACAGCCAGCGTGGAACTATAAGTCTGAAAGTAAGATTACGGTATCCGAGAACGAAATGACCAAAAGTTGTACTTGAGGAAGTTTATGAACCGTGGTGACATGCTCATTTGGATGCTGCCTGAAGTGTGATACGACCTATTATGATACGAGGTGTAGTAAATTTTATATGTTGATGTGTGATTGGGTTAAAAGCCAAGGCTAGACACCGAAAGTTTGGTGGCAATACAAAGAGTTTAATGGTCCTCTGACGGAAGTGAGTGGTCACGTCTCCTTGGAATAAGAGACAAAGTTGCGTGAGAAGTTAAAGGTAATGATATGACATGAGCAATTAGTAGGCAAGTTGTCCAAAAATGCTTATTTCATGGTGAACTATTGCACCATTTCCTTGGACATGAAAGAAAAGATGTATGATCAAGGAGTGCCCTTAAAGTGTGAAAGTAAATGGCTGAATGTTTTGAATCGAGACGGCCGTTATGTGAAATTTTTTAAAGATGTTTGTCAAAGTATGAGGAAAATGGTGAACTCAAGTGATGCCTATCATTCTTAGGTTGATGGGAAAGAGAATGAATGAGTTAGAAACTTGGTAAAACCATATGATTGTGTGATGGTGCCTCGAAATTTATTGTTGTGTTCATATGCAACAATGATTATGCCATAGGTGTTGGATGTCATTTCATGATACGACAAGTTATTGAAAGGAAAAGTGCAGAGCCAAAGATCATAAAGACAATAGTTTCATAAAGTTGGAATTGTTAAAGAAGTGTTTTGATTAGCTCAAAATTGTCTAAAGGTTTTGTGGTGAACAAAGGAAGCTTATTATGAGCAAAGTGGGTAATATGGTCTAACCATAAGCCTCTATGGAGGGATATGTTATGCATCGAAAGTATGGCGAGTCGACCCTTTGTTCAAATGAATTATGTGAGTTGTGATAGCAAGTTAGTAAGGATACGTGCTTGGAAGGCTTAACCGCCAAATGAATAGTATTCGCTGAATGTATTATGGGAATATATGAATGTTGAAATGACTTATGTTGATATGATGATGTTTAAAGTAGAAGTATATATGTGCATATAAAGTATGATTCTCATAATGATGGTGCTATGATATGTTTAAGATATGTGTTGTTGATAATGTCGATGTTATGGCTTAATGTTGTTATGTGATGACTTATATGTACTTAAGTTAAAGTAATATGTGAAACGTGGGAAATCGTGCTAGTTGTTATGCTAGTGCGTAAGACGTGGGAAATCGTGCTAGTTGTAATGCTAGTGCGTAAGACGTGGGAAATCGTGCTAGTTGTAAAGCTAGTGTGTAATATGTAAGTTGATTAAAGATGTAAGATGTGGGATTACAATGTGACGTGAGATTTAAGCAAGATATGTTATGAAGTTACGTTTAAGTGGTAAGTCTATGTTGATGTGGTACAAGACATGGATTAAGATGTGAGTATACGATGATATGATGTATATGTTGATATGAAACCAATGTGAATCCATGGAGAGATATGAGTATTGATGTTAAGGAGTGTTTGTAGTTGGCCTGGTTGAGATCCTTGGCCAAAAAGTAAAAGAAACTTCATAGGAAGTTAATTGAGCTTGTGCAAGTGGGATGGAATCATATTTACAGTGAAAGTAGATTCGGAAATTAACCTCACCTATTTTTATGCTGAAGTGATTCCGAGGACGGAATCCTCTTAAGGGGGAGGTATTTGTAACATCCCAAACTTTTTAATTAACGGTTGACTTGAGTCGTTAAGTCAACACTTCGTGTCTGTTAAGTCTCTAGGAGATTTAATGATTATATGTTATTAATATGCTTGATGTGAGAGGCTTGAATGTCTTAATGATGGATGTATTGAGGTGTTTAAGGTGTATTTATATGCCTTAGAGGTGCTTGAAGCGTTTAATGAGTTGTAAGTATACCCAATAGGAGTTTTGAGCTAAATATGAGCTCTATGGAAGTTCAGGGACTAGTTTTGACATATGTGGAAACCTAAAAACGGGATTAAGGGTTTTGTATCAACTCATTTGCCCCTAATTGCAGAAAATTAATCTTCTCTTTGAACCCTAACCGCCCTCTTGTGCCACATTCAATTCCTTGTTCAATTCCATCGATTTCGGGTTGATTCGGAGAGATCTAGGGCTTATATTTCGATCTTCTAATCATCTTCAAGGTATAGATTGCAATCATTACTGATTTTTGGTCATTTCCATCTATTCAATTCGTTCATACCTGGTCTTGATCGATTATATGCTTTTCGTTGCTAGAATCGTTGATTTCGGGTTACCCGGTAACCGTTATTGCAATCTATTGGTGTGTTGGGGATCCCGGAAGGTATAATCTTGTTGTTACTGATATTTTTATGATATAATGGAGTCATTATAAGTGTCATATCAGATCTGGACCATAGGGTGTGTTAATCGATTGAAAATCGTCCGTTTTGTCGATTCGGTAACCTAAAACGTTTATTATTGTGATGTAAATTATGTATGGTTTAACAAAGAAGTTTACTGCATTTGAATGGTTAAAAAATGAAGGATTTTGATGTATTAAGGTCTGATATTTGATTTGGAATCGTTTGGTGTTGGTTTGGGGTTCAATTGATCGAAGTGGTGCAGAATCGTGACGAGTTGCGGCGCAACTAGTTTCCAGACAGATAAGTTGCGGCGCAACTGAAGCATTGCGGCGCAACAAGTGCTTGAGCTGCGGCGCAACTCTATGTTGCGGCGCAACTCACCAGTTTTCAGAAAATGATATTGTTTTGAACCGTAACCTCGTTTTGACACATAGCTTACTCCTGAAACTTAGAGTGTGTCCTTAATTATGTAATTCAGATTATGGTCTTAATGACTAGCGTATTAATGGCCGTTTACTAATCATAGGTAGACGAGAGTTGTTGCTTTGTTTGGTAACTTAGCTATCCTTTATTGCGTGCTACTTTGAGGTAAGATACACTACTTTGACACGCTGAGGGATTCAACAAAAGATGGTTTTCAGAATATAACTTCTCTACTTACATCTTGTGTACTTAATGGTATTCGGGTTATATGGGAGGTTATATGGGATATGTATTTGACTTATGAGACCTGAAATGCATTTCCCTTTATATGCAATGCAAAGTTATGTTATGAAATGTTATGCAATGTAATGTAATGTGATGCAAGTATATGTTGATTATGATGTGCATGTATGTGTGGCTTGGTCATCTAGTTCACTAGACTTTATAAGTTGCCATGTCACGTGTACGTTTAAGGGCCCAAACGTAAAAGATGATTATATGTTATGTTTAGGTAACTTTGTCACCTAAACTATATGTGATGAAATCGAGCTCGTATATATGACGAAGTGTTAAGCTTAACCCGTATTCACCTTAGCCGGGTGGGTGCGTATATGTTGTTGCTTGGGTGGCTCCTTGCAACGTAATTACGTGGTTAGAGTATCTCCGGGTGGAGTGATTACCCACCAATGTCTTGAACATACGGACTACTCCTGGATTGGCTTGCCATTCCTTAACGACACTTGATGGACCGCCGTATGGCTCATCCATCTAGTCGGGTGTGAGGTTCCCGTTAGGTCTTATGACCGCCTACACATAAACTTACACCTATATGATATGCGTGACGTAAGTCACACCTTATATGACGATATATGATGATATGAAATGACGAAACAATGGATAGGCACGTTTAGGATGATTAATCCTAATATGATATGATGTTGATGATATGATATGATGTTGATGATATGTAATATGTGCCTATAATATGAAAAGCTGCTTTACCAAGTTTTAATGGGACAAATGATTTATTAACTTAGTGTTATCTTACTTAGCTAATTCGTTAGCTAACACTTGTTTCTTGAAATATGTTGTCCCCTCAGGTTTAGCAAGCTAGATGAAGTTTGATGGTGAATAAAGAGCGAGATGGGTAGATTGTATGAAGATGCTTTAGTCACCCATAGACGCTGCTCATTTTAGACATTTGTTTCCTTTATGACATTTATGTTTTGATATGACTTGTATACGGTTGTTTTGTGTTGGGCAACCGTAGGATTTCCATTTATTTTATTTCTATGATGTGATGAGTAACACCACCTTTTTATGAACAAATCAAACTAGATTTTATGGTTTGAACTTTTGAAATGTTTTCCGCATTCTTTAACACCGTTAGGTGAAAAGTTTTGGAAATCCGTATTTTTAAATGACGGGTGTTACATTGTGTCTTCATCAGCCTTTGTGTAGAAACATTGTTCAGTAGGTGAACTATTCATATCAATGACATAAATGTTTCCTTTCCTTGGTGCAACCAACACTACCTTCCAATCCCTGTTGAATATGGTGCCTTGTGAAATATCAAATAAAACCTTAAAGCCATCATCACACAGTTGACTGACACTGATCAGGTTATATTTCAAACCATTCACATATGCAACACGTGTAAATTTGACTTGACCATTATTCACAACACCATATCCCTCAGTTTTTCCATTTCCATCATTTCCAAATGTTATTGAGGGCCCCTCTTGCACCCTATATTCCTCCAGCAGGGTTTGATAACCAGTCATGGTTCGGCCAGCAGCACTGTCCAGAAACCATATATTCTTCTTTCGGTCTCCCTGCACAAACACAAAGATTAGTTCTTTTTGGGAACCCATCTTTTGATGGGTTCACTGGACTCTCCCTTAGACGTCTCAGATTTCTTTGGTTCAGGAGGACTGAAGGGTCAAAGGGGATTTCAGTCATCACTTCAGATGATACAAAAATAGTTGATCTGATGGAGCTTTCAACCTTTTTCTTTTCAGATTGTTGTTTGAGTTGTTTGGAAAAAGGTTTAGCATTTTGTTTAGGTAGAAGAGGTGTAGTTTCAACATTTTTTAAACGTGCATTACAACTCTGCATTTGTCTAGCCAATAGTTGAAATTGACTTTCTAACCTTAACAAAATAGATTCTTCATTAGACACCTGAGCCTTACCTGAATCTGAGGTAGATGGCTCAGTGGGGGAGACATTTTTCTTCTTCTTTTGATTCTTACGAATCTTAGATGAAGACTGAGAGGATGGCTTTTTGGATTTAGCCTTCTTTTCTGAAGCAGTGGTCTGAGCTGTTTCAGTTTCAGAATTACTCTCAGATTGTTCCTAAGCTTTCTCAGTCACAATCTTCAGATTACCAACTTCAGGAAAAATAATTTCAGGTTTCATTGCTTTAGGAAGGGCATCTAAATCAGTGATTATAGATGCCAAATGAAGATCACCAGATTCATATGCTGCTTTTTGATTAGCAAAAGTGTTTTTAATAGCAACATCTGGATTTGGTGCTTTCATCCAAGATTTAATTATTTTCTGTTCTTTTTCAAGGATGGTTTTTAATTCTTCCTTTTCAAGTTCTAAAGTGGCAACCATAGACTGATAACTTTTTAAAGCTAACTGAACATCTTTCAGTTCTCTTAATCTGGCTTGACTGGCGTTCAGTTCAGAAGTATTATTTTCAAACATTTTTAGCTTTCTGAACGCACTGTCTCAACAAATGAGATGTCAGCCTCTAAAAGAACTAAAAGGTCCAGTTTGTGTTCCTCATTACTTTCAAAGCCAAAATCACTGACCTTTTTCATTACTATGTCCACCCAACGACCAGATTCCACATCAGATTTGACCAAATGACCTTGATCTTCACGAGCCATGAAGCACATTCTTATGTTAGGACCAGTTTACTGAAACTGGCCAGTCTCCAGTTGCATCTGGAGACCTGAAGGAAATGTCCAGAAATATGAAGTCCAGTTGCACCGTACAGTTAACGCAACTGAAGACTTCCTCCAGTTGAGATCTGACCAGATGAAGAACCGTTCCAGTTGAAGTCGAAGGCGTCAAGTGGAAGAAAGAGAATGACAATGGCAGCGAAGCCAGTTGTTGTAAGTCCCCCGGGTCTTACCGAACCGAGATTGACTTAAGGATATGTCGAGGTGCGGAATTCCTCGAGATAACCCACGGTTTCTATATATACCTTTTATGATATATATATATCACTATATATATATACTTTTTGCGTGAATATAAACACCCGTATTTGGTTACTATAGTGAAACGGCTCTCCGGACAAACCTTACCAACCAACGTGGTAACCTAAGTCTACAAGCCGTCCAAACCGGGTGTGTGTTTGCGGTTCGTGCGTGATTCAACTACCCACAAGATAAACCGTGCGTGTTCTTGGTTTTCTCTCTCTAGGTTTTGCTGTTTCTCTCACTACACTCTTGTTAGAACACACAAACACACACCACTATTTATAGGCACATGACTGGGAACACTCAAAATGCCATTTGAGTGTTCTAAAACACGCATATGGGCATATGCGTGTTCTTGAAACACGCAGGCCCATTATCATTTGCGTGTTTCTATTTGTCAAGGCCCATTAGGGTTTTGGCCTGTTTTGCGTGTTTCCCTGAACACACAAAACGTTTGAGAGTTCTTGTGGTCAAGCATATTTTTGCTTGTTTCCACACAAACTCTCAAACCATTTGAGAGTTCTTGAGAACAAGCATACTTTTGCTTGTTTCTAAGAAACTCTCAAATGACCATTTGAGTGTTCTTAATTTGAACAAGCAAAACATTTGCTTGTTCCTAAGAACCCTCAAATAACACTTAGGATATATTGAGTTAATGTCTTTACTGCTGTCAAGACGCAGAACCGACATTACACTCAGAGTTAATATCTTTACTGCTGTCAAGACGCATAGCCCATACTACAATTTATAAGATTTACTTACAAATTTTCTGTTTTTTACAACATTATGAAATGTTGGCCACTAATTCGGGGTTAAATAATTATTTGGACCCTCCTGATTTTTATAACAATAACCTATATGTGTCCACTTATTTTGAATTTTGGCTTAATTTATAAAGAATGTTTACTACCTCTAAATATTTTTATAAATGGAAGTGGTCAAAACAGTCACTGTTTTGCATACTCGAAAGTTTTATAAAAGTTCTTTGGGTTTTGCTCTTAATAAAAATTCCATGATTTTATTTTAAGTTTAGGACACATTGACTTACTTTCCACCAAGTATGGCCTCCTGGAACCTTATGGATTAGGAGATAAAAATTGTTAAAGTTGGTAAAATATTCAGACAAAAATACAGTTTTGACCCGATTTAGTAGAAAAATCATATCTTTTGTTTTGTTCAGTATTTTTGGGTGATTCCAGTTGGTGGTTAAACTTAACTCATTCATCTACAACTTTTGTTTTGGAAGTTTTTCTTGAAACGGCCCTCACATGTTCAGTTTATCAGTTTCCA